>CM034464.1:28318262-28587649 GCA_019925255.1 Litchi chinensis | reverse complement strand
TGGTGGTTGTTGGATATTTAGCTGATTTTTTAATGGTGTTTGGGGTGATTTCCGCTTGATTTTGTGATGGTTGAGCTCGTTAAGATCCGAGTTGGTCAAGCTGGATTGATTGCTTGGCCAACTCGACTGAGTACTCACCTTAAGCGAGTAGGGCCCTTGATCTGGGGGTTATCAGACAGGTATGATGTCGGTCATCGATTAACTGGTGGAAAATCGATTAAATCGGCCGATTTTTGGAATACTCCCTATAACAAGTCTTACTCTACTTCTATAGAATTCAAACAATTATGATAAATTCTGTAAAGATTTTATGGCATCTACTAAAATTTATCATCTAAAAAACATGTACAAAACTCTAACAGGCTTTAGATCAAATAGACCCTGAATGTATATCAAATCCCTCCTGGCAAGATGTGTTGGAAATTTGAAGCCATCACCTTTGAAACAACAATACAAAACCATATCAATTATGCTAGTTAGTGACCTCAAAGGAGAAGTCAATATATTATCAAAACTCATTAATATTTATTTATTATTTTTATATATGTATAGATACCATAGAAGAAAAATGCTCTTGATATTGTATATATGATCTGGAAAATACAGATTTCAATCTTCAGAAATTAGTATAAATTTTACGGATATGAGAAAAAAAACATTTTTTTTTTTTTTATTTGTACATTGCAAAAAAGAAAAAAAAAAAAAGAATCAATTTCCTGTCCTAGCTCTTTCAAGATATTATGTGATATATAATTGTCATCCTTATGCAGGTATCTGGTAGTCAATTATGGGATACTGCTTTTGCACTTCAAGCTTTGCTTGCTAGCAACCTCACTAGTGAAGTCGGACCTACACTCGCCAAAGGATATGATTATCTTCAGAAATCTCAGGTTTTCAATTTAGAGCTGCACATATAAAAACTTATTATGTAGTTAACTTAGAATTACTTTGAAGGGATAATCCTATTTTCCCCTTATAGTTTGACATAATAGCTAAAATCCCCCAATTTTTTAGAAATCACTATATTATTATTCTCGATTTATGAAATAGACCAAATATTCTCAATAATTTATAAATATATTCAAAAAACCTCTTGCCATCAAAGTTGATTTTGAAAATTAAATTTGACCATTAATATAGAAGGATAAAATACAAAGATATTTTAATTATTTCGGTCATTTCAATAATGGTAGTAAAAACAAGGGGTAAAATAAGATTCCTTAAAACTATGGAGGAGAATTAGGGATTGCATCAAACTATAAGGGGAAAGAGGGATTATCCCTTACTTTGAAATAAAAAAAAATGAAAAGGAACAGTACTGGTAGGTCTACATATTATAAAATGAAAAAATCGAATGAGAAAATTTTCTATTTATAAAAAACTGAAAATTTTATTGAAAGATGATCATGGTAGGACTGCTTTTACTAAAACATGTCATAGTATTTATATTAATTAAATTACACTGACTTTGTTTTTAGTTTACAAGTTGCAGCTTAAATATGTAAAATTTCTCAGTGAAGGACTATATATGTGTTTGTGTGTATACAAGGAGGTGAGACAGAAACTGACCCATCTATTATCAGCCGTAAACACAAATCACAAGAGGGTCACGCAAATTTCTGTAGTTTTTTGTCTCTTCTATCTTATCAGAAAAATCAATATCTTAGTCACTATATGCTTCCTTTTCAATTATTAATACAAAAAAAAAAAAAATCTATTTTAATTTATTTAAACAGTTCTATCTTTTTCTTAAAAATTATTATGTTATTGTGAAAATATCCAGTACTTTATTTATGTATATGGGAAGTATGGTTAATCCTATTGTGGCTGAATACTAAAATATCATCATATAGACTATGCAAAAATGAGAATATGGTTTGAAAACTTTATCCATTCTTTCTTGAAAAACTTGTGGTGCATTCTTTAAACCAAAATACATTACTAATTATTCAAAATGTCCTTTTGAACAACTAAAAGCTGTCCAAAGGATAGATTCTTCACTTAATTTAACTTGCTAAAACCCATTCTTACAGTCAAATTTAGAAAAATAAGTAGCATTTTTATTGGATATTAGTATGCCAACATTGTCCATTAACAAAAATGAATACAAACTAAATATACCAATACGAACTGCTCCAAAACATTTGAAATAAACTATCACTATATGTAATTTCCGGATGTCTAGAAAATAAGTATGATTAGGCTAGTCAACAAGATAAACGAAATAAATACAACATATATTCCCTTCATTAACCATTCTATTTAAATTTTGAAGATCATGGACAATCCTCTAGGCGACTTTAAAAGCATGTATCGTTACTTTTCTAAAGGAGCATGGACTTTCTCCGATCAAGATCACGGATGGCAAGCTTTAGATTGCACTGCAGAAAGTTTGACGGTAATTTATATATTAGGAATATTTGTGGTATAGTTGATCAATGCTTTTAAATATTCAAACTTGTTAAATATTTCGTAGGATTACTTGTATTCGGTTGATAATTATGAAGGATATTATCAAAATATCCTCTAAAAATGAAACTAATATAAAATCACTCATTGTTTGTGTTAAAAATGAGATTCAGTGATATTATTTTACATTTAGGGAGAGGTTTTTCATAATTTTTCCTAATTATAATGGGTACTTTGTGCATTAAAAAATGGTAGTATTAGAACGCTTTTTACAAAAAATGTTTTTTAAAAGAAAAAAAATCCTCTAACACACTTAACTTTCTTCAAACATTTTAAGCAAGTTCAAAGCTGCATCTTGTCCATAAATGAAATTGTTCCTCACAAAAGTGTCTTTTTATTGCCTAGTGTTGCCTACTTTTGTCCACGTTGCCGCCAGAAATTGTTGGCGAGAAATTGGAACCCGAGAGACTGTATGCGGCTGTCAATTTCATACTTTCTCTTCAAGTAAGGATTTACTAATTGCATCTCATGTATTTTATGCATCATGCTTGCATGGTACCTCTAAACATTAAATTTTGAATTTTCACATAACCTCTAACGTTAATAACTTCCTACGTTATACTACTCAATTATAACAAATCTAACAAACATCATCATAGACCTTGGAAGAAATTTTACAATTTTGATAGAATATCATTAATAAAAGTTCACTAGATATCTTCGCTAAAATCTTTTAAATTAAACTGGTCAAAATTATCCTTAAAAGCATATATATACTTTTGTGGAAGTTTGTAATTTGCTCATTTTCAAAAGAGAAATTATCAAAATATCCCCTGAAAATGAACCTTATGAAATCACCTATATTTTATGTTAAACAATGAGGTTTAGTGATATTATTTTTTTCATTTTAGGGGGTTATTTTCCATAAAGTTCACTCTTTAAAATGGTTCAAATTTTACAAAATTAGATTTTGGTTTCCATATTCATGCATGAACTCTATTTTATTAACATCAATTCCAGAGTGTGAATGGTGGTCTATCATCTTGGGAGCCAGCGGGATCCTCGTTACTGTTGAAGGTAGCTATTTCAACAACATTTAGTTCCATTGTTATGGTAGAATGTATTCTTTATTAATTAGAAACTATAGTCAGCAATAATATGTTTCTTGTTTAATTTAATTTTCCATTTCAGTGGCTCAGTCCTGTGGAGTTTATGGAAGACATTGTCATGGACCGTCCGTAAGACTCTTTAATCCTTTTTCTCTTGTCAATTGTAAGAGAGAGCCTTCACTATGTTGGGGTATACGCCTAGGCCATTAACTTGATACCACATGATGTCAGATTTGCACCATGTGGCATGACTGTAGTGGATTAGGAGTACATGCCAACTCTACAATCTGTTAAAGCAACGTTGAAAACTTGATGGTCAGAATTCACTCAAACTCCATAAGAAACAAATATTTGTAGGAGGAAAAATAAGCTTTTATTAATTTTTCTTCTAACTTGATAAAATTTTGTTTCTCACTACTATTCACTCACAATTTTTAAGTTTCCTCACACACTTGCTCAAATGACTACACCACCTAGATCTATATAGGACTCAAGAGAGAGTTATAGATAAACTCTCATAAATACAATACAATGAACTCTCACATACATGTATCATATTAATTGACATAAATTAGAGAAAAATTTAAAATTATCCAAATTCAAAAGAAAAATTATTCATTTTCAATCCCTTCCAAGGAAAAAATTGTTTTTACTCCTTCAGGTAAATTAATTGCATCAAGTACCACATATTAACCAAAAAACTCTTGAACATGACGAGAGAGCCTCCCGTTACACTTGTGTGTGACGGTAGAGTCTTTTGTTACACTTCTTCTGTTACAATATTTTTGAAATTTTACTCATAGGGGTATTTTTGGAATTACAGGGTATTGGTTGCAATTTATTTGTTTAAAGGATTAAAAAAAAAAATTATTTTGAGAGGGGGTAAAAACAATTTTTGGTTTTAAAATGGGGGCAGTTTTTGAAATTTCCAGCATATGTTATCTAAATACATGAATGCTCTAAATACATAAATACTCTAAATATATGAATATAAACTTCTAGGTGAATCCATAATTAAAACTCCTCCATGATTTATGCATGGTTGTGTCTATATAAATCATGTTTAATTTCCAACAAGCAAAAGGTTCCTATGCACTTGCTAGATATATCTTTGTTGACTTAAAACACTTAACGATAAAGTAATGAAAAAAAAAAAAAGATAGAAAAAAAATTATAACTATTGATTATACATATCATAGATCGATATAGATTAACAAGAAAATCATCATATTAGGCGATTCTAAATTATTTATTCTAATAGAGAATTGATTTAGGTTCGTTGAGTGCACTGCATCAGCAATCCTGGCAATGGACTTATTTAATAAGTTGTATCCAAATCATAGAGAGAAAGAGGTTGAGATTTTCATCAGAAAAGCTGCAAAGTATATAGAGGATCAACAAACTGCTGATGGTTCATGGTATGCATCTTTCTTATCATATGTTATATATGATTTAAACATAGGTATTTTTGTCTCATTTAAGACAAAATGTCTCTTGTTAACAGACGTCTTTAGAAATTAAACTAATTAATAAAACTGTTGACATGCAGGTATGGATGTTGGGGTGTATGTTTCATATATGCTACAAATTTTGCCCTTGGAGGGTTGACAGCTGCTGGCAAAACTTACAAAGATTGTCTAGCTATTCGTAGAGCAGTTGATTTTCTACTTACTTCGCAATGTGATGATGGAGGTTGGGGAGAGAGCTCACTTTCTTGTTCAAAAATGGTAATTTCCTGTTCTTAGTATTTTATTTATTTATTTATTTTACAGCACTTACTAGTATTAATTTAGCATCTTTTTCGGCAATCAATTCAACATTCACATGACCTCTTAGTTCAAATTGTGTGTACTTCATTTTCGATGTTTATGATGGGAGTTCAAGTTCTACAATACATATTTTGCAATGCAAGGATATATCTAGGTCGCACAATATTCTAGTAGACTCCTGACCCTTTCATATCATAAAAAATAATAGTTTTAAGAAAGGAGAAAAGATTCTGCTAGGATATTTTTTTTGGCTAATAATAAGAGTTTAAGTTTGAATTACACATGAAAGAGAAAAAATATAAAAATATTGACTATCCACTACTTTTTCTATTGATGTATTACTAGATTATTAAAAGTCTAATAAAAAATGATGTCAATGAATTTTTTACTCGAAACAAAACACATATATGGGTTATCAAACTAGCATTTATAGCAGCATCAATATACACAAATAAAGGCAATAGTTTGGGAGTAAAGGACAATAAAAGATTATAATTTGTGTTCTTTGTTCATAAGTATTGATATAGGGTGTCATAAAAACTCATTAATTGTTTTGTCGATGTTAGTTAAGAAGTCATCTTTTTTTTTTTTTTTTTTTTTTTTTTTTTTTTTTTTTTGTGTGTGTTTTAATGCTATTATGGATTTATTACTAATAAAATGTAAAATAAAGGTATTTTAGTGAAAATGACCCTTGCATCAAAGCTAATTACCTAGTTATCCCTAGGTGGAAAAAACATGCAAACATGCCCCAAATTACCAAAAACAACAACACAAAAAAAAAAAAAAAAAAAAAACCTTTTTACCATCCAATCCAAATTTCCACCTTGAAAATGTTAGATTTTGAAAATCTTTGTCAAACATTAAATAATAGAGCTCTAATTCTTCTTTCTAGTGCATCAAAAATTGCATCAATCCAATAAGTAAATCTAAAGATATAGTCATAAATACAAAACCTACATATATTAAAAAATTCCGTGCTTCAGGTTCCTTGATCCAAAGAACCAAAAAAAAAAAAAAAAATTATAATTTGTGCTTTAAATTAGTCATGACTCGATATTTGGTCAGGTAACCTCAAGAACAACCTTTAACCGATATTGGGTTATAAGTGACTAGAAGAAAAAAAAATTTGTTCTTAACTGGGTTATCTGACTTAATATCAAGTCAAGACTCGACCCTAAGAACAATGAATAAATTAGTTCTTGAGGTTAGTGGACATCCGGTTTAGGGTCACGCACTAGTCACTCCCTAATCCGGAGAACAAATAGCTTTTTCAGGACAAGTAACTCAAAGAACAAAAATTGTTTTTTGGCACAATTAACCGAAGACGCAAATTACGAAATTTTGCTCTTCAAGTCAAGTAACTTAAAACACAAAAATTTTGAAGTTTACGTGTATGCACTATGCAGTTTAAATTTTTATCATATATTGAGTTTTACTTATTAAATTGGTGTGTTTCTTGATGAATCGGGAAGCAAATTCAACTTTCAAAAAGATTTTCAGATTCAAATTTTTTTTTTCAAGGTTTTTAAATTTTGGGTTTGATGGTGATAGGGGTCTTTTGGGTAATTAAGTCATAGCACTTTTGTTAGTTTTTTTCACGAGGAAATAATTACGCAAATAATTGGATGGATGGAGGTTTTTTGGTAAAATCCCTAAAATAAATTACGCATGTAGAATTTTTAGCATGTAAATTTAAATTAGCTTTTTTACTGTAATCGCATTCTTTACTCTTGATTTTCTCTAATAACAAAGGGAGATATGATCTTTGTGTGTGTTTGGTGACCATACAGATATATACACCTCTTGAAGGAAAGAGATCAAATTTGGTGCAGACTGCATGGGCTGTCATGGCTTTAATTCGTAGTGGGCAGGTCAGCAAATATGTGATTTATCACTTTATTTAATCATTGAGATATTATCAAAATACTTGTGAAAATGAAACTAATATAAAATCACTAATTTTAATATTAAAAAATGGGGTTTAATAATATTATTTTTTATTTTAGGAGATTTTTCAGATTTTTTCTGAATCTCATAGTATTTTAATATTTGGAAATTAAATGCGTTTAATATACTATATAATGTAATAGGCTGAGAGGGACCCAACTCCTATTCATCGTGGTGCAAAGTTGTTGATCAATTCTCAAATGGAAAATGGAGATTTTCCTCAGCAGGTGCTTCTCTTAATCTTAAGATTTAAATTGAAGTCTTAATTATTGTAAACATAAATTTGATAAATAAACATATCAATGGCTTTTATATTTTTATGGTTAAATACAGATAGCTTCAATTTGAATTTCGAATTTGTTAGAAAATTTACGAAAGTGGTTCCTATCAAACTTAATGATAACTTTTGAAAATAAGAGAGATTGTTTGCGAATAAAGTACTATCATTTGCGATGACAAGAGAAATTATTCATTAAATTATATGGTATAAAAAAAAATCATTTTCATGGTTTGGTACTGTTTCAAAATTTATACTAATTTTAATATTATTTTATGATTTTCTGTTTAATTAATAATTAATTATTTATGACAGGACATGGCTGGAGCTTACACGAAACATGGACTTTTGCATTATGGATTATACAGAAATATCTTCCCATTGTGGGCTTTAGCAGAATATTGCAAGAAAGTTCCTCTTGCTTACAAATGCATATAAATGCATGTGTTGAAGTAATTGCTATTTATTACCTAGAGTTTGTTTAATTACATACGGAGTGAACTTTACTCTTTAATAAATCTCACTCCCTTTTGTTAATGAATGTTGGTCAACATTGATATTTGACCGTTTCTTTCAGGTGCAATGTGCCGATGAGCAAAATGCCCTCCAATAGTTCAAAAATTAATTAATGAGCGAGTAGAATTAAAAAATTAAAAATTATTTAAAAATTTTAAATAAATAAGAGGTAAAGATCCATCCAATATGAGATTTCTATCCAATCTTCCTCTCCATCTTTAATTTCTATGGAGAAGGAGAGAAGGAGATCCCATTGCCTAAATCCTCATTATTGATCTTCATAGCATGTTTCTAGCCTTCCGGATTTGCATTTATGATGTGATGAAGGAGCAATCCATCTCCTAGGATCTTCATATTCTGGATGGATGGAGATCTTATATATATATATATATATATATATATATATAGTTTTTCTTTTATTTCTTTTTAGTTTTTTCTATTTTTAAGTTGTTTGTATATATATATATTTTTTAAATTGATCACGTCCATGAAGAGTGATGGATCGTGAGATTCATGAATTTAATTTTTTTTAAAAATTCCTATTTTTTACTATTTTTATGGTAAAACCCAAAATTTCGTTTTATAATAATAATTATTTTTGCGATGAATACTATTTTCGGATAAATAGTAATTTCGAGTGAATAGTGACTTTCAAATTCGTAAAACCCAAAATTTCCTTTACATAGGAGAAATAATTTTTTTTTGATAAATAGTATTTTCACGTGAATAGTATTCATATGAATAGTGATTTCGAAAAGTAAACCTCGTAAATCAAAAGTTCTGGAATTAATACTATAGTTAAAAGAAACTAAGATGGATCAAAGATGAACTCATTTGAAGAGATTATAAGTGATCCGAAGTTATTGGACGAAAATACTCTATTCAATTTTAATACCGTATATAGTATTTATGAAGAAATAAAATAAATTAAAGTGTCTAGATGAGAAATTAGATTTTCATAATAATTTGCTAATAGAACAAAAATGATTGATAAATTCCTAGTTAGATTCGGATGAGTAAATTGAGTTCTAATAAAATCCCCAGATAGTCTAGTAATGATTAATAAAATTCTCAGCAAAGTCCGGATGGGTAAGTTGAGTTCCGATGAAATTCTCGAGTGGATCAGATATGGTTCGAATGATAAATTGAATTTTAGTATATTTCCCTGGAAGTCCGGGGATGATTTTTCAAACCTAAAATCATGAAATAACATAATAAACCAAAGTTTTGTCGTTAAGTAATCATTTAACTTTCCAATGAATTCCTTTCAATTTTCTTATTAAATTCATCATCAAAGCAACCCATAAAATCATTCAAAACATCCAAAACAATTTTTCATCACCTTAACCTCAATATGGCCGAAGATAGCATTTTAACACCAAATTTCAACATTTTTAAGTAAGAAATTTACTCAAATCATTCAAACCTTAAATTGGTCCATTGAATCACACCTTGGCCAAATACTTCATCCACATACAAGACCAACATTTCATCAAGTTTCTCACTTAAATTTACATCCAAAATCACACCAAATATCATGACAAAACAATCAAACTAATTTGGAACTATGCAAACTCATATTGGCCGAATTGCATGCAATCACATTTTCAACATTTCTTCAAGATTTTACATTAAATTCACATCAAATCACACCATATTTCATAACAAATAAACCAAACTCAATTTTAAACCATTTCACCGGTTATGGCCGTGACTTACTTCCACACACAACACAAATTTTCCTTCAAATACCTTACAAATTCACATGCAATTCATTACCCATAATTTTAAGGTTACAAACTTCAAACCCAAACATAAAATCATAAATCCAAACATTTACTCAATTTAGTTCATGGTAAATTAAATCTTACCCCTCCAAATTAACTCTAAATGGATAGATTACACTCCTAGGCTTATGTACATCTTTTGCATGTGTCGAAATCCTTAAAAAATAGCTTCAAAATCTCTCAAAACTACAGCTATCTTGGTTTTCTTCCTCTTGGTCGAGAGCACCCCTCTTCCTCTCTTTTTCATTTCTTTGGCCGAATGGTTTGCTTCTTTTTTTTCTTTCATTTCTTGTTTGTTTTCAACTTAATGTTTCATTTATATATGCTTCATATTGCCCCTACACTTGTCATCTATTTCCTTAAATCACCACACACTCATCTTTTCTCATGCAATGTTTCACATGTGTCTTTCAAACATTGGTTCTTCCTCCATTTGCACCCCACTTGTCATTCCACTTTCATGCATTCTTCTATACTTTTCAATCTCTTAAAATGTCTTTCTCATATTCAAAATCGTTTCCGATCCATCTAAAAATTTTATTATAACTCAATTTTTACATCTGAAAATTTTATTAGAATTCCATTACAAATCTAGATCCGGCCACTTAAAATTATTTTATTACTTCACAAATAAAATCATCTTCAGTCCTATCCGAAAATTATACAAAAATTTCATTTCACATATGAGCACTTTAATTTGTTTTATTACTTCATAAATACGTCATATTTAATACAGTACATGTATAGTGCAATGATTCGGAAGGTTATGTTACATCCATACATTTTATTTGGCCATTCTTTTTATGACTCTAATTTGACCCCTTTTTAATATTGAAAATTTCTAATTGAGCCCCTTGACTTATTCATATAAACCTTATTTATACTTATTCAATGAAAAAATTCATTTTATTAAATCTATTTAGATATGAGCATTACAAAAGCTCTGCTTGTAAAAGCTATTTTTAAAAGATCTACTACTAAAAGTTGTACCAATTGTTGTTGTAATACTCTCTCCTAAGTTTGTACTGTACATATATACAGAATGAGGTATTGTATTAATGCACCTTTGTTTTAAAATAATAAAAAGGAATTTTAAAAGTGTTCGGGTGTGAAATTTAATTTTTAATTTTTATAGAATTTTCGAAATGATCAGGAGTGAATTTAAATTTTAAAAGTTGAGTGGTGATTGATGTAAATAAAATATTTTTATGAGAATGGTAAAATTATAAATAAAGAGAAAGGACAAGAGTATTGAGGAAAAGTGAAGAATTCTTTAGAATTTGGTAAAACCATAAATTTGAGGAAGTTTAGGGGTAAAAAATGAGCTTGACCCATGCTTATATATAGGTGTGAGTGGTAAGTGTGTCGACAGAAGAGATGTAAAACCTAAAACTTTTGGAATAATATTTCTGGATGAATAATATTTTTATGTGAATAGTATTTTTGAGTAAATAATGATTTTTAATAAACAAAAACTTTCTTAGGTTTTGTGAGATAAAAACTTTTTTTATGAATAGTATTTTCGGATGGAAAGTGTCCGTGTGAATAGTGATTTTTTGAAAAACGGACCTCGAAAACCAAAAGTTTTAAAATAGATATTAGAGTTATTAGAAACTAAAATGGAGCAGAAATCAGTCTATTTAAGTGGATTTTAAGGGTTTCGAAGATTTATCGATAAAAATACCTTCGTTGAAAACGTTGTGAAATTAGTGAGTTTAAAACCAATTAAATTTTTTTCGAAGCATGTGATTGAAGATTAAGACACCTAATTAGAGTATTGCATGGTCAATTTGATGGTAGGATGACCATGGAATATTTTCTTGAATTTATTAGTGTTAAACAAGGATTAAATTTAAGTTTAATGAATTAATATAGGTTGCATGAAAAGATAAGGGTTCAAGAAGCACAATCCATGTGAGTTGGAATTAACCAATGATATTGTGACACTTTTAAGTCAAAAAGTAAATGAATTGATTGAATTTGAAATAGAAGTAAATGGGTTTAGTGAGAAATTAATTGAATTGATTAAAGTGACCAATCAAAAGCTTTGTTTTGTAACAAATGGCATTTATGTGATTGTGCAGTTAGTTTAAGGGCAAAGTAGTCAATTGTGGAGTTAATATATAAAGAAGAATGCATGAGAAAGTGAAGGAAGAACTGATATTCGGCTGAAGCAAGAAGGGAACCATGAGACAAAGCTAAAACATACCGTGAGATAAAAAGAGCAGAACCGAAAGAAGAAAAAAATCTGCAGGCCATGAAGAAAAAGAAGAAGAAGAAGAAGAAGAAAAGAAGAAAAGGAGATCCCAAGTGTGGTCAATCCATTATTCTCTCTAAAATCCATCCAAGATTTTCCAAGAGAATAAAAAAAAAAAAAAAGTTTAGATAAGTTTATTTGTTCATAACTAGTTTATGGGTAAAAATTTTTATAGTTGATTAATTAGTTTTTTAATGGATTTCATGGGTTGAATGAAATTAGATCATCATCATATTGAGATTGGAAAGGAAAGAAATCATCAAGAAACTTTGGGTCAAGATATTAGTAGGTAAGGTTAGGGTTTGTGTTTATGATTTGATAAAATTATATTTATTTTGGAGCTTAAGGCTTTAGTTATGAAATTGATGACTTGTTGAAGCATTTGAATGTGATTTTGAGTTTGGAAATGAAGAGAAAAGTTTAGTTAATTTATGTACTAGTATGTGATTAAATTGAAAAATGTTTATGTAATGAAATTATTTTGATGGTTGGATGAATTTATGTGACATTTTGAGTGGATTGGAATGAATTTTTGAAAAGAAAATCAAAGGAATGAAGTGATGAGTAATTATACTAGTGTATGGACCATTTGAGCTTTTGTAACGCCCCGAATTTTTTCTATTTAAGAGAAATACAAATGTATCCGGATAAATAGTATTTTCAGAATGAATAGTAGTTTCCGGACGAATAGTATCTATGTGAATAATAAATTTTTCAGAAAGTGGACCTTAAAGTCGAAAAGCTCTAGAATAAGTAATGAAGTCTAAGGAAACTGAAACAGATCAAAAATGTGTTCGTTTAAGGTAAAATGAAGTAGTTTCCAGATCCGATCGGAAATTCGGAAGGATTTTTTAAAAAATTCAAAATTTTAAAGAAGTATAAAAATGAATAATAAAATGTTCAATAAGTATTTTAGAAACTCAAACAATACTTCTAAGAGAGATTTGGATGGAAATGGAATCAATCCGGAAATCACTGGAAGCGATTTAGTGAATTTATGGAAAGTCAAAAAAGAGGCATGAAATGACTTTTAAGAGCCACCAAGATTATTAGAAGTATATAGGTAGTTTAAATATAGGTCTCGGTGAATTTTAAAAGGATTTCGAAAAAGTCTCGAAAAGAAAAACTAAATCTGGGTGTCTCGAAAAAGTCAAATCAAAGAGACAAGGAAAGAAAGAATAATCGAATGTTTGACACGTAAAACCCAGAATTTCATTTGTCCTAGTAGAAATAATATTTTCTAGATAAATAGTGATTTTTGGGTGAATAGTGATGTATGAATAGTGATTTTTAGAGTTCAACCTCAGAAAATCAAAAATATCTAAAATAAGTAATAGAGCCTCATGAAACTGTAACGGAGCAAAAATGAGTCCATTTAAGTGGATTTTAAGGGTTTCGAAGACAAATCAATAAAAATATCTTTATTGGAAACGTTGTGAATTTAATGAGTTCAAAACCTCATGAATTTTTTTCGAAGTTTGGGATTGAAGATTAAAATACCCAATTAGAGTATTATATGTTCAATTTGATGATAGGATGACCATGTAATATTTTTGAAATTTATTAGTATTAAATGAGGAATTAATTTTAAGTTTAAGAAGTTTTTAATATGTTGCATGAAGAGATAACTTCCAAAGAAGCACAATCCATGTGAATTTGAGTGAGCCAATGATGTGTTGACATTTTTAAGTAAAAAAGGAGAGTCATTTGTTGAATTGGAACCAAAGATTGAATGTATTGAGTTGGAAAGTAATTAGATGACTTGTTGGACCAATCAAAATGTTTTATTTTATAACTAATGGCAATTGTGTGAATTTTAAGTTAGTCAAAGGGTAATTTAGACAATTGAAGACTAGTATATATAAGTGAGTGCATGACATGAGAAGGAAGGAGAGATACAGAGTAGACCCGAGAGAAAAGAAAAAGAAGTTGCAGCCGTGAAGAGGAGGAAGAAGAAGGAGAAGAAGAAGTAGAGGTCCCTAGGGTGCTCCTCCATCAAACCCCTCATGGTTTTCTCAAGAAAAATGGGAAGAAAGTGAAGGTAAGTTGATGAAACCAAAACTAGTTTGATAAGTGTTATTTTGATAGTTGATTTAAATGACCTTTTCATGAAATTTATGACATGATTTGAGGTTGATCATCATCATATTGAATTTGGATGTGAAGAAAAGCATTTAGGATTCTTGAATCAAAATTTTTGAAAAGTAATAGTTAGGGTTTGTGTTATGAATTTTAATGGAAATTGGTGAATTTTTAGTTTAAGGTTTTAGTGGTCAAATTTATGATTATTTGATGCTTTTGGGTGTGATTTTTGAGCTTGGAATGAAGTGAATAATTTACTGATGTTTTTTTAGTAAGTGGTTAAATTGGAAATATGGATGCAATGGAATTATTTTAATGCATGGATGAGGTTATATGAAAGTTTATATTGATTGAAATAATTGTTGGAAAGAAAATCAAGAAAATAAAATGATTAGCATTATGTTAGTATGTGGACCATTTATGTTAAACATGTATTTATGTGGATTTTAATGCTTGAATGGTTGGTATGATGTTTTGGAATGAAATTATGTTGGTTGGAATCAAAATAATGGAAGAAAAATGGAATTTGAAAGTTTGGATGTTGATTTTGATTAAGGTCAAGAATGGGTGTCTAAATGGTTAGTCAATCATTTTGAGGTATTTTAGTGATATTTAGGTGTGTTTGAATGTTTTGATGCAAGGGATATTAAATGAAATGGATATGAGAATATTATTTGGAAATGGGGTGAAGTAGTGAATTTATTAAATATAGATGTTGAGCTAGAATTAAGTGGTTAATTGGGATTTTACGTGTTGGATTTAATTGGATTGAAATTTATGAAAAGGAAATTTTGCTTGTATAAGAGTGTATGTGTAGTGAATTAATTCTTGAGAATGGATGTATTGTTTTTATATGAATTTGAATTAAAATAAATCAAGTGAGTGAATAGTTTTATTTTCATTAAATAGATTGAATTATGTTTATGTATATTTCAGCTTTTATTGTGTAAATGAAATAAATTATTTGTTTAGTTAATTGATTTTATAGATTGTAAATTATGTTTTATAATTGAAATAAAAGTTTATTTCGAATTCAAATATATATACACTTATAAAAAAAAAATTCATAAAGAAATTTATGTTTTCAATTTGAGTTATTATTAGAAAGATTTCAGAATGTTTTAAATAACATGAATTTATGCTTTGAAAAGGAATATTGATTTCATTTTTGAGAAAATTATTTATTCAGAATTATATAAATATTCATAAAAGAATTGAGAAAGGAAGCAATTAGGTAAAGTGAATGTTTTCTTTTTTTTTAAAAAAAAAAAACGATTTATGTTTTATATTTAAAGATTGTTGTGAAATTGTTTTGATAAATTGTGATAAAATGTTGTTTGAATATGATTTTAATGACTTTCGAATGGAAATAGAAAAGAATCAATCAAAAATTGACAAGTTTAGTGTCTGGACCGAATGTACATCGGGAGAAGGGCATGAATTTTTTGAAAAGGTTTGGTGAGTAGTTGAATACAAAATAGTGTTTTGTGATATTTATATTGATAATTTGAATATATGGGAACAATAGTGACTAAAAATTTATTTGTTGCTTTTCAAACAAAATTTTATTTAGAAAGGAAAATTGTTAAAAATATGAAATTGTTACTAATAAATGAAATTATAAGGGCCCTAGTAAATCTGGACATTGGTAGGTGGGGATTGGAAATTGACATACTAATAGAGAAATATTAGCAGTACTGCGTCGCATTGTTGATACAAAGATTATGAATTTTGGACCTTACAAGGCATCGAGTGTCCGATCTTAGAATTTATGTGTTATGTGAAAAATGATCCGATGGGTAGTCACCGAGTGTCTGATGCCAGAGAAATTGGCATGCCAATAGGGTGATTATAGTCACTACTGTACTAATATGCTTATAGATGTTGATACTAAATTCATCGACCTTGTGAGGCACTGAGTTTTTGGTCCCAGAATTTGTGTATTATGTGAAATGTGATCCGGCTGGTAGTCACCAAGTATCTGATGCCGAAGAAACTCGTTTTTTAGTCCATGGTATTGTGTCAGTATTTACCAAAGGCACTGAATATTATTAAAAGAAAATCATGTTGACATACTTGAAAAGAAAAATATTTGTGTTTATGCGTGTAGTGAATGGTAATTTGATTTCCTTGAAAATTTATCTGTAAAAATTCGAAAATTATGAAATAATGATTTACCACTTGTATCTAAAAAAAAGTTATGAGAAAATCATATATGTGAGTATGAAAAGTGGCATGGTACAATTACTTATAGGTATTTGTTAGTTATTAAATTTTATTGCGTTTTATTACAAATATTTAAAAATTATGAAATTTGGTTTGTAATGTCATACTTGAAAAAATGACTTTTATGCATTTTGTGCGTGTTTATTAGTAAATCGATTTTTTTATGATTTATTATGAAAATTTGATAACTGTGAAATCTTGCCTTAAAATCTTGTATCTTTGGAAAAGGTGGAATTTAAATTTAGTGTACATCTACTAAGTAGAAATACTTAACGCGTTGGATTTATCATGCGTAAATTGAGATTTGGGCACTGTAGATAAAGAATTGACAAGAAGATTTTTGCTACGCTTTATGCGAGTCACATCTCTCTACATTCTAGGTAGTCATTCGTTTGGTATTGTATATTTATGTTTAAGTACTTTGACGTGAAAGAAATGCATATATATTTGTTTGCACAAGAATTTCGAAATTGATAATTTATGTAAATCGTAGAAAAAATTTTTGGATTGTAAAGTAATTTTGTAAAGAAATTTCTATTTATCATTTAACTAGTATTTAATTTTGATTAATATAATTCTTATTAAATGTTGAGTTTATAAATGTTTGTGTGGCGAAGTGATTTTGGAGTCGAACGGAGAGTCCGAAATGAAAGTTAAGAAAATGAATGTATTTTAGAAGTATTTCTTTTGAAATTTGCAGGTTTGTATAATTTTGGATTTTTCAGAAAAAGAGAGGAAACTCTACCGGATTTTCTATAAATTGACAAAAACAAATAAATGAAGTTTCGTAAAAAAAAAAAAAAAAAAAAATTACTGCATATATGTAAAATAATAGCAAATAAACTGATTAAGGTAGCATCATTCGATTCAGATTCTCATCCAAATGGGAATTGGGTGGAGGGTGTTACAGTTTTTGCATGTTTTTAGATTGATTTTAGGGTTTGAATGAATTGTGTGAGGTTTTGGCATGAATTTAAGTTAATTAGAATTAAAACAATGTAAAAAAATGGAA
Source organism: Litchi chinensis (assembly GCA_019925255.1). Taxonomy (NCBI): domain Eukaryota; kingdom Viridiplantae; phylum Streptophyta; class Magnoliopsida; order Sapindales; family Sapindaceae; genus Litchi; species Litchi chinensis. Next base: position 28,570,258 of record CM034464.1, on the reverse strand, counting down.
ATATGAAAAAGTTTGGGTGTTAAAGTGTTTAAGGTAAAAAATTAGGTTTTGAAGTGTTATCCAATCATTTTAAGGTGTTTTGATGGGGTTTAGGATGTGTTTAAATGCAATTGTGCCAAAGAAATGCAAAAAAATGGATGTTAGAAAATTAGATGGAATTATGGTAAAGTTGTGAGATATTTGAATATATATATTGAGTTGGATTAATTGATTAATTGGAATTTTATGTGTAGATGTAATTGGGTGAATGGTTGAATTCTTAAATTGATTATAAATAAAAAATGTTGCTTAGGAAGTTGGTTGGAAAGATGATGTTAGGAATTGGAATTAAATGGGTGCATGATTATTTAAGTTTAAATTGAACAAATAATGTGATTGGCATTGAAATTGAGTGAAAAAGGTGATGAAATTATGGTGGAATGCGATTGTAGGAATTGGAAGCAAAAACCATCAAAGGGAGATTTGGAAGAGTGTTGAAATTGTGGTGAAAAAAAACAAAAAGTTGTTAGTAGTTATATTTTATTTACAGTGTTTGTAAGTTTTTATGAGTTATAATAAAATTATTTATATTGTTGTTTAAATGCTCTCTTTTTATTTGTTCAAGTAATCATATTATTTTAAGTTACCAAATTTATAATTTTGAATTGTTTAAACTTTAGCATGTTGATTATTAGTTTGAAAGCAATTTATTTTAATTGACTATATATATATGCAAGAATGAACATGTTAAAGCAGATTTGATGTTAGACTTTGGCATTAGAAAAGTGAAGTTTTATTTTCAAGCAATAAGTTGAAAAAAAAAGAAAAAAATTTTAAGTACTTTGAAAAAAGAAATTTTAGATGTTTTGGTTTTACCCTAATCCTCAAATATTACCGGCCGAAGTACCATATGCGTGTATGGCAAGAGTGGTTGGGAGAGTCAGTTACTAACTTGGGGGGTTGAGTTGAGTCTGTGAGTCGCCCTCTACACACATATGGTAGTGTAGATTTGCCGATGTTGGGGAGGATCGCAACCTCAAGTTTTCCGCATCTGCGACTACACATAGTAGTATCCCCGAGCTTAGTGGCGATGAGAAATTTCATCACTATAGAGCTAAAATTTCCTTGAGTTGCCTTTGACGAGATCAAAAAAAAAAAAAAAAAAACAACAACAAAACAAAACACGTCACTTGACATGAAGTCTATTAAATGAGGAATTTAATTCCACATTCGAGAAATAAAGAAATGTTTATGCGCATTAGTTAGTTTTATAATTTTAATAAAGTTATAAGAAATTCTTTAATTCTATAAACTATTTTGAAAGGATATATATATTTTAGAAAAGAAAATTTTAGTTTAAAAGTTATCCGCTCATTGAGTTTTATAGTCACCATTCTTTCTATGTATTTTTGAAAAAATCCTCTCCAGGTAAAGGTGCGAGCCGTCAATTATAAGAGGCTCCGTCAGACGCGTAGGTAGCCTAACGTAAAGATAATCACTACATAGGTTTACATTTTAAATTGTATGTCATGCATCATAAGTAGATTTTGGTAAATATATTTGTAAATTATCTTTTGAGTTGTATATAATATATTATGTTAATGAAATTAAATTTTGGTAAATGAAAATTATACTTTTGTGTTTAATAAAAATGATTTGCCAATCATTGATTTCTATTTAAACAATTATTTGTGGTTGGAATTGTGGAAACAGATTTGAGGGCCTAAGACCCAATAATGGAAAACTATTTGTCATAGAAGTGTTAAATTTTTAAATTTACAGGATGACATATTCGGAAAACAGCCGTTATGCTGCCCAAATTTTTATAAATCTATTTTGTATATATTTGGAACAAAAAAGAAAAGAAAAGAAAAAAAAAAATTTCATCGCGTTTTCGCATTTTGAAAGAAAATTTTAAAAAGTTTTAAAAGTAAATGGCGTAACTTCATGAAAACTTTCCAATTAGATCAAATATCCGCTAAAGGGCTACTATGAGGTGGCTGATAAGTCCAGTAAGGAAAGGGGCCTGTCAAGAGAAGAAAAATCTAGAAGAGAGAGAGAGAGAGAGAGAGAGAGAGAGGGAAGCTGGCGGCAAAGAGAAGGAAGGCAAATTTTCAATTGCTCCAAGCTAGATTTTTGCATATTTGAAGGATAATCAGGTTGTGAGAAAATGAAGAACGGGTCTGGTAGTGTTAGCAAACCAAATCTGGTAAGAGTAAATCGATATGGTGATTTAAAGCTACAAGCGAATGGAAAGTTAAGGAAAAAGGCTGAGGAGGAAATCCGGTAAGTGAAGTAGCTGAGGAATAAGCTATTTTGAAAAGTTGTTTGTGGTTTAGGATAATTAAGTGCTCGTCGCACAACTTGTTGAAGTCACGACCTAGGTTGATGTGTAGAATATGATGAAGCATTTTAAATAAATATATGTGAAATGAGATTGAATTGTGTTAACGGTTGTAAGAATGTAAAATCTGGAAAAAGGAGTGTTAGAAGTGAGTATGCATGGGTTTGGGCAGGAGCTCGTGAGTTGGGAGCTAAATAAGGCCAACAACCCTAGTCAGCGCTAGTAGATTGGAGAGTGAGCTCATAAGGAGCAAGTTGGGCAATGCCTGTTGCTCTTCATCGCACCAGTCTGAGCTGAACTAAGGCTTTACGAGCTTAGTAGGGCCTGTGAATCGGCCTGAGCTAGAAAGAGGTAGTAGCTTGCTGAAAAGGTGAACTAAGCGAGCTCGTTGGAATAGTGGATGCTCGCAAGTTGGGCTGAGTTGGTCGAAGTGAGAGCACACTAAATAGACGAGCTGGGATATGATGACAAGACCTAAACTAGATACCTTCCCTATGCTCTTATCTGGAGGGTCTTGCCGGGCACTCCAACGGATCTCTTATAACCCTTCTCACAATTAAGAGAGATCCACAAAGCGAACCCCTAAGATGCTTTTCCCGTTTGCTTTACTTTGTTTTGACTATATCAATTTCTATTACTTTTTGAAAATAGTTGGATTGATGTAAATTTTTCATGCTCCATAAAAAAATTTTATTAAAAATTCGGTAGTACAATAGCTGTATTTTGAAGGTTTCCAAAATTTTCTTTTAAGAAAATACATTTCGAACTATTCTCAATCACCACTCAACTTTTTTTATCCACAAACATGCATTTTCACAATCGCTTTACCACTATCATGCATGATAACCATAAGGGAATTATATCTATGTATCATATACATTATTTACAATTTCATCCAACACAATTTACAAAAGTTACAAATTTCAAAATGCATGTCATCGAGGTCACAATATGATACATGTACTCCCTCGGTTTCATATATTCTAAATATAAACATGATATATATGATGTTTCTTTCGACTTCGCCCACCTACATTTTTGATGAGATGACTTTTTTACTTCGTTCTCGGATGAAAGTACCTGAATAAATTTTTACACTACAACAAGGAAAATTCGTTAGTTTAATTAATATAGTAAAAATAAAAGTCGTCATATAAGTAATTGTAACTAATTTTGATACTCATAAAGTTTAATTTGAAACTTTATTACTAAAAGCACCATGTGTACCCTTAAAGAATCCAACCACACGATGACTAATTACGCCGCTAAATGTAGTAATCATGGGGCGATTTTAACTGATGCTAACCATGACCCTGCTGGGACATTTCAACAACTAAGTGCGGAATTTACTGAATCGCAAAACGTAGTGCGAAATAATGTATACTCTAAGTAACTATATGCAGAATTTTCTGTGTCGCATAATATAATGCTCGATACTTTAACTTTTGCAACTACATGTAGAAATTTCTTTATCTTTAAAAACTTTTAACTAGACTTTAAACTCAACTCGTTTGAATTGCTTTAGTCTTAAATGTTGTTTCTGAATCCGATATAAAGATCTTTTACACAAGGATACAAATTTAGATTTTGAAACTCATTTCACACATTCCTTTTGACAATACATATATATATTTTAACTAGAACTGAAATAGTGTAAGGGAGTGATACTTACCTCAATTCCAAACTTACTGGAAGGCTTTAATGAGTCTCCTTCGCTCCACTAGTTTGTGCATCACCTACACAACATACTCTTACTTAAAATATGCTACAATGTGCTACATAAAGTTACACACATTGCTTTTAACATTAAAGATCCCTTACAATATCCTTTTTGACTATAATCTTCTTTTCTAAGTTCTAACTCAACCGAGGCTTTCTAATTACGATTTCTTGGAAAAAGTTTAACTTATATACCCCTAGGAACATCCCCACGCAGTCCGTATAATTTTCAGAGATTTGGAACGAAAAGTCAAAATTTTCGGACCCTCTTTGATAGAATACTGTTCATAGCCCATTCCACGGGCTGTTTCGCTTCCATTTTTATTTGGATCATCTCTATATCTCTTACTTAGATATCCCGTACAACGGTTTTGAAAAATTCTAACTATAGATGGGTGAAACCTATGAAATACCCCTATTTTTTGATACTTTTTCATGTTAAAAGTTGTTCTTTTTATATTCTAAACTCAATTCTTTCATATCTAACGTTCTTTGACTCCAATATAATCAAACATATTCATTTCACGCATCAAAAAGAGACTTTTACATAAAATCCCTTAATGCCCTTTAACTAAGCTCAACCACACTCTATTGTCTCCACACTTGGTTTCCTTCATTCTACCCTTTCTATAGCATTTTCTAAGCTCTAATAATCATAAATTCAAGGTCAAATGGATAAAGACTCAAGGAATACACATACCCGTACCTTGGCCATGACCTACCCACACACCATACATTGCACTTTTCAACTTTTTCATTAAATTACATCTTTTAGGCATTTTATCAAACATCATAACTACCATTAAATCCACTTCTAACCATTTCAAATCAAGTCTTAGGGTTTTCTACACAAACCCTAACTCTAGTTCTTTCATGATTTCTTGCAATTCAAACTTCTCTTTTAACTACCCATGACAATAATGTTAATTTACATCACAATTTCAACAACAACACAACAAATAAGCAACCCAATCCCTCATCATATCATATCTTCCCAAATCAACATCAAACTTAAAGAAAACTAGGAAAACTAACTTTAAGCTTGATTAGGTCTTACTATTTTAGTTTGAATTTGCTCAAAGTTTGATTTGGAAGCTTCAAAAATAGCTTGGAAAGCTTTTGGTCTTCTTCCCCCTTTTCTTTTCCTCTTTGCCGTCCACTATTCTCTCCCTCTCTCTATTTGATTTAAAAAAAATGACTAAGTGTTGGCAAGCAATCACTTATGTATATATAGGCTTCACTTATAAATTTACTCTCAAAGTTTGATATTTATTTACATACCATGTCACTCCTTAAGATTTAACTAATTTGTCCACCAATTTTTGTTTAACTTCCATGGTATCCTTATTACTTTGATAATTTTTACAATTTCCTATACTAGTTTATTCCAATCACACCTACACATACATAGAACTATAATTTAGAATAATGATTATTTTGCCATTCTTCTAAATTTATTTTATTATTAGAATAAATTAGTTTCTAAAAACTTTACTAGTATTCTAATATCACTCCTTCGAATGATATGGATGAGGTTTAACATTCTCATTCTATTATTCGGTTTATAATACCAGAAAGTTTAAAATCAAAGCTAGGGCTTACATATGAACTCGGCTAGACTAGTAGTACTATAGTTCGTAGCAGCTTGGATGAAAATTATAAGTTGTAAAAACAGTAGAAATGACTTGGGATTAAAGTGTTATGCGAGTTAAGTGGAGATTTCATTGTGATTAAGTGTAGGTGATTAGACAAGCTGAGGAGGTCATTGACACAGACTTGATTCAAGTGATTAGGATAACAAACAGTGAGTATGGAAACATTTTATCAAATGATTTTCAGTTTATTGTGAAATCAATTTTAGCATTTTATTATTCGTTTAAACTTATAAACATTTTCTTATATTCTAGCATGAGAATAAATAGTTTATTTATAAAATGGTATGCAATATTTTAGTACTTTTATGTTCATAACACGAAAGAGAAATTGATTTGAAAGAAAAAAAGTTTTCAAAGACTAGTGGACGACTCAAACTTATAGATAGATAGACCTTATAGCTTGAGACCCGACTGGTATACCCCGTAGTGTATGGCAAGTTTTGGAAAGACTATTCTTGCTAACAACAAGGGGATCAACTCTGTCATGTCTGTCGTGTCGCTTCCTACACTTGTGAGATATTATCTTGCTATGATTGTGTGATGGTAGTTCCGTCACGCAATAATGGAATGTCTTTGTAGCTTTGTCATAGTGTGCGACGCTAGCTTTACGTCACGTGACCTCTCACATTAAGCAAAGCTAGTCTACCCGCTCATGTGATTGTAGCTTCCCTTGGGTTTCCTATTAATACAGCTTTTAGGAAGAGAAGCATACCATTAAAGCAAACTTTCAGAGACAAAATTCTTTAGAAATATTTAGAAAGCCATAAAATATTTTAGCACCTTATGAAAACTTTTAAAACTTTAAAGAGATTTTCTATAAAACCCAAATTTTTAGAAATAAATCGTTTTAAAGAAAAATGTTTCTAAGAAAATGTTTTTTGAGAGGTAAAATTTTTTATAAAAGATAAATTTAAATAGAAACCCTTACACACTCACTGAGCTTTGTAACTCATAACATTTTTGTTTTATATTACAAAAACCTCCCAGGTGCAGGAGTAAAAAATCAGGGTACCAGATCGCCGCGTTCAGACTAGGTGGGTCAAACAATCGACGATGCTACATAGTTCTTTTGTAAACATATGATTTAAATATTATCATGTTGTTGCGCATATGCTTGATTTTGAATAAGATTTTGTAGAACCTTTTATTTTAAAGATGATGCATGCATGTTTTAGATACTTAAATTTCTGAGATACTACTGATTTTGTTTTGAGAAATTGCTTGAAATTGGATGCGAGATTTTAAAATTCATGATTCATATGTTTAGTAAAGTTATTTATAGTTACGGGTTCGCTCCATGACATTCTTTTGAGTCATATTAGTTAAACTTCAGAAGAGTCTCATGGGGTGTCTGACAAGACCGCTAGATTCAATGGAAGGAATTTGGGTCAAATCTTGTCAGTTGTCAAAGTTATTAAAAGTCTATACTAATGCCCTATGACATTTATAAAATTTCTAAAAGGCTAAATTGAACACTTCCCCTTATTGCCAATATAAGATTAGCAAATATTGCTTTCTATAATGCTCGAAAAGGTTGTATGGGCAGTAGTTGATTGATCTAAAAATGCCTATTTTAGATGGTGGGTTGCCTACGGCTATCTAGGAGGCCTTTTTTTTTTTTTTTTTTAAATTTAAAAAAGGTTCAAAATGACATCTTTCTAAATTACCAAATGACATCATTTTGTTTATTTTTAAAAATTTTTAAAATTAATCTAAAATGACATCATTTTGGATAATTGAATACTTTAAAAATAAAAAAATTAAAGCAAATAGACCAAACTCTAACCCTAACTTCACCAAACTTCTTTCGTTGTTGTTGACTCATTAGCTTCTAGTCAAATGCTACTCAATGTTGTTGTTGGCTACGAAATTTAGATCGCCATCCTGCTTCTACCCTTCGGTGTTTGTCTAAGGCACAATTACTTCACTGTAAACTTCTTTCTTTCTCTCTTTATAATTTAATTTTCTTAAACTTTTATTAGTTTCCTTTCTTTTTTGGTTTGGTTTTCGAGAAAATTACTAAAAAAATTACAATTTCCTCACTGAATGAAAGGAGGTTGATTTTTCTAATATTTGTACTTTTCTCTCAGTTATTACTCTTTTTAAATTTTTCTTTTTTTGTATTTGAATGCCAAGAAAATAACCAAAAAAAAAAAAAAAGTTTTCTCGGCTAACAAAAGGAAATGAGCTTATTATATCTTTTCATTTTGTTTTGGTGATTTTCTGATTCTTAGTTTTTCTTGACTAATTTATTGTGTCTCTTTGTTTTGTAATATTTTTTTAGGTTTGATCAATGGTCAATGTCGGTCAATTAGTCGATCATTGACTAGCGTTCAAATAGCATAAGTAGTGCGTAAGTGCTAGATGGTAGGTTGTTGATCGACTGGTGCCTTGCGATATTTAGAATATTGCTTTCTATAATTGCCATAATTATTTAATCAATAGTTTATTTATTCGGATTTCTATAATTGTTAAAATTATTTAATCAATTGTCTATTCTCAATATAGGAAGATGAAATATTACTTTCTATAATTGCTACAATTATTTAGTCAATAGATTATTTTCAATATATGATTAGGAAATGAGTAATGTTAGGCTTCCCAAATATTTTACTAAAATCTATGCCCAAATGATATGACCATATGAGTTGTCAAGATCTTATAAATCATGAGATGATGTGATAATTAATAAAATCTTAACAACTCATATATCATATTATTTGGGTATAGATTTAGGTAAAATATTTTAGAAGTCTATCATTACTCTTAGGAAATATTACTTTCTTGACACGAACACTAATTAGAAATCTTTTAAAAAGAAAGAGAACTTAAGTCATGATTTTTAATTAGATTATTTACTAAATATGTAGGGAATCAAATTATGTAGATATCACACTTAATTAAGAAAATAAATTTCTCTTAGATATCAAAATTGACTCCCCCTTTCATTTAAAGAATCAAGTTTGATTCCATATCCTATGACATTTAATTCCCAATGATTTCATTGTTAATTTGCCAAAGTTTCTTGTATAATTATTGTATTTATTTAGTCAATAGTTTATTTTGAATATAAATGATAAACTACCAAAAATTTTATTTAAATTCATTGAATAGATGATGTGATGAACTTATTTGTAAGCATTATAATATCAATACATCATTTTATAATAAATGTGGGTGCTATAAATAATCTTGCCACATCATTTGAGACAAAAATTCAAATGAATTTTTGGAAAGTGCGGCATTATTTGAATATAAAATGTTACTACTTTCTATAATAGTTACAATTAATTAGTCAATAGTTTATTTCTGATATAGAAATATATATCAAATATTACATTCTATAAATGTTACAATTACTTCAATAGTTTATCTTCAATATAGAAATATGAATTATTACATTCTATAATTGTGTTAATTATTTAGTCAATAGTTTAATTCTGATATTGAATTAGAAAATCTATAATTGTTATAGAATTAGGAAATATTACTTTCTATAATTGTTGTAATTAGTTAATCAATAATTTATTTCTAACATAGAAATATGAAAAATACTTTCCATAATTCCTAATATAGAGATACGAAATATACTTTCTATAAATATTGTATCTTTGGTGCATAAATATATCCTTATGTGAGGTGCCACTCCATTGTTCAATCAACTAGTAGCACATAATTGATCATGAGTCCTCTCAACAAATATCTTTTGCAAATGTTTTTACTACTTTTGCTTCTAAATATGGCATGTCAAGCTAAAGTGTATGTCAGCATGAAAAATGATCTTGGTAAATGGGTAGATCTCACTATTCATTGTAAATCCAAAGACGATGATCTTGGGAAACATGTTGTCCCTTATCAAAGTAGCTACTCATTCAATTTTAAACCAAATATTTGGGGAACCACATTGTTCTGGTGTAGTTTTGCATGGCGAACTGAATGTCATTCATTTGTTATATACTCATGGAAAAGGGACGGTAAAAGTGGTGGTAATTGGAGTATAAAGCCCGATGGAGCATATTGGTTGGATCCAAGTCCAGAGCATATTGACGAACGTTATCCATGGGTTAGCCCTTGTACTTAATTTCACTGATAAATTTATAGTTTATTGGTGCTCCTTGTAAGGTTTCAACTTATAATTCTCTATGATAAGAATAAAGTTCATAACAAGTAACAAATAATTCTTAGTTTTTTTTTTTTTTTTTTTTTTGGGAAGGGGGATTTTAATTTAGGATCCCAGCTTTGTTAAAAGATGTAATTATCAACTAGGCTATGTAAATCAACCACATGGTTCTTGGACTTAAAAAAAAAACCAACAACCTTATATCAATTATATATATATATCCTTATTTGATATCATTCCACCAAACTATAGTGTGAATAATTTACACTAGAACTAAATTTCTTACAGTATTAGAGCTAATGAAGAGATTCAAATTTCTTACATGAGTAAAATTTAGTGCCCAATGATGTGAGAAGTTGATTTGTAACAATCATATCATTAATACATAATCACATGATTGATGTGGGTGCCACAAATTTGCTTTACACATTATTTGAGCAAAAAGTTTGGGCAAAATTTTTGAAAGTGTAAAATTACTCTTATCATATAGTACATTTAGAGATAGGAAAAATGTCATTCAACTTGACTTCACATGTGTAATCATCTATGTAAGCTCACATATCTAATTTGAATTTATTCATTTTTTTTATTTCCATTTTACAAGTGAATGTTGGATTTTATTTTATTAAGTGTTCAAAAAATTGGTTGATTTGGCTAACTTTTCATCGGTTAATCAGTGACTGGCACTGTGCCGATTCGATAAACCATAGATTGGAGGTTTTGCTTATTGGAGGTAAGTGATTGACCAAAAATCACCCCTAATACCACCTAAAAAACATTGTTCCAATCGACTAAACATCCAAAACACAACAAAATGAAGCAAATCAAACAGACAACGGTGGAGGAAAGTGAGAGAGGGGTCGATGTCGCATCGCTACATAGATGGATAAGGTCTGTTTTAGGGTCCACTCGAGCAACATCTCCCACAAGCTCGAGCTAGGCTACCTTAGGACTAGGTCGGGCCATCATGAGGCAACTATCCATGTTGGAGAGCTTGATAGTCATAACGCTTACCTTGTTGTTGAGAGACATAAGGTTTTTTTTAATGTTGCCGACCAGCACCATCAACACGATTTCCATGGTATTGGTGTCAATGACGTGAAAATCATTATGGAAAGAGGGAGTCAATGTCAAAACACTTGAGCCAAAAGTTGATAACGTGGCCACCACCATGGATGAGAATAGGAGAGGTCGGGATCGAAGGTTTGGTGCTTTTGGAGAGAGAGAGAGATAGATGGGTGGAGGGTTGGAACGACGAGGGTTTAGTGAATTGGTGTTTATGTTTGTTCATATATTAGGACAAATTACACAAACCTCTCTTAAAATTTCATAAAATTATACTAATATTTAAGTTTTAGCCTCTAATATTGAAAGAAATATCAGCATATGCCTTCAGATTTTGAAAAATAATAATTTTTTCTGAGAACAGTATTCGCTGATTAATTGTCAAGTAACTAATAAATCGTTAACTGTTGTCTCGTCGATCGATTAAAGAGTAGCAATTTTTAGAACCACAAGTTAAATTTAGATAGATTGTGTAACACCCCAAATTTGAACCGATCTAATATGACATAATATATATATATATATATATAGCTAAATGAAGTTTAGGTGGGATTTAAATAAAAATCACAAAGGGTATAATTAGAAACTTAAATTAAAGGGCCCAAAGAAAAATTTATTTAAGTGAGCTCAATTAGAATTATTATGGCCCAATTTCCTTCTAAGCACACCCCATTTGTTTTCTAAATACACCCACCTAAGGTTAAGTATGAAAAAAGATAATGGAATTCTCTAGGAATGACATTGATGGAATTATAAAATTTTTGAAGGGTAATTGATGGAAAAGGAAAGAAAACTCTAGAAAGGATAAGTTAGAAGTTATGGAACTTGTGAGGGGCAATTGATGGAAATGAAAAAATTCTCTAGAAAAGGCAAGAATGTAAATAAAGTGTTATGACAAGGGTAAAGTTGGAAATACAAAGAAAAGAGTCATCTAGAAAGGGATATGGATGGAAATGAAATGTTATAACAAGAGTAAGATTGGAAATGTAAGAAGATATATGGTTAGATTTTATGGAAAAATAAGTGATGGAAAAAATGCTAAGTGGATATAATTTGGCCATGCATGGAATTATATGTATATGTGTAATTTTGTGAATTAAAAAGCCATCCACCATTATTTCCTTCTACTGGCCGAACACCCCTCTCCATTTTTTGTCATGACCAAATGCATCCCACCTAAAAGAAGAAAGCAAAATCAAGGGAAAGGAAGGAAGGAGAAACTAGAAGAGAAGAAGAACATAAAAGAGGTTTGGAGATTGAATTTTGGTGAGAATTTAGTTCAAAGTTAGAATTGATTTTCCTAAGTTTAGTCTTTGTAGATTCTAATAGATTCTAAGTAAAGTTTGATGTTATTTTAGGTGAAAAAGATTCCAATGAGGAGACAATGGAAAGAGAACTTTCATAGGGCCTGGAAACAACCAACCTAGTGATTGGATACTTTCCTTTAAATTGATTTGTGAAAGTGTTTTTGTTATGTTTTAATTTTTATTAGTTTTGAGATTTATATATTTTGTTATTTATGAATTTTAAGTATGTTGTGATACTTTTGAAGTGTGTTTTGAGAAATTGAAACTTGTTTTATGAATTGAAAAAGATAAATTTTGATTAGAATGCATGTTGGAGAAAGTAGGAATTCTAGAGTATGTTTTGAAGTTTTAAAGTATACTAGTACTTATAGATTTTGAATTATGTTTTTATAAACTTGGATTTTACTTTTAATAGATTTTAGATTATGATATGATTTGTGACTTATAAAGCATGATTTTGTTTTGAAACTTTGGACCATACTTTATGATTTATGGATTTTAGAGTATGTTTATAACTCACAAGTATAATTTATGATTCATAAATTAGAGACTATGTTTTTTTCGGAATTTTAGAATGTGTGTAGTGACTTGTGAACTTTATATGGTATGTTGGATTTTCAAAATATGTCTTGAAACTTATATGAAGTAAGCTAGTTTTTATAGTTTTGATTTAAGGTTATGTTTTATGGTTTTTGGTTTAAGATTATGTTTTGTGATTTTGAAAAAGTCTATCTTATGGGTTTGTAAGTTAGAAAGTATGCTTTTTGAAATCTTAAAAGTATGTTTTACAAACTTATAAAGTAAGTTTGATGATTTGTACAATTTATGATTTGTATTGAGTTCTCAAAAAATATTTTACAAACTAATAAAGTAAAGTAATTAGTTTTGAAGTCTTGAAGTATACTTTGGGAGTCATGAATTCAAAGTTTTGCCTTATGATTTTAAGTATGTCTATGATTTATAAAATTAGAAAGTATGCACTTTAGTGATTCCAAAATATGTTTGAAGATTTGGGAACATTATATTTTGTATTGAAGTTTTCAAAGTTAGTTTTATTATTTGCCCAACTGAATTATGTTTTGTGATTCATAAACTAAACCATTTGACTTTAAACCTCAAGATATATTTTGTAAATTATGAGTTGAGAATATATTTTGTAAACTTATGCTTTCTGAAATTAGAAGCTATGGTTTTGGTATTTCTAAAGTAAGTTTTATGGTTAGTTGACCTTATATATATATATATATATATATATATATATATATATGAGTCTCAAAATGTGTTTTACAACTAAGAAAGCAAATTATGTTTTAGGGCTTTTGAAATAAAGTATTTGATTTTGAACTTTATGATTCGTAGAAAAATTAAAAGCCATTCCTTTTTGGGATTTCAAAGGAATTTTGATGATTTGTAAAATCTTGAATTATACTTCATAGTTTAAAGATTGAAAGTATGTTTTGTATAAAATACCTTATGTTAGAGATTATGTTTTGGTGGTTTTGGTGATCCTAAAATCTAATTGACGATTTGTAAGGTTTATGGGTCGTGTTGAGTTTTAAAAAGAATTTTATGGTTCAATAAAATGAAGTATGTTTTGATTTCCAAGTATATTTTATATTTTAACTAAGTAAGTTTTGATGTTATGATTTCCAAAATATATTTTTTAATCTATCAAAATAAGTTTGGATTATACGATTTCTAAAGTGTGTTTTACAATTTAACAAAGTTATGAATTTATGGTTCCTAAAGATAGTTTCATGATTTCAAAAAGAGAATTACGTTTTAAGGTTTATGAAATAAGAGATTTATGCTTTGTAAACTTATGGTTTATAAAACTAAAGTGTGTTTTACAATTTAACAAAGTTATGAATTTATGGTTCCTAAAGATAGCTTCATGATTTGAAAAAGAGAATTACGTTTTAAGGTTTATGAAATAAGAGATTTATGTTTTGTAAACTTATATTTTATAAAACTAGAAGTATGTTTTTGGTGATTTTAAAGTAAGTTTTATGATTTGTAAACCCTGTATTTTGTATTAAGTCTCTAAATGTGTTTTACAAACTAATGATGTAAACCTTGTTTTATGGTTTATGAATAAATTAATTGATTTATAAAAATCTAGAGCATGTTTTATAAAGTGCATGAAAAGCTTTGGTTTTGATAAAGATTTTGTTGAAACAAAATTTTTAGTATGAAAATTATTATAAAGGTTGTGTTTGAAAAAGTTCTCCTTGAAAAACAATGCTTTTTTGAAAAGATTGGAGAACGAAAGGGAAATGAAAATGTTTTAGAAAGATTTTGAAAAAAAAAAAAAAGGAATAAAAGTATTTCTAGAAAAAATTGAGAGAAGAAAGATTAAGAAAAATGTTTTTAAAACACCAAGGCGTACCCTCCCCTTTAACGGTCTAAAAAGGCATCACGTGAGTAAGACTCGGAATCAGAAGTTGCCTACCACATGCTAGTGCAGGAATTGGTTGGGAAAATTGGGGAAAATGAGTCATTAGGGGCTTAGGAAATTGTCGTTGAGTACGTCTGACATGTGGATAGTAGGATCACCGCTCTGCATGTATGAAGGGACCCTTCCCGAATCCCTCATCTGGACCCGAGAAAGACCACATCGCATCCCGAAAGAATTCTCACAAATCCTATACTCAATCCAGAGGAACCCCATCAGGGCACCGGAAAATCATTTAGCTAGATATTTTAACTTCTTTTACAAGGTGACAGTAATAAAAATTTTTCACTTTTTTATAACAATTTCGGCAGCATGTCGTCTGTTTTCTAAATTATGCCACCCTGCAAGTTTCAAATACAGTTTATAAAAACACTTCTATGAAATCAATTTCTCAACTTCCAGAGCCTCCGACTCATTTCTCACAACCCAACCACAAATAAGTAAATAAAATTTGAAAACTGAATTTCATAGAACTTTAATAAAACATTTTTACTAATGCATCCACTATTTCTTTAAATATTTACAACTATATACATAAACATATACATGATCAAAATAACAAAATATATACATGTAGTAGGTGTCGTCCTATCCGTCCGCTTGCACGTCTGACTAAACCTCGTCGGCTGGACGACTAACTCCTACACCTGTGGGAGGATATTTAAGAACAACATTTAAAGAAAAATATGAGTATAACTTCATAAGTAGTATAATTTATATAAACTAAAACTCATTTATGTATAAAATATTCTCCCAAAAACAGTTTTAAAAAATAAAATGCTTTCAAAAATTCTTTTTTAAAACACTTTCTGAAATCTTTTCTTAAAATCTTTTCAAATGCTCGCCTAAATGGTAACCCAGGGAATATCTACTCCTGATGTGGTAGCATATAAAATCTAGCTAACCACTAGGAGTGGAAATCTACCATGTATAGTCGCCGAAAGCGGGCCCACGCTGACCGACTACACTACCTTATACGTGTATACGGATCACTCATGCCTCGCTCACACAAGAGTCGACTAGACTCAAATCTCACTGACTGACTTCCTCTCATCTACCGTATCACGCATAGGGCATTCGGCCGGGTACTAAACTGGGGCTAGGGTAAACCATAGGCTATTAAAATTTCTTTTTCTTAATACACTAAAATATTCTAAATCTCAAGGCAATAAGCCTAAAATCTTTAATTCTAGCACATTCTCATATACATAAATAATAAACTAAAATCTTTATGCTAGAATTTTAATATAAATTCAATTAATAAATAATTAACTATTTATAATAAATTCTTTTAACTTTACAATAAACTTTAAGAAAATATAAATTTTAATAACTCGTAGTTTTACTCACAACACGTCATCGGATAGAATCCGATCCTTCTCCGTATGCCTCCGGAACTCTCCGCTTTTATCCTAAAACATCAAATATTCATTTAGGGTCACTTAACTCATTCAAATAACATTCAAAATCAATAAAAATCTCATTTATCTCTATAAATACCCTTTAACGTCTAAACTTTCGGATCTCAATTTCTATTAAATCGGGGTTTTCGAAATCCGTTTTCTCTATATAAATCCTACTTATTCTTTCCTAGAAATACCTCAATATACTCAATTTCATCGTCGGAAGCTCGGAACGAAATTCGTTCGATTTCGTTTACTAATAAAAACCATTTTTTTTTCGCTTCGAACGTCCGACAACTTCAATAATCAATCCTCTAGTGTTCTAACACCCAACCAAGATTAAATAAACGATTTCGAACATTAAACGAACGCATTTAGAAGGATTTCGAAAAATACCCTTCAACTCGTCCGTTTAGCTCCTAAATCGATCCTAAACTTTTCATTTTCGAAATCTAACTTCCTAAGATTATTTTCTAACTTCTAAAACATCCATCTAATGCTTTAGAATCGAAAACGAAATCGGATCTCACCAAATACCCATTTTGCCGTGATTTTCTCTCTCTCTCTCACCTATTTTTTTTTCTATTAAGTCACTCACAAATCACACCAAAATCATCCTCACACCTCCCTCTCATCAATCCTAAGCTCAAATTTGAAAAAGAAACAAAAGAGAGAATGGGTTTCATAAAAACCTTCAATCTTTAAGCTGAAATAACTTATTAAATAGGCAATCTTTTCGCTTCAAATTTGTTGGGCTAGCTAGAGGAGATGACAAGGAACAACTTTTGTGAAGAAACCGCGATGAAATTTGGACCGGATCCTTCTCTTCTCCCTCTCCCTCTCTCAGCGTCGCTCACGGCTCTCTCTCAGATCTCTCTTTTTTTTCTTTTTTCACGATCACAAATATTTCAAATGAGACAAAAACTCACTTATATATATACTAATGCTCAATTACAAAAGAATCCCTTAAGAAAATTTCATTTAATTACCTCAAACTTTCAATAATCTCACTAGTGCCCAAATATAACTAATTATTAATTCTATTGGTCCACTTGGCACCTTCTAATCCACTTATCTCTTCAACCATTCACTTGATGACATGTGGCACATCCATAGCCACTACTTTTCAAAGCTACTTATCTCTTTTCTTATTGGTTGAATTAAAATATCTTTTACTTTATTCCGTGAGCTCACATCGCTTGATTAATACATAAATCGCTCCTAATCACTTTGTAATCGTACCGGGGTCAACCAAACGATATTCGATTTGCGATGCGAAAATATAATAAACCTCAAATAACACTACTGGAGGCATACGATTCGACCGTAACTCAATTCGAAGATTTCTAATACCATAAAATAATAAATCTGGGTCAGGGCTTACAATTCCTCCCCTCCTTAAAATAAATTTCATCCTCGAAATTTAAATAACATACCTGGATCAAAAAGATGAGGGTACTGCCTTTGTATCTGCTTCTCAGGCTCCCATGTCGCCTCTTCCACTGAGTGATTCCTCCACAAGACCTTTACCAATGGAATAGTCTTGCTGCGAAGAACCTGATCCCTTCTATCTAAGATCTGAACTGGACTCTCTTCGTAGGTCAGGTTCTCTCTCAATTCCACTGGCTGCTCTGACAACACATGTGAAGGATCTGACATATACTTGCGAAGCATCGAGACGTGGAATACATTGTGAATCCTGGATAACTCTGGTGGCAACTCCAGACGATAAACCATGTTTCCAACTCTATCAATCACCTCATAGGGACCAATATATCGTGGACTGAGCTTCCCACGTCTGCCAAATCTGATGATCCCTTTCCATGGTGATATCTTCAGAAATACCTTATCCCCTACCTGGAACTCTAAGTCTCTTCTTCTATTGTCTACATAGCTTTTCTGACGATCCTGAGCGATCTTCAATCTATCCCGAATAATTTTGATTTTATCTGTCGTCATTTGAACAAGCTTGGGCCCTAATAATCTCCTCTCACCCACTTCTTCCCAACTTAATGGCGTCCTGCACCGTCTCCCATATAAAGCCTCATACGATGCCATGCCAATACTGGTCTGATAACTGTTATTGTAGGCGAACTCGATCAGTGCAATATGAGTATCCCAACTCCCACCAAACTCCATCACACATGATCTCAGCATATCTTCTAAAGTTTGGATAGTACGTTCAGACTGTCCGTCTGTCTGTGGATGGAATGTTGTACTGAAATGTAATCGAGTGCCCAAGGCTCTCTGTAAACTAGGCCAAAATTGAGATGTAAATCTAGGATCCCTGTTAGAAACAATAGAAACTGGAGCTCCATGAAGCTTGATAATCTCATCAACATGCAATCTAGCCAGTCTATCTAGGGAATAAGTACTGCGAATGAGTAGAAAATGAGCTGACTTCGTAAGACGATCAACTATCACCCATACACCATCATACCCACTTTGAGTACGAGGAAAACCACTCACAAAATCCATTGTGATGTGCTCTCATTTCCACTCTGGAATGGAGAGTGGCTGAGCTAATCCTGTAGGTCTCTGATGCTCTGCTTTAACTTGCTAACAAATCAAACATCTGGATACGTATTCAGCTATCTCCCTCTTCATACCTTTCCACTAGAAATGCTCTTTCAAGGTATGGTACATCTTTGTACTACCAGGATGCATCGCATAAGCTGAAGAATGAGCCTCATCTAGAATCTCTCTCTTAAGATCCGTAAGGTCTGGAACACACAATCTCTGTCCCATCATCAGTGTATCGTCCTCTCTCACTGAGAAGTCCTGGCCTCTACCCAACTCAACTCCCTGTCTGATCGTGACCAACTAAGGATCCTGTCCCTAAAGCTCTTGGACCCGATCTGAGAGTACCGGTCTAGCCTGAAATGTGGCTAGCAGTGCACCTGAATCCGAAGTCATCAACTGAACCCCTAAAGATCTCATCTCCCTCAACAACGGATAGTACCCTACTCTCAAATGTGCCACTAAGCTACTAGGCTGTCTACTCAGGGCATCAGCCACTACATTGGCTTTTCCTGGATGGTACTCTATAGAGCAATCATAGTCTTTAATCAGTTCCAACCACCTTATCTGCGTCATATTCAATTCTTTCTGCGTGAGTAAATATTGGAGGCTTTTGTGGTCTGTGAAAATCTAGCAAGAAACCCCATACAAGTAGTGTCTCCAGATCCTCAGTGCGAACACCATTGCTACTAACTCCAAATCATGAGTTGGATAATTCTGCTCGTGCTTCTTCAATTGTCGGGATGTGCATGGTATTAATTTTCCATTCTGCATCAAAACACACCCAAGCCCTGACTAGATGCATCACTGTATACCACGAATCCCTCTGTCCCAGAAGGAAGTGTAAGAATGGGAGTTGTGGTCAACCGAGCCTTTAATTCATCAAAACTCTGCTGATAGGCCTTTGACCACTCAAATTTAACATCCTTTCTTGTGAGTTTCGTCAAAGGAATGGCTATCCTAGAGAATCCCTCTACGAATTTCCTGTAATACCCTGCCAATCCCAAGAAACTTCTGACCTTTGTAACTGTGGATGGTTGCTTCCACTATAAAATAGCTTCAACTTTTTGGGGGTCGACACTGATCCCATCTGCGGATACCACATGCCCGAGAAAAGAGACCCTGTCCAACCAAAACTGACACTTACTGAACTTAGCGTACACCTGGCGATCCCTTAGGGTTTGCAGAACTGCTCTCAAGTGCTCAATATGTGCCTCCTTACTGCCTGAATACACTAGAATATCATCAATGAACACTATCACAAACTTATCCAGAAAATCATGAAACACCCTATTCATCAAGTCCATAAATATTGCGGGTGCATTGGTCAGCCTAAAAGGCATAACCAAAAACTCATAGTGTCTATATCTCGTCCTGAAGGCAGTCTTGGGAACATCTTCTGCCTTAATCTTCAACTGATGGTATCCGGATCTCAGATCAATCTTCAAAAACACACTTGCCCTCTGAAGCTGATCAAACAGATCATCAATGTGAGGAAGTGGATACTGGTTCCGTACCATTACTTTATTCAACTCCTTGTAATCAATGCACAACCGCATACTGCCATATTTTTTCTTCACAAATAACACTGGTGCTCCCCAAGAAGAAACACTTGGTCTAATAAAACCCTTATCCACTAACTCTCCTAACTGCACCTTCAGCTCTCTCAACTCAGTAGGTGCCATCCTGTAAGGTGCTCTGGCTATAGGTGTTGTTCCCGGAATCAAATTAATTTCAAACTCAATCTCCCTGTCTGGTGGCAACTCAAGAAGATCATCCAGAAATACATTTGGAAACTCCCCAACAACGGGAATATCATTTAATCTGGCCCCAGTCTCTATAGTGTCCACCACATAAGCCAAATAACCCATGCACTACTTCCTCAACATCTTCCTAGCTGTCATAACCGATATCATACACGAAGGAAGCATCCTGCGCTCACCCCTAAACACCACATCTGGCTCCCCTAGAGTACTGAGTCTGACTTCCTTTCGGAAGCAATCAACTGTGGCACGATGAGTAGCTAACCAATCCATCCCCAGCATCACATCAAAATCATGAATATCCAGCAATATCAGACTAACTGGGAATGATCTACCCTCAATCACAACCTGACCACCTCTGTACACCCTCTCAGCCAGCAATGCATCTCCAGTAGGAGTACAACTATCATCCCACTCTCTAAGGGCTCTAAAGACAACTCTACCCTACTAACGAAGCTCACAGGGATAAAAGAATGTGTGGCCCCCGGGTGTACCAAAGCATGAACATCTGATCCGAAAATCGAAACAGTATTTGTAACCACCTCTGGAGTAGCCGCTGCCTCCTGCTGGGTAACAGCAAACACCCTCGCCTGTACTAGAGGTCTCCTTGGCTGTCCTCTAGCTGAGGTACCTTGACCCATACCTCTACCTGACTGTGTAGGAGTCCTTGCTCCTCTCCCCTATGGACCTCTCCTACCTCTCGACTTCCTTGTACTTGACTCACTAGTCTCGACTACAGTCTCTCTACTATGGGCAATCCCTCTTCAGATGTCCCTCCTGACCACAAAAGTAGCACCCAGTCCTGCCAAAGTAACACTCTCCCCGATGATGTCTACCACAAGTAGCACATGGAGGAATACTACTCTGGCCACTGCCTCTGCCCTGAGAACCTGATGGCGGCCTCACTGATCCCTAGCTGGAGGTGGCTCCCTGACTCTAATGTCTGCCTGAAAACCCTCCAGATCTGCCTCTTGTCTTGGGGGTCTTACTGGGTCCAATTGTCTGCCATTCCTGACTTTGGCCCCTCTTCTCCTGTTATGCTCTCTCTACCTGAACTGATCTCTCCACTCTCAGAGTTGCCTTTACTAGTCTCCCATAATCCCTATAATCTGTAGCAGCTACATATGTCTTGATTCTGGTGTTCAGGCCTTGAAGAAACTTGTGACACTTATTTGCTTCGTCCTCTACAACGAACGGTGCCACTCGGGATAGCTCTATGAATTTCTTCTTGTACTCCTCTACCGTCATATTACCTTGAATCAAACGGTAGAACTCATCAATCTTTGCATCCCTGTAGGCCTTGGGATAAAACTTCTCATTGAAATATTCTTTAAATTGGACCCATGTCAATGCTCTGCAACTCTTCTCCTGACTGAATCCCACCAATCTCTCGCGGAGTCTCGCAGGAGAAATGAAGCAATCGAAACCCTCTGGGGATCTATGCACTCCATCTGATCAAGGATCCTCTCTGTGCTCTCTAACCACTCTAATGCTGCATCTAGGCCCCCTGATCTGTCAAAACCCTCAGCGCCTAACTTCCTGGCCCTCTCTACAGTGGCGCCTGGTGTGCGAGGTCTCATCCCTTGAATAATCTGGGCCAATCTCTCAATAGGATCAACTGCTGGCCCTGCCACTGCTGGCTCCTGCGGTATCTCTGGCTAAGGCTCATTAACTGACTCATGAATGAGCTCCTCAGCCTCCGGTATAGGAGTAGGAACAGATGTAGAAGCAGTCTCAGCGATGGCTCTACGCGTGTGGGGACGACCAACTCGACGCATAGCCTTACTACCATTAAAATAATGAATGTCATGCAATGTTTAAAAATTTTAATACACTAAAATATATAAATAACTTTTGTGGATGCTTAACTCTTTCAAAAATTTTCTAAATCAGTTTAACCAAAAGCTCTTATACCAAATTGATGGGACTTTTCCCGAATCCCTCATTTGGACCCAAGAAAGATCCCGTAGCACCCCGAAAGAATTCCCACGAACCCTATACTCAGTCCGGAGGAACCCTGTCAGGGCACCGGAAAATCATTTAGCTAGATATTTTAACTTCTTTTACAAGGTGATAGTGATATTTTAACTTTTTCCCTTTTCACTAACAATTTTGGCTGCATGCCGTCCGTTTTCTAAACTATGCCAC
This sequence comes from Litchi chinensis, assembly GCA_019925255.1. Taxonomy (NCBI): domain Eukaryota; kingdom Viridiplantae; phylum Streptophyta; class Magnoliopsida; order Sapindales; family Sapindaceae; genus Litchi; species Litchi chinensis. The sequence goes on along the minus strand of CM034464.1, from coordinate 28,547,780 downwards.
CTTGTAAGTTTCAAATACAATTTATAAAAACACTTCTATGAAATCAATTTCTCAACTTCTAGAGCCTTCGGCTCATTTCTCACAACCCAACCACAAACAAGTAAATAAAATTTGAAAACTGAATTTCATAGAACTTTAATAAAACATTTTTACTAATGCATCCACTATTTCTTTAAATATTTACAACTATATACATAAACATATATATGATCAAAATAACAAAATATATACATATAGTAGGTGTCGTCCTATCCGTCCGCTTGCACGTCTGACTGAACCTCGTCGGCTGGACGACTAACTCCTGCACCTGTGGAAGGATTTTTAAGAACAACATTTAAAGAAAAATATGAGTATAACTCAGTAAGTAGTATAATTTATATAAACTAAAACTCATTTCTGTATAAAATATTCTCCCAAAAACAGTTTTTAAAAACTAAAATGCTTTATAAAATTCTTTTCTAAAACACTTTCTGAAATCTTTTCTTAAAATCTTTTCTAATGCTCGCCTAAATGGTAACCCAGGGAATATCTACTCCTGGCGTGGTAGCATATAAAATCTAGCTAACCACTAGGAGTGGGAATCTACCATGTGTAGTCGTCGAAAGCGGGCCCACGCTGCGGACCGACTACATTACTCTATATGTGTATACGGATCATTCATGCCTCGCTCACACAAGAGTCGACTAGACTCAAATCTCACTGACTGACTTCCTCTCATCTACCATATCACGCATAGGGCATTCGGTCGAGTACTAAATTAGGGCTAGGGTAAACCATAGGCTATTAAAATTTCTTTTTCTTAATATACTAAAATATTCTAAATCTCAAGGCAATAAGTCTAAAATCTTTAATTCTAGCACATTCTCATATACATAAATAATAAACTAAAATCTTTATGCTATAATTTTAATATAAATTCAATTAATAAATGAATAACTATATATAATAAATTCTTTTAACTTTACAATAAACTTTAAGAAAATATAAATTTTAATAACTCGTAGTTCCACTCACAACACGTCCTCAAATAGAATCTGATCCTTCTCCGTATGCCTCCGAACTCTCTGCTTTTATCCTAAAACATCAAATATTCATTTAGGGTCACTTAACTCATTCAAATAACATTCAAAATCAATAAAAATCTCATTTATCTCTATAAATACCCTTTAACGTCTAAACTTTCGGATCTCAATTTCTATTAAATCGGGGTTTTCAAAACCCGTTTTCTCTAAATAAATCCTAATTATTCTTTCCTAAAAATACCTCAATATACTCAATTTCATCGTTGGAAGCTCGGAACGAAATTTGTTCAATTTCGCTTACTAGTAAAAACCTTTTTTTTTTTCGCTTCGAACGTCCAAAAACTTCAATAATCAATCCTCTAGTGTTCTAACACCCAACCATAATTAAATAAATGGTTTCGAACGTTAAACGAACGCATTTAGAAGGATTTCGAAAAACGCCCTTCAACTCGTCCGTTTAGCTCCTAAATCGAGCCTAAACTTTTCACTTTCGAAATCTAACTTCCTAAGATTATTTTCTAACTTCTAAAACATTCATCTAATGCCTTAGAATCGAAAACGAAATCGGATCTCACCAAATACCCATTTTGGCCGTGACTTTCTCTCTCTCTCTCACCTTTTTTTTTTCCATTAAATCACTCACAAATCACACCAAAATCATCCTCACACCTCCCTCTCATCAATCCTAAGCTCAAATTTGAAAAAGAAACAAAAGAGAGAATGAGTTTCATAAAAACCTTCAATCTTTAAGCTGAAATAACTCACCAAATAGGCGATCTTTTCACTTCAAATTTGTTGGGCTAGCTAGAGGAGATGACAAGGAACAACTTTCATGAAGAAACCGTGACGAAATTTGGACCGGATCCTTCTCTTCTCCCTCTCCCTCTCTCGGCGTCGCTCACGGCTCTCTCTCGGATCTCTCACTTTTTTTTTCTTCTTTTCACGATCACAAATATCTCAAATGAGACAAAAACTCACTTATATATATATTAATGCTCAATTACAAAAGAATCCCTCAAGAAAATTTCATTTAATTACCTCAAACTTTCAATAATCTCACTAGTGTCCAAATATAAATAATTATTAATTCTATTGGTCCACTTGACACCTTCTAATCCACTTATCTCTTCAACCATTCACTTGATGACATGTGGCACATCCATAGCCACTACTTTTCAAAGTCACTTATCTCTTTTCTTATTGGTTGAATTAAAATATCTTTTACTTTATTCTATGAGCTCACCTCGCTTGATTAACACATAAATCACTCCTAATCACTTTGTAATTGTACCGGGGTCAACCAAACGACATCCGATTTGCGATACGAAAATATAATAAACCTCAAATAACACTACTGGAGGCATACGATTCGACCGTAACTCAATTCGAAGATTTCTAATACCATAAAATAATAAATCTGGGTGAGAGCTTACAATGTATGATAAGCAAATTCCACCACGCATGACAAAAAATCCTCCTCCCCCAGAAGTTATCCCTGTTTTGCGTGTGCGTTGAGTATCTCCATTATGCATATAGAAATCCCTAGGTACTAATTGGTGTAGAAAATAAATCCAAAAACATTTTAAAAGAAAGGTTTTCCAGAATATGGTACACGAAAGAAAACTTATAGAATTTCATAATTTCAAAAATAGATTTTCTAGAAAAGTCTTACCGAAAAGTTTTATGGAAAAGTTTTATATAACAAATTATAGTTTTACGATGATATGATATTTACTTCAAAAACCATTAATTATGAACATGTGAGATTGTTTCTTTTTATGATTAATAAGTTTTGAGTGTTATTTGAAAATAATTTTAGAAAGTTCATAGTCTTATTTTGAGATTTTTTTTTGGATTTAGTTTCATTTTAAAAGAAGAGTACAATTTTATGACTTATTGGGAAGTAACTTTTATTATCATAAACACGTTTTGTTTTACTTAGAAACATGTTCTGTTTTATTTAGAAATATTTTTGAAAACTTATATTCACTCAATGGGCATTAGATTCACTTTTTTTTTTCTTTAAAAAACGTTTTTTCCCTTCAGGTATCCGCTATAGGTTCGTGCAGGTTATTGCGTATCGCGAGGAAGGCCACATGATGACAGACAACTAAGTTTGTGTATCTTACTTTTATTTACCAAATTTTGTAAGCGCATTTTCACGTTTGTTTTACAAACTAACAATCATTTTTCAAATATTGAGAAATCATTTTATATGTTTAGTTTGTGGTTTTCAACTTGAGAAATTTAACGATTTAAGTTTTGTTTCACTTACATTTCGATCGAAGTCATATCCAAAATTTCGATGGCTATTTCCAATTATTTTTAGTAAACACAAATTTAAATCAAGAAAACTCCAATTTTCACAGGTCCTCCCGAACTCGAAATAGGGGTTGGGTCGGGTCCTGTCAATTCACCTTTTTTTTTTTTTTTTTTGCATTTATGATGTGATGGAGTAATCCATCTCCTAAGATCTTTATATTCTAAATGGATAGATATCTAGGTTTTTTTCCCCCTTTATTTCTTTTCAATTAAGTTTTTATTTTTTTTTTAAAAGTTAATTCCCATCCATGATGAGTGATGGATGGTAAGATTCAATCAATTTCTTTTTTTTTTTTTTACTATTTCATTTTATTTAAAAAATTAACAAATAAACATAACTTTAGATATTTGAAAATTATATAAAACATAACTTCAACACTTATATTATATGCAATGAAAACGAGGACGTGAATATTATATTAGAATCTGACCTTTCAAATCAATCGGGAACTACTTTTCTTTTGAAGAGATTTAAATGAGAATGCAAGGAAAATTCAGTGAAGTTTGCCTGCCAAACCACAGCAATTGGAATATTTCTATTATTTCCAACATGGACTGCCTAAGATAGTGAAAGGTTAGTTATAATGAGAGTCACAAGAGGTTGAAGGTTATCAAGAATTTGCTCAAATGGAGCTCCCAACTTGGTCATAACAGCTCGAGCAAAACAATGTGCATCCACAGTTTGAGATTACTCTGACGGTAGAATATCGTTTGGTATGTTTACAGACCATATGTTGGGAAACTTTTCATTGGGTTTGGTGTAATTTTCTCAGGTAACAAATGTGATAAGAATGTCTTGTTTTCTTATAGCTAAAAGCTTGCAGAGATTCATTGTCGGATTAATGTGTCCTAGAACAGGAAGTGGCATTGCCACTACATGACATATAGCTTTGTTTATGATATCTCTTTTTCCAAATCCAGTATTGTATATGAGATGTATAAGCATTGTAAATATAAAGTACTAGAATGCTCTTATTGATGGAATAATAAAATCGTTAAATTTTTCGGATATATAATCAAATTCTAGTGAAATTTTCGAATGGATCGGAAATAAATTTGAATCCGAAAAGTGATGAGCTGATTTATTAAAGTATGAGATGCAATTAGTAATAAAGGAATTTTTATAAAAAGGGCATGATTAAATGAATTGATTAGCGATTATACAAGAGCATATTTTTGGAATTGAATTACATAAATGCAATAAGTGTAGAAAATAAGGTTTAAATAGATAATTTAAATGGATGGCATGACTTGTAATTAAATGTCAAACTTAAGGGGCAATTTGGTAAGGCCATTAAAGTCTATATAAGTGAAGAAGTGACCAGATTTTTGGAGAAAAGGGAAGCTAGTCGGCAGAAAAGAAAAAGAGACCAAACTGCAAGGTATTCGATAAAACGAAACAGACCTGGAGCAGCAGCTATTTTTCATGGTTTTAAGCCATTTTTTAGGGGTTTTCAAGCCAATAAAAGGTGGAGAACAAGTCTAAGAGGGTTATCTAACAAAGGTGAGTGAATTTCAAATGAAAGTGATTGAGTTTTCATGGTGTTTTGGTGTGAAAAACTTAATTCGATGCTGTCCATTCACTGTTAGTGTTGTTGATGGAATTTTTGTGCATGAATTTAAGGTTTTGAAGCTTTAATCTTGAGGGAAAGCAAAGAAATTGATTCAAGGCAGTTTTGGTAAGCAATTAACTAAGTGAATTTTGTGATCTAAAGTGAGATTAATGTTGTTTAGGTTGATGATGTGCTGTCTTAAAGATTAGTGTTATTTTGATTGAATTTTGAGTGAGAAACTTGAAGAATTTTTAGTGTATGTATGAGTATCTTACACGGCTAAGGCATGATTGTGTAGTTCAAGTGTGTTTGATGTGTTTGAGTGAAAGATATGCATGAAAATGGGTTGAAATCTCAAGTTAGAATGTCAAGTGAAATGGTTGAAATGAAAATAAAAAACAAAGTAGTTTGTAAATCTATGTATTCGACCAAAGCATGATTAATGTGATGGATGATTGTTTTGACTGTTTTGGCATGATTTGTGGGCTGTTTTAGATGATATTTATGGCATGAAATTGAAAGAAAATGATTTTGATAGTAAAAGGGCAGTTCATGGCCAAGGCTATCATTTTTGTTCAATGCATTGTTTCATGAGTTTGGCTTGAATTGACATCGTAATATATGTCTTTGAATATGATTTTGATGAGAAAAAAATTGATTTGAATTAATGGTGTGAATGATGGCACACATTCGGCCAAGATGGTCCAAATTGGAGTTAATTGTTTTGTCAGGAAATGTGATGGAATTGTATATGTTAAAGTGTTGAAATTGGTGTTGAAATGAGAGGTAGAAAATATGGTATGCAAGCTGCCATGAATTCATTATGAATGTATTAAAGTGTTATACAATCATTCTTGAATGATTTGAATGATTTTATGAGTTATTTGAATGGTAGGAATAGCTTGAAATTGAAAGGAAAGTTATTAGAATGTTAAATGGCCACTCTGCGGCCAAACTTTCCTTAATTACGAAATTTTGATGTTTTATGGGAATATTTGTAAATGAATGAATTCAATTGTGAAGTTTCCTAAAAAAGTGATTTCATCTCCATTCATGTGATTTTATATTTTACATTTCATGTTTAAAGATTATGTATAAAAATGCTTAAAATTGATTTTAAAGTAAATAGTTTAATATTAAATTTTCTGATTGATTTATTAAAGTTTTAAAGAAATGTGTAATGCGATATAAAGAAAAGTAATTAAAATAGAAAGATTTTATGAGCCTATGGTACACCTATAGGTATTCCAGAACATTATAAAGTTAAAGATACATTCGGGGGACAATACATATACCTGCTATCCGAATCCTTAAGGGCCGAAGCCTAAGAAAGGCCAAGAGAGGGGGTAGCCAAGGCGATTGCATTCGAATCCATGAGGGTTCAGGTTGGGGCCCAAGAGTGGGAATAGACCGACCCATTATATAAAAAGGTTGTCCTGCCCATAAAGTTATAGAGATTTCCGGTTAGAGTTCCCGAATCCGTGCATGGCAGTGTCAAGGAAAGTCTGTCACTAATAGCAGGAGGGACTAAGTTAGTTAGTTCAGTCAGTATGTCGTCCATATACGATTTAGGGTATATGATTGTTAGCATCTTACCGGACAGGAGATCGTAGAGGCCTGAGCGATGGTACATTCCGCTCATACCTAAGGTACCATATGGTATAGATATAGTGGCTGGTTATTTTTATATAGAGATTTTCTGAAAGTTTTATTGCCGCCACTATTTATGTTTTATAGCAAAGCATAGAAAAGCATTTTAAAGTGATTTTCCGAAATGAGTTTTATAAAGTATGAATTACAGTTTAAAAGAAAAGTTAATAAATACATTTTAATGAATTTTTAGGGATGTTTAATTTTATAAAGCAAAAGCAAAGCAGAGTTTTATGACACTCACTAAGTTCGTTTAGTTTACCCACATTTTATGTTTTTATAAATAAAACCTCCCTAGGGATAGGTACAGGTACCGATGCATTCGTAGCAGGGACTCCGAGCCAGGAGTAGAGAGAACGAGTCTTAGTGCTGTTGTGTTTATGTAAATTGATTATAAATGTTTTTGGAAATTTGATTGCTTTGTAAATTGTATACAATTAATTGTATTCTTTTAGAAAATGTATAAATGTTTTTATATGTATATATATATATGCATGACATGGAATTGGTTTTCAAATTGTTCTTGAAATTGAAATGCATGTTTGTGGTTGCTTGTGGTTTTGAAATGAGAAGGGCTTGAGGCTCAGAAGTTGAGAAAATGTTGGATGTAGAAGTGTATAAACCTTTTTATAAATTTTTGTAGGGTGGCCTTTTTAGAAAAACAGTCGTTATACTGTTCAAATTTTTATTAAATATATTTTATAAATGTATGATCAAAGGAAAAAATTTCCCATACGTTTCCATTTCCAAAAGAGAATTTGTAAAGATTTATAGTAAAGTAAGACGGCTTAATTTCACGGGAACTTTTCAGTTGGATCAGATATCCTTTGGAAGACTACCGTGGGGTTGCCGACAGACTATCGGTAGTATGGAAATAGAGCTATAGGAACGGGGCCCACCATTGTTTGCCATGACTAGGATTGATTTTCTTTCAAATGATGACCTAGGAGAAGGATAAGTCGATTAAGTACTTATCTATGATAATGAAGCTATATATATAGATAAATATAAATAGTTGTAAAATATTAAATCTAACAATAATTGAAGAAAGGTGTGATCCATGCCAATGTTATTTTATTTTATTTTATTTAGGTTATTACATGCATTCCTTATGTTGTTGACATCACTCTGGGTTTCTTTTTTTTTTTTTTCCTTTTCTCTTTTTTTTTTAAAAAAAATAGACAAGTTGATATGAAATCTATTAAAGGTTTGTTAGAATCCACTAGCATAAATTATTACTCATATATATAGTCTAGTTATATCGATAAAGTTATGTATATATATATAGGGTTGTTATTATTATTTTATCCTCTGGAATTGAAAATAATATCAAACTACTCCTGGTTTTAAAAGTAATAACTAAAATAACCCAATCATTAACTGGAATAGTTTGTCAATAAAAAAACGATTCGTTATTTTTTAGAGTAAAAGGGTAATTGGGCCTTCATGAGAGAGGTGGAACACAACTGGAACAAACTAAAAAGGAAAATAATTTTTAAAATAGGAAATACAAAACAATTTTTTTTTTTTAAAAAAAAGAGAAAATACAAAAGCAATTCCTATCCATCATCGCCACTTATTACTTTCTCTCTCTACCATTACTCTCTCTCTTTCTCTCTTTCTCTCTCTCTCTGTGTATGTCATCTCACGTAATGACCATTACCATTCAACTTCATCACTACCTACCTACGATCAAAACCTAACCCCAACACCACTCAACATACCACCCTAACCCATCACCATCATCACCCATCAACCAACCTCTTACGTGCCACCAACTAGTGCTAGCCGACCTCTTACGCCGCCTGTAACTAGTTGATGATGGACCAAAGGCAATAGAAGTGGAAGAAGAGGAGATGTCGATGACCAGATACGACAAAAGCAGAAGAAGAAGAAGAAGAAGAAGAAGAAAAAGAAGAAAAAGAAAAGATGTTGAGGAATCAGACGGAAGAGGAAGCTAATGTTAATGGAAGATCTGCCATTTCCAGTGGGATTAGAAATCAAGTCTTCTTCTAGTGTTGAAACAAAGTGAGTTTACTGGGTTTTTTCGATTTGAAGCAGAGATGACTTGTTCTAGCGTAGAAACAAAGTTGGTTCATGCTTTCTTGCCCCTTTTTTTTTGGATTATTTGGTTTTTTTTTTTTCCATTGTTGATGAAGAACGGAAACTAGATTAAATAAGAGTACAATTTGGATTGATCTTTGTACTCTTAGTTAAGCTTTTTGGGTGTTTTTGATTTTTGAATTATTTATGCATTTTAGGTTTGTGTTTAAGTTACAAACATTGTTCTGTTTGTGTTTGGATTAAATAAGAATAGAAACTAGAACCATTTGATGAAGATCTAGAGTCGAATTGAATATGAAAATACGAATTCCATTTTTTTTAAAAAAAAATTTTTTTGTTTTTAATTATTAACTAATTAATTAAATTAATTTTTAATTTATTATATTTATTTTATTATGTTTTTTTAATGATAATTATTATTATTTTAATTATTTAAAATTGTAATTTATTTATTTACTTTATATAAATTTAATGTAAATTTTTTGAAAAAAATGTATCTTTTATTTATTTTTTGAATTTTTAATTTTGCTTATGAAACAATAGTTTGGTAATTGTCTATTTTTTTGTTTTTTATTTTTTAATTTTTCAATAATGTAAGAGTATTTTTGGTCTTTTATTATTTTGCCATAAAACCACTAAAAACCACTTTTGTTTGACAACAGGAGGTTTTTTGGCTAATATTTTAAAAAATTATGGTAAACTAAGATTATTTATGATTTCAAGGGGATATATATATACATATATATGAATGTATATATATGTTCAGGATTTTCAAGGAAGAAGATCCTAGGTGGAATCTCTTTTGCATTTGGAATGAAGATGAAGACCTAAAAGATAGAGATGAAGACCCATATTTTGGGTCTCTATGTTCATACAATATAACTCCAATAGTTATTCACACAATATAACTCCAATAGTTATTCACATTCTCATTTACTTTAGTGATCACTTGAACCTCAACAATTAAAGTGAATGAAAAGATGTACGACTATTGGAGCTAATAAGACGAGGATAAAAAATATCTCCAATGCCCCATTAAATGGACTGTGGAAATTTAAAAATTTTTAATATTAAATTAATTAAATTATTTTAAAAAAAATAATTTAATCAAACTTTCAATGATACTCTATTTTATTCTCCTATTCTCTCTAATAATTTTGATGAAATTCTCTTTTCATTTTTATGAAATTCTAAATAATTATTTGTGCATAAATCAACAAATTCAATTCAACTAATGAAATTACCGTTAAACCTTATTTTGTAAAATTTTGTTTTAACACATGGTTTAAAATTTTGAAAATTCAACTTTATACACAAACAACTGTAAGTTAAAAAATCAATTAAAAAAATTACATCTTCATATATAATGTTTGTTTTTAATATGAAATGTTTATATATGAACTTGAATTTTGATCACTAAAGTAAATAAGAACGTAAATAACTATTTAAGTTAGAATCTTCAAACGTAGAGACCCATAGTATGGGTCTTCAACTCCATCTTATAGGTCTTCATCTTCGCTCCAACAATGGAGATCCCATCTAGGATCTTCTTGCTCGGCAATGATGATCACCAATGATAGAGAACCTAGCTTGATCATGAAATCTTCATCGCTTAAAAATGCTGGTGGTGAACATCCCATTTGGAGTCTCCATCTTCAACTTCTTAGATATTTTTCTATTTAAAGTTTTTGTTTTTAATTGGTATTTGATATTTCACCATTTATCTCTAAATGGAGAGTGAATATCAACATTCATTTTAATTTTTAAAAATACAGACCATGATTATAAGTAATGGATTTACTAACGGTTTTGAGTTATTTGTTAATGAATCGAAAAGTTTCGCTTCTAAAAAAATATATCATAAATAGTTAATTTGTAATTTATTTTATATTATATATATTCACCTCTTCCACGCAGTATTTAAATACCACGACTGATTGTAAATTTATCAGTGTGTCTATGTTTAAGTATTATTATTTTTAACTTCATTTTTTTCTTGGTGGATTTATCTTATTTAATTTGTTTGTGTGGGGAAGACCTTCAACCAAGTGTTCATGATCATTCAACTTGTTTGGGAATCTTGCAAAGTTAACCGCTTTATTTCTTTCCACTGTCTTTCGATACAATTACTTAAATATTTCACTTCCTTTTATCGTTTCTTTCCCAAGCCTCCTAATTTTGCGCAAGATATCATCTCAAATTATAAATTTCTCTATGATTAGTCTGCATAAATTATTTAATGAGTTTCATGCTTAAATAAATTGACTATTTTACTTAAAAAAATAAAATAGCTATTTCAGTAATTTAGCATGTTATCATTAAATCAGTCTCTGGTTATTAAAACTATATTCGTATTCGACCTTAGACAAGACTGCGCATGTCTACCATTACCCTTAAAACAAATTATACAACCATTGTTCATTATCTATAAACTGATAAATGTTTTTAAATGAAATTAAAAATTGTGATGTAATCTATTATATATTGGTTTGATGAAAATATGAAAAGATGTAGAATTTGAGATTTATTTCCTAAATATCTTATAATCTTGTAGTTGAATGATTCCTCCTCCAGATCAAGCATTTGGCTTTGTCATGTTAAGTGATTCCTCAATCATACTATGAGTGATTTCTTGCGTTATTCACAAATTTCACTCACAGACTAACTATGTCATGACCCGGGCCCTGGACCGTGGCAAAATCATAAATATTAATTGATAAAAATTTTCAATTGACACTATAAAGTTCATAGAATTTTTCTCCTTTTTTAAAAATATAAAATTTTTCTCTATTTTGGATACTTCAAAGTACCGAGATAAAATATTGAGGAAATGTAATGAAAAACTTCAAAACACTCTAAAATAATTCCGGTGGAAACCATTCCCACAGATATGTGAACATCTGCTAGAAATCATAGGTTCATAGTCATAAATAAAATTATGAACACTTACTCATGCAATCAGCTTATCGTATTTAAGCATTCTCCTCTACTTAAATTTCGAAATGAAAATCCACAACTCTGATGTTCTTAATACAATGCTTTAAATACATCAAATGAGAGTTCCTTAAATTAGTTCTGAGGACATCCATCTCTAAATACCAATTTGAAATGAAATATACTAAATAATTATACCACGAGTAGAGTTTCTGATTTCCTTAATCCTCTACCTACTCCGCTTGATGGTCACCTAAGTCACCCTATACATTCCTTGGGGGGGAGGGGGGCAGGAGGGGTAAGCTAGTGCTCAGTAGGATTTGATTCTCGATAAAGTTTTAGAAACCACTTTCTAAAATCATTGTTAAAACCCTGCATGGTTAACTGTCTTTAACAAATCTCATAAGTCATTTCATAAAATATATAGGCTCCTAAAATAGTAATACAACATTTAAATTTTTAAGTCAAGTCATAACATTTTCAAAATAATATAAATCTCGTCCCGTAGTCATATACCCGGTGGTTTATAGTTTCAGTAAATTATTTTAAATAAGAAAACAACGTTTGGCACCCCGTGACCTTGGTAACCATACCAGAAAATATCCTACGCAGTAACCCCGATATAAAGTCGTATAGTACGAATAGTTAATGATAATATCCCATAATGATTAGGACGGTGGACTTTTATCTCATTCAAGTTACAAAACAATTTAAATAAATTCATTATGCAATCAATACAATATACATCAAAATCGATATTTTGAAATCCCTCCTTTTTATTTATGAAAAATTTCGACAACATAACGACTGCAAATTCAGTAAACCAAATCTTTTTCAAACCTATCATAAACCACAATATACTCCCAAAGCAATCCACAATATATTTTCACAAAAAATTAACACACTTCCAAAATTATAAAAATTCAAATAAACTCCAACTTTAACATAAAAATTTCTAAAAAATCAGGATTAAACCCCTACCTCAATATGAGCTATTAACTACTCCGAAAATCTTGATTCTCAATGTAGTTATTGTCGTTCCAAATTGAATCTATAAAGTAACGTAATATAGAAAACTTTTAATACGACTGCGTTAGGGGAAAATAACCCTGAAAATGGATTCTACACTTGAAAATGAGTTCGTAAACGCATCCGGAGTTAAATTTGAGTCCGGGAGGTTAAGAAACTTACCTCCACCATACGTGGTAGCAGACAGAGAATTTCTGACGATGGATTCCAGTGACCACAGTGGTGGGAGGTGTGGCTAGGTGGCTTTTGTTGTCCTCGAAACGCTTGTCACAAAAATAGGGTTTGTCGGAGCCGGAATCATTTAGTTTCACTGGGATTTTGAAAAATCGAAGTTGGTTAGTGGTAGAATTTCCTTTGTAGATTCGAAGACACAAACAGTGGTAAAAATTGGTGAAATTGGTACTTATGGAATCTACATTGCACGAGCTTTCCAACGGTACTAAGTTTGGCCAAAAAAGAGGTCGGATGTGGTCGAAACGAGAGGTCAAAGTAAGGATTATGGGAATGAGAAAACTTGAAAAAAAAAAAAAATTGAAGTGGGGAAAATTCTGGTAGGCCGAAGGTTAAAAAAGGTTAAAGACAGGTTATGTAATCAGGCCCCCTCAACTATTCACAAATTATGACTTTAAACTAAAATTTCAGAAATCTAACTTTTTGGTCCTTACACTTTTATTTAATTTTCATAAAATTTTTCAATTTTACCCTTAAGAAAAATTTAAGGTTTTACATTCAACTCTCCATAAATGAATTTTGTCTCGAAATTCAAAGTGCAACCTCAAGTCAAAATTCAAATAGATAGGGGTTCTTATAGTACATCTCTGATTCCATCTCCCAAGTAGTCTCATCTCTAGTACGATTCTGCCACAATACCTTAACCATATGTATTTCTCTATTTTACAACACCTTAATATTTCTCACCAAGATTCGTACCAACTATTCTTTAGATGTCATATTTTCTTGTATAAGAATCCTAGTATATGGGACAATGTGAGACGAGTATGCAGCACACTTTCTCAACATGAACACATGGAAGACATTATGGACATGTGCCAACTAAGGTGACAAATTCAATCAATAAGCGACCTTTCCATGATCTCTAATGGCCCAATGTATCTGGGGGCTAGTTTTCCCTTAACTTCAAATCTAGTTTCACCATGCATAGAAGAAACCTTCAAGAACACCAAGATTTGTACCAACTATTCTTCATATGTCATATTTTCTTGTATAAGAATCCTAGTATATGGGACAATGTGAGACGAGTATGCAGCACACTTTCTCAACATGGACACATGGAAGACATTATGGACATGTGCCAACTAAGGTGACAAATTCAATCAATAAGCGACCTTTCCAATCCTTTCCATGATCTCTAATGGCCCAATGTATCTGGGGGCTAGTTTTCCCTTAACTTCAAATCTAGTTTCACCATGCATAGAAGAAACCTTCAAGAAAACATAGTCCCGAACTTCATATTCCACCTTACGTCAGTGAAGATCAACATAACTCTTTTGGCGACTTTGGACTGCCTTAAGTCTTTCCTGAATGCTCATTATCTTTGCTATAGTCTCTTTAATAATCTCTGGTCCAATGGGTAACCTGCTTGTCTGGTTTAGCCCAACACAAAGGTGACCCACAGGACCTTCCGTATAGGGTCTCATATGGAGTCATATCGATACTAGCCTGATAACTACTATTATAAACGAATTCCACCAATGGTAGATGTCCACCTCAATTTCCTCCAAAGTCCAAAATACAATAACAGAGCACGTCATCCAATATTTGGATAGTTCTCTAAGACTGCCCATCAGTTTGAGGGTGATGAGCAGTGCTAAGATTTAGTTCCATCCCCAAGGCAGTTTGTAAGGCTCTCCAAAATCTAGAAATGAAACGTGGGTCTCTATCTAAAACAATACTAAAGGTACACCATGTAATCGGACAATGTTCTCAACATAGAGTGTAGCTAGTTTAATGAGCTTGTAGTCCTTTCTTGTGGGTATAAAGTGGGCTGTCTTAGTTAATCAGTCCATAATAACCCAAACTGCATCATATCTTTGCAAGGTCAAAGGTAATCTCATCACAAAGTCCATAATGACTCCTATCCCATTTCCATTCTAGAATCGGTAATAGTTGAAGTAACCCCTGACAGGACCCAACCCAAACTCTCTCTGATCTTTTATCTGGAGGATCCCACCGGGTACTCCAACGAACTACTCACAATCCGACTTGTCGGAATGGAGAGATTCGCGGAGCGAACCCCTTATTATTTCCCGATTTTTTTAACGTACATCAATTGTATTCTTTATTTTTTGTAAATAACTTGGGTGGATGAAATTTTTTTCACGATTTTATTTCAAAATAATTTTATAAAAATTCCAGCAGCATAATGGCTGCATTTTTTACATTTCCAAAATTTTTACCTGTAAATTAACACACTTCGACTATGTATTTATTTCCTCTCAACTTCATTTATCCACAAACATGCAATATCACCACACATTTCACAATCAATAAGCATGGAATTATAATACAATGTATAAGTATATGTCTACATGAAAATCCATAACTAATCACAAAAATATTTACAACTATACAATCCAAAATGCAAGTATTTTTCCAAATTTGATGTAGTCAACCCATATACATGATTTACACAAACATATTGCATGACTCGCCCACCTATATGTATGAAGTGAAAATCTCGTCGTCCCGTCCAACGACAACACCCAATGGAATATGGAAACTACACAATAATTAAACAGGTTAGTGCAATATAATAATATAATAGACACTAAGGTAATAAGTTGTAAACTTATTCATCCTTAAAATTTCAAAATCTTAAGGTTTTCTTCCAAAATCCCCATGTATACCCTTAAAGTACTCTAACCATCACGGGCGATTTTAACTAACGCCAACGTGAAGCTACTGAGGTATCTCAACCACTACGATACGGAATTTACTGCATTGCAACGTAGTGTGATAAATCTCATATCTGAGCAATTACAATGCGGAATTTTCTACATCGCAACGTAGTGTTATAGCTCTGGGCGACTACGGGCGGAATATGCTACATCACTACATAGTGCCAAACTATAACTAACCCACTACGTGCGGAATTGTCTGCATCACAACGTAACGCTATACATTCTAAGAAAACTGAGCAACTACGGACAGAATTTTCTGCGTCGTCGCGTAGTGCTAATTTCTCTATAATCTGAGTGACTATGGACGGAATTTTCTACATCGTCACGTAGCGCTAAATCTCATATGGTCTTAAGGCATATACATGGGTTTTTAAAACTAACTCATCAAGTGCAAAAGCACAAAACTAACTATTTTTGAAACCTTAAAACTCTCTTGATTCAACTCCTTTTTTGAAACAACTTAATATTGATTTTAATCACTTTATTGATTCCCTAAGAAATCTACATACTCAAAATTTGAACTTTGAAAGTTAAAAGCTATTTTTATTTCCATTTAACACAATAATCAAAATTTAAAATAGAATTTAAAGCAACCGCAAATGACGAAACACTTATCTCGAATCCGCGCTCGCCAACGGGCTCTAATGGGCCTCCCTCGCTCCGCTAGCTTGCTCTGAACCTACATATCACATTCTCATTCCAACTTTGCTAGAATGAACTTCATTGAACTACAATTAAAACTTTGACTACAGTTAACTTTATTAAGACCGCTTTAGACTACAACCTTCCCACTTAGTTTCTAACTAAATCGAGGCTTTCAAATTCTGATTTCTTTGTGAAAGTTTCAGTTATACACCCTAGGAACACCCCCACGCAGCCAATATAATTTTCAGAGGCCCAAAACGAAAAATCAAAATTTTACGCCTCTTTTAACACCCCAAAACAGAATGTAACGCACGACTCTGCTCGGGGTTCCGTTTTCTTTTGTTCTTTTTTCTATAGTCCTCTTATCTCACATTCTAGTCACCCATAAAATTTCATCAAAAAATTATATTGTTTGCTATGTCAAATCTAAGAAAAACGCCATTTTTCGAGCACTTTTTACTGCATATTTTCGCATTGGATGAGCGACGATGTTATTTCATTCATATCTAAAGTTTTTTTACCTAATGATGATCAAATAAATTCATTTCATGCAATAAAAATTACATTTACATTGATATTTTGCCTTACGACCCTTTAACGGTACTATTTTGGGCATAACTTGCGTAATTTTTATCGGAATCGTTCCCTTCCAAAACCTATGGTTTTCTATGACTCCTAGGCATAATTTGAGGTCTAGAACAATCTCAAATAAGTCAGACTTGTGCAGGTCATCTCTGTCCCATTGTTTGAGCTCGGGATTCTCTAAATTGTCCAAAACTACTCTTTTGACAATCCTATAACTTCAATATGCTTTCATAACCTTAATTATACTTAAATTTGAGTTCAAATCAACCAAAACTTACAGGTTACCTACTGTCCTTCATGGCCATGACACACACACATACCCATTAAAGAGTAGAGCTTTTCAATTTTTACAAGACAATCTCTCACAATCTTTTCATCAAACAACTAGTCTACAATCTTTTTAACACTTTATGCCTTTAAATCTCACTTTAAAGCTTGATAACTATAAACCCTAACCTACCATTCACACACAAAAACACATCATTTAAACTTTCATATCACCTAGTTAGGATTCTACATTTGTTTGAATTGTAGAACACCTATCACAAGATACTACAACCATATAGCTTTCATCAACTCATACCACACCAACTAACATCAAGATTGAGATAAGAGATGATATCTCACCTTGTTTCTTGCTTAGAATGGTGAGATTAGCTTGAAAGAAACCCTAGAGAGGTGATTTGAGGCATGAGTAGTTGATGGAAGCTCTCTTTCTTCTTTCTTCTTACTTGGTCGTCCCTCTTGCTCTCTCCCTCTCAAGTTTTCTGTTTTTCACGGCTGGTCACTCTCTCACTCTTTAATATCATGCCACTTCCTTCTCTTCTTTCATCAATTTGTTCTAAGTGTCCAATATATATATTAATAACATTTCCTAGAATGACTTCCATGTCCCTTTGACTATTTGACTATTACTAACACTTTACTTTAATTAAGTTAATAATTAGCTACTAGTTAGAATAATAACTCCTATAATTCTCATTTTAAACTTAATCATATTATCTTTTATAACTTATCTCTTATTTATTAAAGGACTATTTTACTCTTCATGGACTTTTTCTTAATAATAAAATTATTGTACATCCTACGAAAATTGTTAACTCTTCAATGTCTCGATTTAGATTAATCTTGACTAGTTTTATCACTTTAATTTCATAATTTAGTTATCTAACATTAGTAAATTCAGAATCGAGACTAAGGGTTTACAACCCCGACAGTCGTTGATGCTCAACTTTTACCTGTTGACATATCATGCACTTAGCAACAAACTTAGCTACATCTCGCTTCATTTCGGACCACTAGTATTGTCTCCTTAGATCTTGATATATCTTTGTGCTATTAGGTTTCATTGTGAATTTTGACTTGTGAGCCTTAACCAAAATAGGTTCTTTAAGCTCTGGATTGTTGGCAACTACCACTTTTCATAGTGATACATAAATCCATCCATTTTAAGCTCCCAATTCTCCAATTTTCTCAATTTTGCAAACGATTCCAAGTATTCCTCAATTCCTCATCTTGCCACTAGCTTTGTTTAACAAGTTGTAAGATACTAGGCGTGGCCACTATGTTGCAAACATAAGTTGTAGTGCATTCCTCATATAAACACAAATTATAATCTCTAATGGCTATTGTCCATTCTCAATCCTCCAATGCCAAGCTTGCTAATGTCCCATGCGATTTTCTACTCAAGGCATCTGCAATCACATTTGCCTTTCCAGGATGATACTGAAGGTTGAAGTCATAATCCTCTATATACTCAACTCATCTCCTTTGTCTCAAATTTAAGTCTCGTTGGGTGAAGAGATACTTCAAAGTCTTATGATCAGAGTAGATATCAAACTTTGCCCCATAAAGGTAGCACCTCCATATTTTTAGGGTGTATATCATAATAGCAGGCTCTAGATCATTAGTGGGATAATTCTTTTCATGTGGTTTCAATTGACAAGAAGCGTAAGCGACTACTTTTCCTCCTTGCATCAAAACACCATCTAGACCAGTGTCTGAGACATCTTTATATACCACATAGGGCTCATTACTATTTGGTACTATAAGGATAGGTGTTATGGTCAACCTTTTTTTTAGCTCCAGAAAAGCAACTTCACAATTATCACCGCATATAAACTTCGGATCCTTTCTTGTCAACTTGGTCAATGGCATAGCAATTCTCGAAAAGTTCTCAACGAAAAGGCGATAATAACCAATTAGACTGAGGAAACTACGAACTTCTATTACATTCTTTGGTCGTTCCCACTCAAGGATAGCTTCTACCTTTGCTAGATCTACAGATATTCCTTCTTGGGAGATCACATGACCCAAGAATTTGACCTTGGTCAACCAGAAGTCACACTTGTCTTTCTCAGCATACAACTGGTTCTCCCTAAGTGTTTGTAGAATTATCTTTAAATGCTCTGCATGTTCCTCTCGAGTCTTCGAATAAACCAAGATGTCATCAATAAACTCCACTACAAACTTGTCCAAAAAAGGTCTGAAAATCCAATTCATAAGGTCTATAAAAGTTGCAGGGGCATTAGTCAACTTGAACGGCATGACAAGAAACTCAAAATAACTGTAACGGTTTTGAAAAGTTGTTTAGGAACATCTTCCTCTCGAACCTTTAGCTGGTGGTAATCGGACCTCAAATCAATTTTTGAGAAGAATTTTGATCCTCTCAGTTGATCAAACAACTCATCTATCCTGGGCAAGGGATACTTATTCTTCACCGTTAGCTGATTCAATTTTCGATAGTCCACACAAAGTCTCAAGGAACCATCTGCTTTCTTTGCAAACAAAACAAGGGCTCCCCAAGGGGAAGTACCTTTCCCGAATAAAACCCTTCTCTAGAAGCTTTCCCAATTGTTTCCTCAATTCCTCTCATTCTGTTGGTGCCATATAATAAGGAGTGATAGAAATTGGTAGAGCTCGAAGGATTAAGTCAATACAGAACTCAGTCTCCCTATCTGGTGGTAACCTTAGTAACTCATCGAGAAATACATATGGGTACTCCTCAACAACATATAATGGGGAATACTAGTTTACCATCCCCGTTTCTCTATTAATAGCAAACAAACTCCTATAGGTCTCTAACCTTCTTCTCCCACCTAACAATGGTTTCAAAATTGAACTTCGTTGTCGCACTTCTTGAGTTGTTTGGTAAACGACCTTACCATTCTTTGTGTAAAGTATCACTCTCTTATTATAATAATCAATTATAACCTGATACTTAACTAATGAATCCATACCAAAAATCACATCAAATTGCCCTAAGAGCATCACAATCAAATCATTAGAAAATCTCTTATCACTTATCCTAATGCTTACTGATTTACAAGAAGTTGTCAAATCATGAGCTCTACCTAAAAGGGTCTTTATACTTAAGGGCATACTAAGGCTCTTAACACTCAATCCTAAAGTATTTGCGAACAATATGGAGATAAAAGAATGTGTTGCACCCGTATCAAATAAAGCATGTGCCCAAAAACGGGAGATAAGAATCACACCATCAATCACCCTTCTACTAGATTGATCATATGCCTTTTCAGCAGTGGCAGCATGAGCTTGTCCGGTCCTCCCCTTTCCTTTTTCTCTGTCATTCCTCGAACGACTTCCACTAGCACTAAGACCCACGTTGTAGTCGTGGGTGCCTTGATGCCTGTGAGGTTTAAAAATTCTGAGGCACATTCTGATTAAACCTCATGGTAGGTGCACGATATTGATGTAGATATTGAGGAGGAGAGGTGAAAGCTAAAGGTGATGTATGTGACAATTTGGGCATGGGCTAACCCTAGAAGGAAACGGAATATGAACGACTCCCTGAAACTCCTTTATGGGATGATGACAACCTCTTCGGATAGGGGGAAGCTTTCTTTAAATGACCCTATTGTCCACAGTTATAGCAATTACCATATGGCGCACTTCGCCCTTAGGATCCACTATTTGTGCCACTCCCACTAATAGTATTACTGTTGCCATGCCATCTCCCTTGATTTTTCTTAGTGATCTTACTATCCTCATTGCCACAATTTTGATTCCAGTAGGATAGACCATCTTCAATGATTGTCTCAGTTAAGGTGGCCACAACTAAACAATCTATGATCTTTCTAAATTCTTGGGTATAGATTTTGTTCTTTATTGCAAGCCTCAAATGCATCAAAAACTTGGATAATAATAAGGACTCATGAGCTCTACCTACATACTAGGATAACATTATCAACCTAGTATAGTATAATATTCATAGTCATCCTTCCTTGTTTAATAGTCTCAAACATGTCAGTTAGTGCCCATCTGTGGCCTATATTGAAATAGTTATCACGAAACAACTCCTTGAAAGCATCCCAATCTATACCCATAAGATCACGGTGTACTCTCAAATTCTCCCACCAGATAGCCTGTAAACAACAAAATCCATCCAGAACTCCCTAGGGGTATTGACTTGGGAAAAAGATCTCTTAATTGCCTTCAACCATCTGTCAGTAGCAATAGGGTCTTGTCGAGCATCAAACTGAGTATTAAAAATCTTGCAAAATTCCCTCAGCCTTCCATTTTTGTCCTTGACTCGGGGAGCATGGGAGGCAGACATCGCCATAAAAGCCTCAAAAAAATTGGTCACCTACTCACTTGTAGGTTATGACGAAGGTGGACTGTCTTAGACTCCTATCCCTGGGTTCTCCTTCTCGGAGGCAATCTCCCAACCTATAATTCAAACACCAAAGTATTAACAAAATAACAATGCAAGCTAAGTAAAATGTCATCCATTTTCTCGAGTAGGTGTTACATTCCGAGGTATGAAAAACCAAATGCTCTTGTACCATTTTATTTCTGGGTTGTGGCAAAATCGTAAATATTAATTGACAGAAATTTTCAATTGACACTATAAAATTCATAGAATTTTTCTCCTTTTTTAAAAATATAAAATTTTGCTCTATCTTGGATACTTCAGAGTACCAAGATAAAATATTGAAGAAATATAATTAAAAGCTTCAAAACACTCTAAAATAATTCTGGTGGAAACCATTCCCACAGATATGTGAATACTTGCTAGAAATCATGGGTTTATAGTCATAAATAAAATTATGAACACTTAGCCATGCAACCAATTCATCATATTTAAGCATTCACTTCTACTTAAATTTTGAAATGAAAATCTATAACTCCGGTATTTTTAATATAATGTTTTAAATACATCAAATGAGAGTTCCCTAAATTGGTTTCGAGGACATCCATCTCTAGATACCAATTTGAAATGAAATATACTAAATAATTATACCACGAGCAGAGTTCCTAATTTCCTTGATCATTTACCTACTCCGCTTGATGGCCACCTAAGTCACCCTGTACATTCTCTGGAGTGAAGGAAAAATAGAGAGGTGAGCTAGTGCTCAGTAAGATTTCATTCTCGATAAAGTTTCATAAACCACTTTCTAAAATCATTGTTAAAAGCTTGCATGGTTAACTGTTTTTAACAAATCCCATAAACTATTTCATAAAACATATAGGCTCCTAAAATAGTAATACAACATTTAAGTTTTTAAGTCAAGTCATAGAATTTTCAAAACAATGTAAATCTCATCTCCTAGTCATATACCCAGTGGCCTATAGTTTCAGTAAATTATTTTGAATAAAAAAACAACGTTTGGCACACCGTGACCCTAGTAATCATACCAGAAAATATCTTGCGCACTAACCTCGATATAAAGTTGTGTAGTACAAATAGTTTGTGATAACATCACATAATGACTAAGACGATGGACTTTTACCTTATTCAAGATACAACACAATTTAAATGAATTCACCATGCAATCAATACAATATACATGAAAATCGATATTTTGAAAACCCTTCTTTTTATTTATAAAAAATTTCGATAGCATAACGGCTGCTAATTCAGTAAACCAAATCTTTTTCAAACCTGTCATAAACCACAATATATTTCCAAAGCAATTCACAATATATTTTCACAAAGAATTAACACATTTCCAAAATTATAAAAATTCAAATAAACTCTAACGTTAACATAAAAATTTCTAAAAGATCAGGATTGAACCCCTACTTTAATGTGAGCTATTAACTACTCCGTAAATCTTGATTCCCAATGTAGTTATTGTCATTCCAAATTGAATCTATAAAGTAATGTAATATAGAAAATTTTTAATATGGCTGTCCGAAGGGGAAAATAACCCTAAAAATGGATTTTACGCTTAAAAATGAGTTCGTAGACGCATCCGGAGTTAAATTTCGAGTCTGGGAAGTCGAGAAACTTACCTTCGCTGTATATAGTGGTCGACAGTGACTTTTCGACAATGGATTCTGGTGACTACGGTGGTGGGAGGTGCGACTAGGTGGGTTTTGTTGTCTTCGACACGTTTGTCACAAAAATGGGCTTGACCGGAGTTGGAATTGCTTAGTTTCGTCGGGATCTTGAAAAATCGAAATTGGTTAATGATAGAATTTTCTCTATAGCTTCAAAAACCTAAATGATGGTAATTGGTACCTATGGAATTTATGTTGCATGAGCTTTTCAATAGTACTGAGTTTGGTCAAAACAGAGGTCAGATGTGGTCGAAACAAGAGGTCAAAGTATGGGTTACGGGAATGAGAAAACTGGGAAAAAAAAAAAAACTTGAAGAGGGGAAAACTCTGATCGGCCAAAGGTTGAAGACAGGCTATGTAATCTGGTCAAATTACAATTGGATTTCCCTCAATTATTCATAAATTACGATTTTAAACTAGAACTTTAAAATCTAATTTTTTGGCCCTTGCACTTTTACACAATTTTCATAAAATTTTTCAATTTTACACTTAAGAAAAGTTTAAGGTTTTACAAACTACTTCACCTGAAGGTCGTTGGACCATGTCTAGCCTACATTCACACACCAAATCAGCCCATAAATACTATTTTATTATCAGCAAAATTTGTTTGATAATTCTTTTCTTATGTGATTGGATAGCTAGCATTGGTATTGTAAAAAATTTTGTAGGATAAGTCAAATGCAAAAAACCTGTAATGCTTTATTAAGAATGTATTTCATATCATGCTTCTGCTTCAAAATAAATTATCATGTTGACGATAGTTCTTTTATTGTTTTAGGATGACAAACTGACATTTCAATCTCTTCATTCAACAATTTAAAAGCTTGCAGAGAATGTCCTGTTTTCTCAAAGCTAAAAGCTTGCAGAGATTCAACGTCGGATTAAGGTGTCCTAGAGCAGGAGACGGCATTGCCACTACATGACACACATTGTTAGCTTTGCTTGCCATGACTAAGATTGATATTCATTCAAATGCTGATCCCTCGGAGAAAGATAAATCGATTGAGTACTTTTCTATGATAATTAAGCTATATAAATTTATATAAATAATTGTAAACTAATAAATCTAACAATAATTGAAGGAAGGTGTGCTCCATGCCAATGTTATTTTATTTTATTTTGTTTAGGTTGCATTCTTTAAGTTGTCAACACCACTATGGTCCCTTTTCTTTTCTTTTCTTTTCTTTTTAATAAATTAAAACGAAATGGATTAGAGGTTCATGCCATTAATTATTGCTTATATAGTTTGATTAAAAGGAGAATAAGTTATATATATATATATATATATACACGCTTATAAAATTAATTTATAGGGATATAAGCCCTAACAATTAAGGTGGATGAAAAGATGTATGACTATTAGAGATCTTAGAAGAGGAAGGTAAAAAATATCTCTAACGTCCATTAAATGGACTATGGAAATTCAAATTTTAATATTAAATTAATTAAATTATTTTTAAAAAATAATTTAATTAAACTGCCAATGATACTCTATTTTATTTTACTATTCTCTCTAATAATTTTAATTAAATTCTTTTTTCATTTTCTTTGGAAAAGTATTTTGATGAAATTCTAAATAATTTCTTATACATAAATTAACGAATTCAATTCAACAAATGAAATTAATATTAAACTTTATTTTGTAAAATTTTATTACAATACATAGTGTAAAATTCTTAATATTAATTCAACTTTATATACAAACAACTGTAAGCTTAAAAATCAATGAAAAAATTTACATCTTTATATTGTTTGCTTTTAATATGAAATGTGTACATGTGAACTTGAACTTTGACCAACTAAAGTACATATGAATAACTATTGGAGTTAGAATTTTCGAAATGGAGACCCAAAATATAGGTTTTCATCTCCATCTTATAGGTCTTTATCTTCGCTCCAATGCAAAGGATCCCACCTAGGATCTTCTTCCCCGACAATTTTGATTGTCACCAACGATATAGAACCCAGCTTGAAATCTCCGTCACTTAAAGATGCTGGTGGTGGAGATCACATTTGGAATCTCCACCTCCAACTCCTTGAATTTGCATTTTTAAGTTTTTTATTTTATTTTTTAATTTACATTTGATTTTTCATCATTTATCTCTAAAATGAGGAATGGATATCCACATTCTTTTTAATTTTTAAAGTATTTTTCACAAAACATCTCCACTGTCCTTTAAATCGAATGGTGGAAATATAAAATTTGTTAATATTATTTTAATAAATTTTAACAGATATTTTAAAAATCAATTACAGCCCATGATTACAAGTAATGGTTTCACTAAGGGTTTTGAGCCATTTGTTAATAAATTGAAAAGTCTAGCTTCTGAAAATTATATCTCAAATAGTTAGTTTGTAATTTACTTTCTATTATATATATTCACCTTTTCCACGCAGTATTTAAATATCATGAATGATAGTGAAATTTTGTCTACGTTTAGCATTATTATTTTTAACTTATTTTTCTCTCAATTGTTGGATTTATCTTATTTAATTTGCTTGTGTGGGGAAGGCCTTCGACAAAGTGCTCATGATCATTCAACTTGTCTAGGAATCTGGGAATCTTACAAAGTTAACCCATTGTTTTTCTTTTCGCGGTCTTCGATATAATTACTTAAATATTTCACTTCCTCTTACCGTTCGAATTTAATTATTTTTTTCAATGTACCCAAGCCTCCTAATTTTGCACAAATTATCATATCAAATTACAAATTTCTCTATGATATTTTAGCCTGAATAAAACATTCAATGAGTTTCATGCTTATATAAATCGACTATTTTATTTTAAAAAATTAACTATTTCAGCAATTTAGCATGTCATCTTTAATTAATTGCTGGTTATTAAAACAAGGATAATGGTATTCGACTTTGGCCTAGAGTGTACATGTCTACCATCATCCTTAAAACAAATTATACAATCGTTGTTCATTGTCTTCAATCTAGTAAATGTTTTAAATGATGTTTAAAATTATGATGTAATTCATTATATATCTGCTTGATGAAAATATAAAAAGATGTGGAATTTGAGATTTATTTCCTAAATATATTGTAATCTTGGAGTTGAGTGATTCCTCCTTCAAATCAAGCATTTGGCTTGGTCATGTTAAGTGATTCTACGGTTAAAATGTGAGTGATTCCTTGCATTGTTCACAAATTTCACTCATAGACTAGCTCCTTCACCTAGAGGTCGATGGACCACGTCTACCCTTCATTCACACACCAACTCAGCCTATAAATGCTATTATATTCCTCTTTTTTTATTTCCCTAAATAGCCTATACCCCATCCATTCAAGAGAGTTTCCTTTGCTCTCTTCTACCATTAATATCAAGTTAAAATTTGGTGGAACAGGTCAATTGTGATGAAAGTCGCAAGAGGTTGAAAAGCTATCAAGAATTTGCTCAAAGGAACTCCCAACTTGGTCATAACAGATCAACCAAAACAATGCACATCCACTGTTTGAGATTCCTCTTACTGTGGATTACTGTTTGGTATGTTTACAAACCTTATGTTAGGAAAATTTTCATTGGTTTTGGTGTACATCTCTAGGGTAACAAATGTGATGAGAATGTCTTGTTTTTTCAAAGCCAAAAGCTTGCAGAGATTTATCGTCAAATTAATGTGTCCTAGAACAGGAAATCGCATTGCTACTACATGACACACATTGTTAGCTTTGCCTATCATGACTAGTAGGGATGGGCAAATAAAACATGAACCGCCTTAATTGAAGCAATCTGAAACGATTTCTAGATGTTCGAATTAATTTATGTAATAAGTGAATTCATGTTCGGTTCTTCCATTGAAGAACCGACTTCGGTTCATGTTCGAGTCTATAATTCTAAACCTAGAATCCAATCGATACTAAGAATATGTATATATATATGAAATTTATACATGTGCTCATATGCCCTTGAGGGTTATTTAGATCTATAACCGTCAAGGGCACATGTGTAATAATTCAATAAGGATTTAATATTCATAATTTAATGAATATTTCATCATAAAGTGAAGTTTGTATTTTGGTTAAAAATAACACTTCATTGTTAACAATAATGGTTGTTGGTTAAACTTCAGAGCAATTAGTTTCAACTGTCTTTGACTCACTTCCTTCAACATTGGACGACAATATATAGGGGTGAAGAGAGCCTCCTAAGCAAATACTAGGTAGTAGTTTGAAGTTTGAACTCTCAAATCTTATATAAACAATCCTTTGATTTCTTAACCATTTTTTTAACGTTATTCATCCATTTGCTACCTATTTTTGAGTAAATTTCTTTCACTTTCACATATGATCTTTCTTCTTTCCATCTCTATTTTTATATTTAATTTGTTTTATTCATGATATGCTCACAAAAATGTGTAAAAAAGTGATAAAACAAAAGGTTGTAATGGTTAAAAAACACTAATCTATAGCCCACGAATCCATTAAAGTTAAGATAGTTAAAGCCCACAAAGAATCACACAAAACCTGGGAAAGTTAGGTACCAAGATTCAACCCAACTATTCAAGCCAACCGCCCAACCCTACTTATCTCAGGTATCATTAAGCCACGATTAATTAACTTAGTGCAAAAGTAGTGAGCACACTGCTTCAATGCATGGTTCGTTAAGCGGAGAGACTGGCGCACAAAAAGGGGTGTCTTGTGAAGAAGCAGTTGAGGTTGAGCCGTCTATAAATAGCAAACCCTTCACATCAAAGTAAAGGGGACTAAAGAGGAAATCTAGCTGCTACTCTGTCAAAATCATTTTACTTAATAATATCATATTTTTGTTCCCTTTTCATTTCATCTTTTATATTTGTTTTCGATTCCCTTTATTAGGTTAGTTTTTAGTGTCTCTTCTTTTGTTTATGAATCACAAATTTTACCTATAATAGTTTTGGCACCCATCGTAGGGCACTGACAGCTTTAATTCGAAGGGCTCGGTGACAAAGCAACGTCTAAACATTAGAGGAACCATCGCTGGACACGACGATAGAGTTGCAAATATACGCTTTCATGGCACAAATAAACAATTATGCAAAAAGAATGCAAGAGTTGGAGGTTGAAAATAGGGCCATTAGAGTTGAAAATATGGAACTGCAAAGCAAAGTGAAACAATTAACCACCACCTTAACATTGCTACCTGGTTACGAATGAACAAACCCAACGAAGTAACGGTGGGGAATGGTGGAACTTCATTGAGCTTTGGATCGGTGAGGGGGGCCTCTATATTCCGGCTTGACAATTCAACAGTATGGATGTGACATGATAGAATGACAATTAGACCCGACAGAACCAGTTGATGTTGACGCTACCCTAGAAAGAGAAGCGTTAGAAATGAATGAGTCGAAGAGGATGTCGAGTGACCAACCAGTAGATACACCGCATAATGTCTGACCGCATGCCTCAACCCTAATAGACTAGGCAAAGAGAAAAATTCAAGTGTTGGACCTGATAGACAGTGACCCTAATAATGGCCAAAGTTTGAAACTCATCCCTTTAGTCACCAATGAATTCACCAAAAGGTTCGCTGAAATCAAAGCTCTAATCAGTCGAATCCTAAGAATGCCTACATCAATCAAGAAAAGTATATTGGA
Source organism: Litchi chinensis (assembly GCA_019925255.1). NCBI lineage: Eukaryota > Viridiplantae > Streptophyta > Magnoliopsida > Sapindales > Sapindaceae > Litchi > Litchi chinensis. The sequence goes on along the minus strand of CM034464.1, from coordinate 28,519,173 downwards.
TTAACTTTAATAGGTTAAAACCTATATCAAAATCTAGAAACTCATATTAAATCAATAAGAATTACTATACAAAACATACCTGAATCCATATTATTAAACCTGAGTAGGATCGAGTCTTCCACAGTCAAATCTCCTTAGGTTACTCTATATTTTTTTTCTTGAATGGGGAAGAGAAAGAGAGAGTAAAATTACGTTGATTTGACTTGGGGACCATAACCCTAATTATGTTCTTTATATACTAATCTAATTAGGTTCCCATTAACCCTAATTTGATTAGTATTAGGTTTCTACACATTAAAGCCCATACCCAACAGATATTTCTAGAGCCCAATTAATAGATCACTTATTTGGCCCTATTAAAATAGATAGCCCATAATATAATTGTTATTAAATATGTAAGCTCATATTAATAAATATAAAAAATCCTAACAATCTTCCACTTGGGCTACATATGTTTCTTGAAACAATTATATTATCTATAGTCTTGAGTGTGCACTGAAAAGCTATCTGTCTTGAAATATCTCCTTAATTACAATCTCGTCCATCAACTATATTAATATGGGATCAAAGCGACATTTGTTACATATATTCGTAACTAGACCCATCAATGGTCACCACACCAATATATTTAATGACATAGATCAAGTATGGATGCGTAGCATGGAAATTACATGCAATGTGATCTCAAACATGCCTATTTCCAACTGGTCCTACTTTAATCTTTAGTGAGATCAAACACAAATAACATTAAGAGTTTATAACTGAACTTTATACTTTATTCTGCAGAAAATAAATATAAAATTTGTCTTTAACAAAGAACATTAAAATATTAACTCCCACTAAACATGCACATCATCAATTAAAACAACATTCATATGAGCAGTGTGCTCATGAAAGACCTTGGGTGGTAATCCCTTAGTAAGCGGATCCGCAATCATGGAGTTTGTTCCAATATGTTCTATAGTCATCTGACGACTCTGAACTCTTTCTTTAACAACAAGAAACTTGATGTCTATGTGCTTTGACTTCATAGAGCTTTTGTTGTTATTGGAATATAGCACAGTCAAATTATTGTCACAATATATCTTTAATGGTCTTTCTATACAATCCATAACTCGCAGCCCCATGACAAAATTTCGAAGCCATATCCCATGATTAGATGTCTCATAGCAAGCTATGAATTCAGCTATCATGGTGGAAGAAGCTATGAGTGTTTGCTTAGCACTCTTCCAGGAAATAGCTCATCCAGCTAGCAGGTAAATATAGCCCGACGTGGATTTTTTACTGTCTTGGCATCCAACAAAATCGGAATCAGAATACCCAACGATCTCTAAATTATTTGATCTCCGATATGTGAGCATGTGATCTTTTGTTCTCTGTAAATAACGCATAACTCGTTTGGCTGCTTTCCAATGATCCATCCTTGGATTACTTAAATATCTACCCAACATTCCCACTATGAACGCAATATCCGAACGCGTGCATACTTGAGCATACATTAGACTTCCTACAGCTGATGCATAAGGAATCTTTTGCATTTCTTTTCGTTCCAATTCATTTTTAGGGCACTGATTGAGACTAAACTTGTCTCCTTTAGCTACAGGGGTGTCTCCTGGTGCACAACTTTTCATGCCGAATCTATCAAGAACTTTTTCGATATAGCTCTTTTGTGATAACCCAAGGATACCTCGAGTTCGATCTCGATGTATCTATATGCCTAATACAAAAGAGGCGTCCCCAAGATCTTTCATCTCAAAATTCTTTGTCAGAAATCTCTTGGTTTCGTGCAATAAGCTTATATCGTTACTAGCAAGTAGTATGTCATCGACATATAACACCAGAAATATATATTTACTCTCACTGAACTTATGATATACACAATCTTCAACCTTATTTACCTCAAATCCATATGAGATAATGATTTGATAAAATTTATGATACTATTGACGAGAAGCCTGTTTAAGACCATAGATGGATTTCTTTAATTTGCAAACCATTTTCTTTGGGTCACCGGATACAAAATTTTCTGGTTGCATCATATATATTGTTTCATCAATGTCATCATTGAGAAACACAGTTTTTACATCCATCTGATGTAGCTCTAAATCAAAATGAGCCACAAGTGTTATTATAATCCTAAAAGAGTCTTTCGTTGAAACCGGAGAGAAAGTCTCTTTATAATCAATACCTTCTTTTTTAGTGAAACCCTTAGCAACTAGACAAACTTTATATCTCTCAACATTGCCTTTTGAATCCCTTTTTGTCTTAAATATCCATTTGCAACCAATGGGTTTCGCACCTTCAGGCAATTCAACGAGATCCCAAACGTCATTGTTTTTCATGGAATTCATCTCATCATTCATAGCATCGATCCACTTTTAAGAATTAGAACTTTGTTTGGCTTGATGGAAGTTAATTGGATCATCTTCCACTACTCATATATCAACTTCATGTTCTTGGAGAAAAACGATATAGTCATCCAGAATCGCACTTTTCATTTCTCTAGTGGATCGTCTCAATGGCATATCTTCTTAAGATTGTTGAGTTTGCACTTCGGATATAATTTCTTCATTTTGCACAGGGAGCTCATTTACATTGTTTTGATATTCCGGATTTGCATTTTGAACAATGTCAGGAATAGAAGTCTGATCATTATTAATTGCAATAGCAGGAAGAGAAATAAATTCATCTTCAAAGACAATGTCTTTAATCTTATCTCCCCCCATAAACTCAACTTCCTCAAAAAATTTCGCATTTCCCGTCTCAAAAAATGTTCTAGTAGTGGGATCGTAGAACTTAAAACCCCTTGACCATTCAGAGTACCCAACAAAGTAGCAGCTTACAGTTCTTGAGTCCAGTTTCTTTTCATTTGGCCTATAAGGCCTTGCCTCAACTGGACAACCCCAAACATGTAAATGTCCATAATTCATAAGGGGTTTTAGCTACCGCTTTGCTTGGAACCCTATTGAGGATATATGCTGCAGTCTTTAATGCTTCTCCCCAGAGGGATTCTGGTAAAGATGAATGATTAATCATACTTCTTACCATATCCTTAAGCGTTTTGTTTCGTCTTTCAGCAACACCATTCATGCTAGGTTTGCCTGACATTGTGTATTGCAGGACGATACCGCATTCCTCTAGGAATTTCACAAAAGGTCTTAGACGTTGTTCACCAGATCCGTCATATCTACCATAGTATTCACCACCACGGTTAGATTTAACAGCTTTAATTTTCTTGCCAAGTTGATTTTCAACTTCAGCTTTGAAGGCCTTAAAAACATCCAAGGATTGAGACTTCTCATGTATCAAATATAGGTACCCATATCTTGAATAGTCGTCTATGAACGTAATAAAATACTGTTGACCATTCCAAAAAGCTGTAGGAAATGGTCCAAAAATATCAGTATGAATTAGTTCTAAGACATCAGAACATCTATTGGCACCTAATCTCTTAATGTTTGTCTGTTTCCCTTTAATACACTCAATATAGACTTCGAAATCTGTCAAATCAAGGGAATCAAGAATCCCGTCAGACACAAGCCTCTGAATTCTTTGTTTAGAGATATGACCTAAACGCTTGTGCCATAGTGTGGCGGAATCCTTGTCAGTTAATTTTCGTTTTGTACCTCATGAATTTATATGCAGGGTTTCATTAATTGGGGCAATTATATTCAACAAATATAGGTTATCATACAATAATAAAGAACCAGTACCAATAAGATTCGAATTTCGAAAAATACTAAATTTATTATTTCCAAATGAACAAGAATAACTAAATTTGTCTAAAACAGAAACTAAAACCAAATTTTGTCTAAAAGACGGTACTACATAAATCTCTTCCAAATTCAAAAATGACCAGTCTTTAATAATAACCTAAAAGTTTATATAGCCTCTACTGCAACTGTTTTGCCGTCGCCTATATAGATGAATCTTTCAGCATCACTTGGCTATCGGCTCCACAGGCAATCCTGCATAGACACACTTATGTGAGTAGTAGCACCAGAATCTATCCACCAAGTGTGTTTAGGTACAAAAGCTAAATTAACTTCAGAACAAACTAAATTGAGAAGTATACCTTTCTTGAAACGCCAGTTGGCGTATTTGGGACATTCTTTCTTCATGTGTCCAACTTTCTTGCAAAAATAACAGGTAAACTCCCCATCCTGTTTCTTTTGCATGTTATGCTGTGATGTCCTAACTGCAGCTTTCTTTCCTCTTTTCCTTTTCTTGTCTTTAGAGATAGTTGCTAAGTGAGCACTTTCAATACCTTATCGCTTCAATCTTTCTTCTTCTTGCACACAGTGAGATATGAGCTTATTAAGAGTCCATTTATCCTTTTGAGTGTTGTAACTCACTTTAAACTGACTGTATTGTGCAGGAAGAGAAATCAAAACTAAGTGCACCAGCAGGTCCTCAGACAATTGTAACTTTAGTGCCTTTAGTTTAGAAGCAATATGAGACATCTCCATGATGTACCCCCTTATGTTCTCTTTTCCTTTATACTTCATTGAAACAAGGTTAGCCAAAAGGGTACTTGTTTCAACCTTTTCGTTTTTCGCAAAACGTTGTTTTATATCATCAATGAACTTCTTAGCATTTTTCTCTTCGGACATAGAGCCCCTAAAAGCTTTCGAAATGGAATGTTTCATGATCATAAGACACATGCGATTAGAACGTTCCCACTTCTCCATACTCGCCTTTTCATCAATGGTACTATTGTCATTAAGAGATGCGGGTCGTTCTTCCCGAAACGCAAGGTCAAAATCCATGCAACCAAGAACAATCATAACGTTCTCTTTCCAATTCTTAAAATTTATGCCATTAAGCACAGGAATGGAATTGATATTAGCAGTTATTGTTGAAGTAGAAATAGTAACTGAATCAAGAACAAAACCAAATACAAGCTCACAATTAATAATCATATCACAAGATAAGAATATTCAATTAATAAATTCATACATGACATGATTAAATTATTCTCATAATGGTGGGCCCTAAAACAAGATACCTAGAACAATATTGATATTTAGTCTTTAGACAGAAATATCAATTGTAAGTGATACTCTTTGTGTAGTAATCAAATATTGATAATTAATCCCGTCAAGTAATAAGCCTTTCTTTGGACCGATTTATTACCCATATGGAAAGCCTAATAATCATCACATATTTATTACCACAAGTATGCCCATTATTTGGCCAAATAATAACCTTCCTTTAGGCCGGTCATTATTCACATAAACAATAAACATACATTCCAAAATAAACAAATTTAATTATAGAGGTTACTTTAGCAACATATAATTTCAATTCAATTTATTTTGAAATATCAGACATAATACATATATATTCATAAAATTTTGTTTTCGAACCAAAACAATGCTATCATCAACTTAATTATCGTGCATGCTTGGTTTATTATTTATACATATAATGGCACTGGTATATATATATATATATAACTGAATCACATACATCGTGAATGCCAATGTGCACGCCAACCAATATATATATATATTATTTCATACTCAGACCAATGCAATATAAATTCTGAATCAAAACTCACCACTATCATATATATATATATATATATTTGCGCCAAACATTCACGCATAAGAATTTGGTCAACTATTACGGCAACAAAACAAAAAGTGAAAGTGTAGCCGAATATAGAACACCAAAACATTAATAAACTATATATACATATATATATATCTATTTTATTTATTATTTCCCAAAAGTCACCAAATTCAACACACCCGATTAAATATATATATATATAATCATTCTTGCTTCAAGGTCTGAGAACACAATATATATAATATATATTATCAGCCAATAACCAAAATAACAACAAACCGCAATACTGAGGCGATGTGGTAAACAACAGTAGCGGAAAAAAAAAACAAAAAATAAAAAATAAAAACTATATATTTATTCCGCAATTATGATTCGAAATTCCGTAGACAATATATATTCTTCAATTGCTGAATCCAGTAAAACAATAAATATATATTCTTCAAAGTTCCAAGGCAATCACAATAATTAAATCGATTAAAATCTTAATGATTCAATACGAGTAAGTTCTGATACCAATTGTTGGATTAACTTTAATGGCCAAAGTTTGAAACTCATCCCTTTAGTCACCAATGAATTCACCAAAAGGTTCGTTGAAATCGAAGCTCTAATAAGTCGAATCCCAAGAATGCCTACACCAATCAAGAAAAGTATGTTGGATTAACTTTAATAGGTTAAAACCTATATCAAAATCTAGAAACTCATATTAAATCAATAAGAATTACTATATAGAACATACATGAATCCATATTGTTAAACTTGAGTAGGATCGAGTCTTCCACAGTCAAATCTCCTTAGGTTACTCTATATTTTTCTTCTTGAATGGGAAAGAGAAGAGAGAGTAAAATTACGTTGATTTGACTTGGGGACCATAACCCTAATTATGTTCTTTATATACTAATCTAATTAGGTTCTCATTAACCCTAATTTGATTAGTATTAGGTTTCTACACATTAAAGTTCATACCCAATAGATATTTCTAGAGCCCAATTAATAGATCACTTATTTGGCCCTATTAAAATAGATAGTCCATAATATAATTGTTATTAAATATGTAATCCCATATTAATAAATATAAAAAAATCCTAACAAAGTATTGATAGCAACTTCACTAATTTGCCCGTTATAAACGCCATTGCTCTCGTGGAGATGCCCAAGAAATCCGTCCTACCTCATCTTAAAGTTTATGATGGAACCACAAATCCGAATGACCATATATCCCAATATAAACAACGAATGTTCACTGTCATTGATAAGGGTAAAGATGTAACTGATGTTAGATGACGCTTAGCTACAACTGATATTAGATGAGGATAGAGATTGATTTTTTAAATTCTTTATTATCATGTTAGTGTATTTTATGCTTGTACGATTCTGTTTCTGTTTGTATGACTTTTGTATCATTTCTATATATATATACAGTACATGTGGGCTGAGTTTGTGTGTGAAAACAATTCAGCTCATATTTTATTACACTATTTTCATGGTATCAGAGCATTAGACCAACGTCATGGCTGATAAAACTCCAAACAACTCTTCAACCACAAACAACTCCTCTTCAAATCCCTCAAATAATAATACCATAGAGAATCACGTTTCTCCACAAGTAACTCATCCTTTTACCAAATCATTCAGCCATCCTTTATCAATTAAACTTGACAGCAACAATTTTCTTTTATGGAAAAATCAAGTATTTCCAATTTTGAAAGCTTATGATCTGGAGAAGTTTGTTCTCGAAACACATCCTTGTCCACCAAAATATCTTGCATCCAACAATGATCTTATTAATCCAGAATATCAAGTATGGATGAAGCAAGATAAATTACTTTTTAGTTGGCTTTTGACAACACTATCGAAAGGAGTTCAAACTCAAATGGTGGGCCTCATTACTTCACATGACCTGTGGATTGAGATAGAGCAAATATTCATGTCTATTGTTGAAGCAAGAGTTGTGAATCTTCTCGCAGAATTACAGACAACAAAAAAGGGAGCATTGTCAATGAATGAATATTTGCAAAAAATGAAGTCTGTTTTTGACAACCTGGTTGCTATTGGTGAACCCATTACAAAGAAACAACTTAATCAATTTGTTCTTGGAGGCTTAGGACCAGAGTATGATGCAGTTGTAGCCAATGGCACCTCAAGAGTACTAACTTATGAGGAATACGTGGTTTTCTTTTAAGCCATGAAGGGAGAATAGAAAGGTACAATGATCTGGCTAATAATACCTCTTTAATGCCCTCTGCAAACGTTGCTACACAGCAGAACAACCGTGGCAACAGTCAACACTCCTAATATTATTCTCGTGGCTCGTCTAGTTCTCCAAACCACAACCAAAATGGGTATCGTGGTGGCGGATCTAACCGTGCTAGAGGACGTGGTCGTGGAGGACAGCAAGCTAATAACTGTGTGCATTGTTAGATTTTCAGAAAACCAGGACATGTTGCCCATGCTTGTTATTATCGACTAGATTAGTCATATCAACCTACTGTCAACTCTAATAATCCAATGAAGGCATTTGTTGCATCACCAGAAACAGTAGATGATCCTGCTTGGTACCTAGACTCAGGTGCTACAAATCATCTGACTTCTTATCTAAATAACTTGCAAATACGTAATGAGTATAATGGAACAGATAAGATCATTGTAGGCAATGGGACAGGTTTGTCAATTTCTCATGTTGGTTCTACCCATTTAGATTCACCTTCTCATTCATTACATCTTTATAATATTTTACATGTTCCTTCTATCAAGAAAAATCTCATAAGTGTAGCACAATTTTCCTCTAACAATAATGTTATTTTTGAATTTCACCCATCTTTTTGTTTGATTAAGGATTGACACACGAGCAAGATACTACTTCGAGGGTGCCTTGATCGTGGGCTGTACAAGCTGGAGTCTCCAAGACCATCTTCATCTACAAAATGTTTTTCATCAGATTTTACGTCTGTTATGTCAAGGTCAGATAGTACTAGGACTTAATCAGTAAATGTGTCTCAAAGTTCTTCAATTAAAAGTTATGTTGTGGGTACTTGGCATTGTCGTTTGGATCACCCAGGGGTTAAAATGTTAGATCAAGTTCTTAAAAATTGTCAAGTTTTTATTAATAAAAATGATATTTTACCCTTTTGTTCTGCATGTTAGTTTGGAAAATCTCATGGATTACCTTTTACATTGTCTCAATCTTGATCTAAGGAACCATTTGAACTGATTCACTCTGATGTGTAGGGACCCTGCCCTGTCCAATCAATTGAAGGTTTTCGTTATTATGTTGTATTTGTTGATGACTTTACCAGATTTACATGGTATTTTCCACTTTCAAATAAATCAGATGTTTTGCATGCTTTTCAAGTTTTTCAAGCATTTATCGAATGACAATTCAATGCTAAGATTAAAATTTTTCAATCTGATTAGGGTGGAGAGTATAGACCAATTCATAAATTGCTTCTTTCTTTAAGCATTCATCATCAAGTCTCTTGTCCCCACACTCCTGAACAAAATGGTCGTGTCGAACGTAAACATCGACAAATTGTAGAAATGGGCCTTACCCTTTTAGCTACTGCTTATATGCCTTTTAAATTCTGGAATTATGCTTTTGAAACAATAGTATATATTATTAATCGTCTGCCCACTTCTACTCTTTGTTTCAAGTCACCATTTTTTAAGTTGTTTGGTGTTCAACCTAACTATAAAATGCTTCGTGCTTTTGGAAGCTCATGTTTTCCGTTTACACGACCTTATAACACACATAAGTTGCAATTTCATTCTATTAAGTGTGTGTTTTTAGGGTATGGGTCTTTTCATAAAGGGTATAAATGTTATGATCCCAAAACAGGAAAAGTGTTTGTTTCTCGGTATGTTATTTTTAATGAAAATGATTTTCACTTTGTAGATGAAAAGAAGTCTACTACTCCTACACCCACTGTCACAACACCATCTACGTTTTGTCCTCTTCTAGTTGTTGTTTCCCATTCACCTTCGTCTACTTCTCATTCACAAAATCTTGAAACACCAATAAATTCTTCACAACCACTCTAGTCTCCCCTTAATATGTCATCTCAATCTACTAATTATGAGGAAAATGCTCCTTTAGAACACCAACAATCTTTACCACCAACTTAACCCTCAACTGTTGCTACACATCCTATGATCACTCGCTCAAAGAACGGAATTTTCAAGCCAAAGACTTATTTGACTACTCATCATCCTTTACCTAACCTTCACCAACTTGATGAACCGACAAATTTGTCTCAGGCTTTAAATGATCCCAAATGGGTACAAGCCATGCAAGAAGAATATGTTGCCCTTATTCGTAATGATGCTTGGGAATTAGTTCCTCCTATTCAAAATTGCAACATAGTTGGATGCAAGTGGGTTTTCAAAGTTAAGCAAAATCCAGATGGTTCAATAGCTCGTTATAAGACCCGACTAGTGGCCAAAGGTTACCACCAAAAGGCAAGTTTCGACTATACCGAAACATTTAGTCCTGTGGTAAAACTTACTACCATACGGATTGTTTTAACTCTTGTCATTGCATATGGATAGGATATTAAGCAGTTGGATGTAAGTAATGCTTTTCTCAATGACACTCTTAATGAAGTTGTTTTTATGGAACAACCTCCTGGTTTCAAAGATTCCAAATTTCCAAACCATGTGTGTCGCTTAAAGAAAGCTCTCTATGGTCTTAAACAAGCTCCGAGGGCTTGGTTTACTTGTTTGTGTGATACTCTCTTAGCATGGGTTTTTCAAAATTCGAAATGTGATAGCTCTTTGTTTATTAGAATGACTAGTGGTGCACTTACTATTTTATTGGTCTACATTGATGATATTCTTGTCACAGGTAGTGACAAACAACAAGTTCAAGATCTTATCACTTACCTTCATAAGTCATTTGCTCTTAAAGATCTTGACAGTATTCACTACTTCCTTGGTGTGGAAGCTTTTCGAGACTCATCTGGTCTTCATCTTTCATAGACAAAGTACATTGTTGATCTTTTAAAAAAGGCTCACATGGATGGTGCTAAACCTGTTAGTAACCCAATGATTCAAGGTAAGCAATTGTCTTCTCACGATGGTGATCCATTTGACAACCCGTCATTATATCGGAGCATTGTTGATGGTTTACAGTATCTCACTTTAACAAGGCCAGAGATTGCATTCTCAGTGAATAAGGTTTGCCAATATATGTAGTAGCCACAAGACACACATTAGCAGGCAGTAAAACGCATATTGCGGTATTTAAAAGGGACCTTGACACATGGTCTTAAGATAACATCGTATTCCAACTTTGATCTTGTTTCCTTTAGTGATGCGGATTGGGCTAGTAACCCAGATGATCGTCGTTCGCAGTCCAGATACTGCATTTATTTTAACAGTAATCTTATTTCTTGAAGCTCAAAGAAACAAGCTGTTGTATCTCAATCAAGCACTGAGTCCAAATATCGTGCTCTTGCACTTGCCACTTCATAAATCACTAGGATAAAAATGCTTCTTCATGAACTTAGAGTTGTCCTGCATCATAAACCCATACTTTGGTGTGATAATCTTAGTGCTTCATCCCTTGCTGCAAATCCAGTTCTATATGCTCGGACTAAACATATCGAGATAGATCAACATTTTGTTTGAGAGAAAGTTCTTAATAAAGAGCTTCTTGTGCAGTATGTTCCTACAGAAGAACAAACCGCTGATATCCTAACCAAGGCCTTGTCCTCTTTTCGATTCTCCAAGCTTCGAGACAAACTCACCGCATGCCAGCACCCGGTATGTTTAAGGGGGGATGATAAGGATAAAGATGTAACTGATGTTAGATGACGCTCAGCTACAACTGATATTAGATGAGGATAGAGATTGATTTTTTAAATTCTTTATTATCATATTACTGTATTTTATGCTTGTATGATTATGTTTCTGTTTGTATGGCTTTTGTACCATTTCTATATATATATATATATATACAGTATATATGGGCTGAGTTTGTGTGTGAAAACAATTCAGCTCATATTTCATTACTTTATTTTTAGTCATGATCTAAAAGATGTTAGGGAAACAGTTATGTGCAAAAGCTTTAGTTCAAGCCTAGTTGGCCCAACACTACAGTGGTTCATTAATCTCCTAAATGACAGTATCAGTTCCTTCGCTCAACTGACAGATATGTTTGTGGAACAATTCTTGAATAGCTGAAAGTTCGAAAAGCATTTGGATGATCTGTATGCCATTGTGCAACGACCTAATTAATGACTGCGAGACTACATTGGTCAATTCAACAAATAAAAAGTGTCGATCCCTAATTGTAACAGAACAACTGCAATCTCTGTTTCATGAAAGGACTCTTGCAAGGTTTTGACTTGCATAAAGGGCTAACAAAATACCCTTCAAAAACCATGGGGGATGTTTTAGCAAAGATCTGGGCCTAGATAAAGTGGAGGAAGATGTAGCGAAATGCAAATCAAAGGACAAAAAAGTGTCGAGCAATAAAAAGAAAGGAAAGTAAGCATGTAGACCAAATTCTAATAAAGGATCTTTATATCCAAACAAATTGAAAAAGGAGAAAAGGAGCCAACCTGTTGAGAAATCGAGCAATTTCAAAAGCCTTTACTGCCTAGCAATCTAAACATAAGCCTTCCTGAAGTAATTGCAGTTATGTGCGATGCCCGAAGAAAATGAGGGCTCCTCTAAAAATGAGAGATCAAATGAAATTGTTAGTATTTCACAATGACCACAGTCAACGAACCAAAGATTGCATTTCACTAAGAATGGAAGTGGCAGAACTCTTAAAGAAAGAACATCTCAAAAAATATTTAAAACACCCCGAATTCGAACCGGTTTAATAGGATTTATATTTATATATATCTCTCATTGAACTTAGATTGGATGCAAATAAAAATGTCAAAGGGGTTTATTTAGAAACTTTTATTAGAAAGCCCAAGTGAGAAATAAATTAGTGTGAGCCCAATTATATCAGTATGATCCAATTAGCTTTCTAAACATATCCCATTAGCTTTCTAATTACACCCACTTGAGGCAAAAATATAAAAAGAAGAAGGCTGGAAAGGTAGAATTGTCCATTCACAAAAAAAAAAAGGAATATGGAAATATAGAAATTGTGGAGGGCAATGGATGGAACAAGAAGAGATTTCTAGAAAGAACAAACATGGATATGAAAAGTTATGGAGAGAGCAAAAGTGGAAATGTAAGAAAATAAATGGCTAATAATTATGAAATGAGTGGTGAAAATGAGGGTTAAGTGGCCTAAACTTTTACCATGCATGATACCATATATATATGTGATTTTTTTGTGAAACAAAAAGCAATCTTTCATCCAATTTGAAGGCTGGCCGAACAGCCCTCTGTCCAAGGGAGAAAGATAAAACTAAAAGCAAGGAAGGAGAAGAAAGAAAGAGAAAGAAGAAGAGAAGAAGATCAAGGAAATTTGGACAAATAATTTTAGTGTGAGATTAGTTCAATTTAAATTCAATTTTCTTGGTTTAATTCTTATAAACCTTAAGTGAGTTTTGATGTTATATATTTTAAGTGAAAAAGGGCATAAGGAGAAAGCTAGCACAAGTGGGCTTCCATAAGGTTTGGAAGAGAACAAGTAAGTGCATATATTTCTTAAACTTGATTTATAAAAGTATTTTTATCATGTTTAAATTTTTCTAAAATTTTGAGACTTAAATTTATGTTATGATCTAGGAAATATAAAGTATATTTTGACATTTTAATGTGTGTTTTGAGATTTTGATATATGTTATATGGATTGAGAAAAATTGGATTGTGATTAGTCTGGATGTTGTATGAGAAATAAAAATTTTAGCATGTTGTTTTGAACTTTAAAGTATGTTTAGTATCTTCCAACCTTAGATTATGTTTTCTAAATTTTAAGACATGATTTATGGTTCATGAAATGTGAAATTGGATGTGAAATTATAAAGTATCTTTTGTAGTTTATAAAATTAAGATTATGTTTGTGATTTCAAAAGGGTTGATGAAACTAGAAATCATGTCCTTTTAATTTTCTCATGAAACTAGAACCCATGACATTTTGGGTATTTCAAATCATGTTAGATAAATTGTGAATTTATATTTTGTATTGATTCTAAGATGAGTTTTATGATTTGACAAAACAAATCATGTCAAATGTTTTGTGAAATTATGTTTTGTGTTGATTCTAGAATGGGTTTTATAACTTGATTTGTAAACTATATCATGTGTGTTGTAAAATTAAACTTGATTTGAGAAAGCTTGTAATATGTTTTATAAATTGCATGAAGAATCATGATTTTTGGTTATATATTAATGTATATGCATGAGTAAGGTTTGGATTGGAAATTAAAAATATTTATTTGAAGGTTTACTTGTAAAATGTTTTAAAAAAGATTTGAGAAGAAAAGGAGAAAAGAAAATGTTTTTAGAACATCAAAGTGTACCCTTCCCTCTAACAGTCAGAATAGGTATCATGTGAGTAAGACCTGGAAACAGAATATTGCCTAACACATGCTTGACAGAAGTCAAAAAGTTGAGTCATTGAGATTGAGAGAAAGTCAAAGTTATGGAGTTGCCTAGCACGTGGATAACAAGATCCCCAGTCATCTACATATGTGATGAGAAATTCTACAATGTATGGCAGAATTCTCTCTCCCCCAAAAGTTATCCTCACCCTCTGCGTGTATGATGAGAAATTCCACCACATATAGCAAAATTTCTGGGTATTAGTTTGGTGTAGAAATTCAAATATAAATCTTATTTAAGACAATTTATATGAATACAATTTGGTTGCTATAATATGAAGTTATAGATAAAGCCTTAGTAAGAAATTTAATTATTTTAAAACATGAATTATTTATACTTCACATTCTTATATGTTTTATATTATATTAGTTTTTTTTATCAATATTTCATTGGTTTTCAAAAACTTTATCTATTCATCGGGTATAGTGTTCACTCTCTTTTAAAATTTAAAATCATTTTCTAGGAATCTGTCAGGTCATAAAGGAAGCATTTGAACAGGTGAAGGTGGGCCACTCGAGATGAAAACCACATTTTGACATTTTCCATGTGCATTTGAACATTTCATGACACATATTGATATTTATATATTTTTGCATGTACATATATGCATTAGTAGTATAAAATGATGAAAACTTTTTGTTAGTTGTATAAATATTTATCTTTGATAATATGAATATTTTAATTATATGTGGTTACATGTTATGAAATGTGATATTGTGTTGGGATGAGAATTGGAAGTAGAATCGAAGGTTCTAAGTAGTTGAGAATGGAAATGAATTTTAAAAGTGTATATATTTCTTCGTAACAGGGTGGAATTGTTAATAAATAGTCGTTATGTTACCGAAATTTCATTAAATCACCCTACTCTTTATTGAATTTTTAAATGATTTTTGGCTAAGAAAGTTCATAAATGTAAAAATTTTCTACTACCTTAGGATTTTCTCGGATTTGAGATACGGATCAGAGAAGGTCCTGCCAATATATTGATGCTAAGGGGAAAGAAACCGTTGGTCGCACCAATGATTGACATAAAGAAAAAATTGTAACCTAACAAAACCTCCAATTCATGAAAGGACAATGAATGTGATTACAGGTGAGTCAGAAATCAACAGCGTTACTTACTTCAACCGCAAAGTGACATGTCAGAAAAGCCATCCAGCAAAATGCCAAAGACAATTAACCCTATAGGTACTTGGGAGGAGATCATGTGATAAGTTTTTTGAACAACAAGATGTCAAACCTGCCCAACCCCCACTATGATGTTTTGGTAATAAATTTATACATAGCAAATTGCCTCACCAAGATAGTCCTAATTGAAAATGGTAGCTCCTGTAATATTTTATTTTTAGAAACTTTGAAGCAGATGGGAATCAAGAGTGAAAACTTGAACAGAAGATCGACAGTTCTAGTGGGTTTTAGTGGAGAACAAAAGAGCACCATTGGAGAGATAGTCATACTCATGTATGTAGAAGTTGTAAATTTATACACCAAATTCTTAGTCCTTGACAACCCGTTAGCCTATAATGCTGGAATTAATGCACTTATTCAGAACTCTAAAAGTTTATCATCTTTCTAATCTAATTTGTAGTCAAAGTTAGAGTTTTTAAGCAATTAAATATCTGTAAGTTTCAAGGTAGCAGTCCTAGAGTCAAGAAGTATATAAGTGAGTTGTAACTCAATAGAGAAGAATAATGATAATAAAAGAAGGAAAAAAGCTTTGTTGTAGCATCTCGGATTTATTCTCCTGCTTTATTTTATTCAATTGTTTTTTTAACAAAAGTGGTATTAGAGCACTATTAATTGATCCAGTTTGGTGTTGCTTGCTGCCTACCTTTGAAAGATGACATCCACTCAAGTTCAAAATCCAACAAACCTATATTCTATTTTTCCAATCTTTAGAGGAGAAAGTTATGATTTTTGGAAGGTGAAAATAAAGACTTTGCTTTTGTCAGAAGGCCTTTGGAACATTGTTTGTGAAGGTTTCAAAGAACCTACAGAAGAGAGCCAACTTTAAGAAGCATAAAAGGAAAAGCTTGAAGCAGATCGGATGACAAATGCAAATGCCCTTTCAAAAATTCAAAATGGGGTTACTGCAGCCATTTTTTCTAGGATCATGAGAGCCTATACATCAAAAGAAGCTTGGGAGATTCTGAAGCGTGAGTTTCAAGGTGACAGTAAGGCGATAGCTATCAAACTTCAAACTTTTTGTAAAGAGTTTGAAAACCTTAAAATGAAAGAATCTGAGTCAATTAAAAATTATTTTTCTAGACTGATTGAAGTTGTTAATCATATGAGGACATTGGGTGAGAATGTTGCTAATCAGAAGGTAGTTGAAAAAATTCTGATTAGCTTGCCTAACAAGTTTGAACATATTGTTGCAGCCATTGAGGAATCTAAAGATCTCACCACCTTGTCCATCGAACAATTGATGGGATCTTTGGAGTCTCATGAACAAAGAAGATTGTTACGAAATAAGCAATCCGTGGAGAGTGCTTTTTAGACAAATCTTAATGTCAAAGAACAAAAATCTTCCAAGAAAAATAATTCAAAAGATAAGCAGAAGGGTGATAAAATGAAATGGAATAAAGATGAGTCTAGCAAAAGAAAATATGACAAGAATAAAAGGGATGCAGCTGTTGATGATTCTAAGCCTCCTTGCAAGATTTGTAAAAAGCATAGCTTTGCTACATCAAGCCGTTGGCATCTGGGAAAGCCTCAGTGTTTTTATTGTAAAAAGTTTGGACATGTTGAAAAAGATTGCAGATTCAAGAAGGCAAATCAAGCTAAAAAGGAGGATGATGGTGAAGGAAACTTATTTTATGCTTGCCAATCAACACTTGAAGAAAAAGACACTACTTGGCATCTTGATAATGGTTGCAGCAATCACATGTCAAGTAATGAGGTTATATTTCTTGACGTTGATTCTACAATTACACCTAAAGTCAAATTAGGAAATGGAGCTATTGTAGAGTCAAAAGGGAAAGGAAGAATTGTTATAGAAACTAAGAAATGAATGAAATATGTCAATGATGTGTTACTTGTGCCAGAATTGAATCAAAATTTGTTAAGTGTTGGTCAGCTTGTGGAAAATGGTTATCGTCTTCACTTTGAGGATGGTAGCTATACTATTTTCGATAAAAATGAGAAAGATTTGGTGATTGCATATGTTAAAATAAAGAAAAATAGAAAATTTTCTATTAATCTTTATTATGGAGCTATTGTGGCATTGAAGAGTGAAGTGGTTCAAGACACTTGGTTGCAACACAAGAGGTTTTGCCACTTAAACTTCATTGGGTTAAAGCTTTTGAAATAGAAAAACATGGTAAAGGGGTTGTCAGAAATTGAAAAAATTGAAGAACCTTGTGAAGGGTGTATTATGGGCAAGCAACTGAGAATTTCATTTCCTAGACAAAGTTCTTAGAGAGCAAAGGCACCATTGGAGCTGGTTCACACTAATATTTGCAGCCAAATGCGAACTTCCTTTTTGGGTCAGCAAAGGAATTTTCTCTTGTTCATTGATGATTTTTCAAGAATGACAATGGTCTATTTTTGAAAGAAAAATCAGAAGCATTTCTTGTATTCAAGAGATTTAAAGCATTTGTAGAAAAACAAAGTGGCTGCAGCATTAAAACAGTTCGTAGTGATAGGGGGGTGAATACACTTTTAATGAATTTGAAAACTTCTATAAAGATGAAGGAATTTGGAAGCAGTTGACAGCAGGATATAGTCCTCAACAAAATGGCATCGTGGAGAGAAAAAATAGAACCATTGTGGAGATGACAACATCGATGCTCAGTAAGAAGGGCTTGCCTAAATGTTTATGGGTAGAGGCTGTTCATACAACGGTGTATATTCTCAATCGAAGTCCAACTAAAGCTGTGAAGAACAAAACTCCATTTGAAGCTTGGAGTGGAATTAAGCCTTCGGTAAGGCATTTAAGAATTTTTGGTTGCATATGTTATGCTCACATACCTTCTAAAAAAAGAACTAAGTTTGATGAGAAAAGTAAGAAATGTATTTTTGTTGGCTACAGTACTAATACAAAAGGATATCGATTATATGATGTTGAAGCTGAAAAATTAATTGCGAGTAAAGACATTATTTTTTATGAAAATGCTGCTTGGGATTGGAAGCAAAAAGAAGAAATCAGCAGCCATATGTTGTTTCTCAACCACAGTGGGCAAGTAAAAATGTAAAAGATGCATCAATTTGTCCTTTGTTGTCATCAAATATGACAAACCCAAGTACAAGTGTAAGTGTTTCTTCTCCAAGCACCCCTCAAACAAGAATACGAATGTCTAAAGGTAATTTTCAATCATCATCAAGATCAATAGGCTCAGCAAGTTCATCTTCCTCTTTTGGTAGTCCTTCAAGAAAAACTCGATTGCTCAATGAACTATATGAGTCTTGCAATTTTTTTGAAGTTGAACCAAAATGTTTTGAAGATGCTCAGCACATGAAGTTTGGAGGAAGGCAATGCTTGATGAAATTAGTATGATTGAAAAGAATCAAACTTGGCAGCTTGTTGATCGCCCAAAAGATCGAGAGGTCACTAGAGTTAAATGGATTTTCAAAAAAAAATTTAATCAAGATGGAAGCATTCAAAAGCATAAGGCAAGGCTGGTTGCTAGAGGATTTACTCAAAAGCCAGACATTGATTTTTCAGAAACATTTGCTCCCTTGCACGACTTGAAACTATAAGAACCTTGATTGCACTTGTTGCGCAAAAGAGATGGAGAATTTATCAACTTGATGTTAAGTCAGCTTTTTTAAGTGGAGTTTTAGAGGAAGAAGTGTATGTAGAGCAACCCCAAGGTTTTCTTGCAAAAGGAGAAGAAAATAAAGTTTATTGGCTAAGAAAGACTCTCTACGGTTTAAAGCAAGCTCCAGGAACCTAGTATGCTGAAATTGATAAATACTTTGCTATGAAAAGTTTTCAAAGAAGTGAAAATGAGCATACACTTTATGTTTTGAAGAAGGGAGATGATATTCTCATTGCTTTAGTGTATGTAGACAATCTAATATTCACTGGCATTGATGAGAACATGATTTTGCAGTTTAATAAGGATATGATGAATACTTATGAGATGAGTGATTTGGGGTTGCTGCATTATTTTTTAGGAATTGAATTATTCCAAATAAATAATGGGATCTTTATTTCTCAAAGAAAATACATAGAAAATATTTTCAAAAGATTTAATTTGTTGGGATGTAAATCTGTGCACACTCCACTAATTGTAAATGAGAAGTTGAAGAAAGAAGATGGAGCAAAGAAGGCTGATGCTACAATATATAGAAGTCTTATTGGAAGTCTTTTGTATCTTACTGCTACAAGACCAGATATAATGTATGCAGCAAGTTTACTCTCTAGATATATGCAGGAACCAAGTCAGATGCACTTTGGAGCAACTAAGAGAGTGTTGAGATATTTGTAGGGTACTATTAACTATGGTATCCTATATCAGATAGCTGAAAACTCAAGACTAATTGGGTACTGCGATAGTGATTGGGCTAGTTGTCTTGATGGTATGAAAAGCACTTCAGGTTATGTTTTTTTTCTTGGTTCTGGAATATGTTCATGGATTTCAAAAAAGCAAAAGGTTATTGCCTTGTCAATTGCTGAAGCAGAATATGTTGCTGCTGCCAAAGCCACTTCTCAAGCTATATGGCTTAGTAGAATTCTTGAAGACATGGGAGAAAAGCAAGAGAGTGGCATCACTTTGTACTGTGATAACAAGTCAGCCAGTGCAATCGGTAAAAATCCAATCAATCATAATCGTACAAAATACATTGCAATCAAATATCATTTTATCAGAGAATCAATTCAAAAATGGAGAAATTTAGTTGGTGTATGTTATGTTCCCTCGAATAGGATCTCGTCACAGGTCGATTCACGGGGAAATCTTCTTGATTTCCTTTATTTGTGTTTCTACCTTTCCTAGATGAACCTATTTTGAAAGATAACGATAGGTGTTTGTTCTTAAGAGACCACCCAAACTCTCCTTACTCTTTGTTTTATTGCAAATTCTCCATCCCCTTTTATTTCATAACATTCTCTTTTATAATAAGAGAATGGTTTCAATAAGGATACAAATTATATATTACCATTCTTAGAGATCTTGAAATTAAATAACTACCAAAACAAACCTCTCTCTCAATAAGGAAACTAAATAAAGGAAAATAATTAGAAGGATTCTATTTATGCATTCCTATTCCTAACATTACTCCCCTCCTCGACAACGAGCTTGTCCTCAAGCTCGAACTCAGGATATGACTCTTGGAATCGGAGTGCATTTTCCCACGTTGCATTAGTAGACGAAAGACTCATCGGGATCCACTAGAGGCAGCTGCTCTGGCAGAATGTTTGCGTCGTCCACCATAAGGCAAAAAAGCTTTTTACATTTGTGCCCCGCTGAGTAGGACTCATCACAATTGTAACACAAACCTTTTGCTCGTCGTTCAGCCATCTCGGCGCTGGACAATCGCTTAATAAACGGAGACAGTGTGCTGCCAATACTTGAAGTCGCAGAAGCACTGCTGGCTGTCCCTTTCTGCTCGCTACTGGATACATGAGTGGTTGCTGTTCCTGCAGTAGGTTTGGTTGCTGTTCCTGCAGAAAAACGTTGTCCGCCTGCCCCACAACTAAGCTGCATTTTTCATTCAAAGGCTCTCGCAATGTTCATTGCTGTCACCAAATTTGGAGGGTTCTGCATCTCAACATCTACGCGTAGCGTCTCGGTTAATCCTGCAGTAAATATATCTACCTGTTGGTCGGAGCAGACCGTTGTCGCCCTAGCAAGGAAGGTCTGAAATTGGCGTTGATACTCTTCAATTGTACCGGTTTGCTTCAAGTTAATCAACTCACCTAAAGGATTGTTGCTCAAAGGAGGGCCAAATCGTAACAAGCAGTAGTGCTTGAACGATTCCCATGTGAGGCTTGATTCCTCTTGTTCAAGTCGGTAGAACCATAATTGCGCCTCACCTACCATGTGAAAAGCTGCCAACCCCACCTTGTCCCCTTCGCACGTCCGTTGGTTGAGGAAGAATTGCTCGCAGCGATACAACCAGCCCAAAGGATCTTCCATGCCATTGTAAGTCAGGAACTCAAGCTTGGAATAACGCGGAACCACTGCGCTGCCTGGACGGAACCCCTGCAATCTGCCCTGCTGCTCTTTCGGCAGTCCAGACAAGTTGTGGCTGTTACTACCGGAGGCATCTGCTGGTTCAGCGACCTTCCCCTTCCCTGCACACTGCAGTTCCAGCATGTGCTGGATTGCCTTGACAAATTCGCGCAGGTCACGCAGCTCCTGTCCAATCTTTTGGTTCGACTCCATCATCCTCTGGTCTAACTCTTGCACTTTAAGCGCCAACGGATCAGAATCACCCATGACGATTGGCTCTGATACCAATTTGTTATGTTCCCTCGAATAGGATCTCGTCACAGGTCGATTCACGGGGAAATCTTCTTGATTTCCTTTATTTGTGTTTCTACCTTTCCTAGATGAACCTATTTTGAAAGATAACGATAGGTGTTTATTCTTAAGAGACCACCCAAACTCTCCTTACTCTTTGTTTTATTGCAAATTCTCCATCCCCTTTTATTTCATAACATTCTCTTTTATAATAAGAGAATGGTTTCAATAAGGATACAAATTATATATTACCATTCTTAGAGATCTTGAAATTAAATAACTACCAAAACAAACCTCTCTCTCAATAAGGAAACTAAATAAAGGAAAATAATTAGAAGGATTCTATTTATGCATTCCTATTCCTAACAGTGTACTGCAGGACACAGGAACAACTTGTTGATATATTGACCAAGGCACTCCCAAAAGAAAGATTTTGCTTTCTCAGACAATAGATTGAAGTTGTGAAGAAAGTGCATTAAGGGGAGAGTGTTGGAATTAATGCACTTATTGAGAACTCTAAAAGTTTATCATCTTTCTAATCTAATTTGTAGTCAAAGTTAGAGTTTTTAAGCAATTAAATATCTGTAAGTTTCAAGGTAGCAGTCCTAGAGTCAAGAAGTACATATGTGAGTTGTAACTCAATAGAGAATAATAATGATAATTAAAAAAGAAAAGAACTCTGCTATAGCATCTCAGATTTATTCCCCTGCTTTATTTGATTCAATTATTTTTTAACATGTAATGCTATCATAGGAAGACCATAGATCCATGAGATGCGAGCTATTCCATCCACATACCATTAATCAATCAAGTTTCCAACCAAATGAAGAATAAAGGAAATCAAAAGATTCTAGAGAGATTCGAGAGACTGTTACCAAAATTCATTGAAAAGGAAACCATTTGAGTTATAGCAATTACAACAGTTGGTTCCTTGGCAGTATCAGGTCAAGCCTTAAATTGAGCAACTGGACGAAGTGTCGAACCATTCAAACAAGCCGAGCCATAAAGTTCAAATAGGAACAACCTTAGAGCCTGAACTAAATAAGGAAATAGTGCAGCTCCTGAAAGCAAATCGTGATTGTTTTGCCCGGTCGCATGCTCATATCACTAGAATAAATCCCTCAATAGTCACTCACAAGTTAAACGTAAACCTGTCTTGTCCACCAATGAAGCAAAAAAGAAGGAAGTTCACTCTAGAAAGGAATCAAATCATAAACGAAGACGTGTAGAAACTGATCGACCTAAGTTCGGTTTAAGAAGTGAGTTACCCGGATTGGCTGGTGAATATGGTCGTTGTTCGAAAAAAGAATGGTAAATGCCATGTTTGTATTAACTTCACTAATCTAAATAAACTTGTCCTCAGGACCCGTTTCCTTTGCTGTACACTAACCAGCTAGTTGATGTGACCTAGAATCATGAACTATTAAGCTTCTTGGATGCATTCTAAGGATACAATCAAAATTTGATGCATCTAGATGAGGAAGAAAAGAAGGCATTTATCACTGATAGGGGAATTTAGTACTGCAAGGTAATCCCATTCAGGTTGAAGATTGCTAGGGCCACATACCAAAGACTAGTCAACAAAATGCTTGTTGAAATGTTAGGTGACACAATAGAAGTATACATCGATGACATGCTTACCAAATCCTTGAGAACAGTCGACCACTTATAACATTTGAGGTAAACTTATTTGGTTCTAAACTTATGTGGTTCTGGGACAATACAATATGAAGCTCAACCTTGAAAAATATACTTTTATAATGTCATTGGGAAAGTTTTATGGCATCTGACAATCTGAAGGGGAATTAAAGTGAATCCTAATCAAATATGGTCAATCCAAGAGATTCAATGGTCCAAGTGTAAGAAGATGTTCAAAAGTTGGCCAGACGATTAGCAGCTCTCAGTCGATTCATCTCAAAATCATCTGACAGGTGCAAGCCTTTTTTCGAATTGTTAAGGTTTTGAGTGAATGAAGGAATTTGAGGATGCATTGTAAGAAATTAAGAAGTACCTGATGAGTCCTCCTCTCCTGTCAAGACCCAAAGAAAATGAAATGTTGTTATTGTACCTCGCCATCTTGAAAGCAACTATAAGTGCGATCCTTACCAAAGAAGATGAGAACAATCAATACGCAACATATTATATAAGTTGAACGGTAGTAGGTGCCAAAACAAGGTACACTCAATTAGCAATGTTAGTGCCAGCTTTGGTAGTAGTAGTGAGGAAGCTAAAGCCATATTGCTAATGTCAGCCAATCATAGTCTATTCGACCTTCCCATTAAGAAATATACTCCACAAACCAAAGTTGTCAAGTCGACTAATGACATGGGTTGTCGAGTTGAGTGAGTACGACATAAGCTACCAACCTTGAACTACCATCAAATCCTAGGCCATAGTAGATTTCATAGCTAATTCACACCGACAAACACCAGTAAGCAGAAAAGGAACTGACAGCGACCGTTGTTCATTCAACTAAGCAGAAATGGACCTTAAAGTTTAGTGGCGCTAGTGCACTTAAAAAAAAAACAAAACAAAACAAAAAGTGGTCTTGGCATTATCCTAACTTTGCCAGAAGGAGATACGATAGAACAGGCAATTAGGTGCGATTTCAAAATTACCAACAATGAAGCAGAGTATGAAACTCTCATCGCATGTCTACAGTTGGCAATCAATATGACGACTATCACTCGACTCAATGTAAGATGTGATTTGAAATTGGTTGTAAGCCAAATCAACTATTCTTTTCAAGCTAAGGACAGTAAGATAGAAGCCTACCTAGAGCTAGCGAAAGAATTAAGCAAGAATTTCACGGAATTTGACATCCATCATATCTTTAAAAGGGAAAACAATTGAGTAGACGCACTAGCCAAATTAGGAGCGTTGACTAACTCAAGCATAAATAGAATCATACCTTTCATTCATTTATAATGGCTAGCCATTTGGAAAATGGAAAAGGTAAATCCCATAGCAAAGAAGAATGTTGGATGGATACCATCATTAGGTATTTAGAAAAAGGAATTCTGCCTCCTGATCAAGCTGAAGCTAGAAGAGTTAAAATCATATCCTAAAAATTCTGTATGATCCTAAAAATTAAAATCAATCTACAAACCTTACTAACAATGTGTTGACCGTAGAAAAGTTACGCAATTTTTAAAAGAGCTATACAAAGGCTAAGCAGGAAACACTAAGAGGCTAAAAGTTTAGCCTTTCATACATTCAGGGCAGGCTACTTTTGGCCAACAATGCTAAGTGACTCCCGTTGACTGGGTGACCAAATGTGACCAATACCAAAGGTTTGCTCAAGTTTCCCACCATCCATTAGAGCCATTAACTTCAATAGTTTCCCCATGGCCATTTAGAAAATGGGGAATGGATATCATGGGAAAATTGCTAGCCTTATAAGATAGGAAATGCTATCTTTTAGTTATGGCTGATTATTTTACCAAGTGGGAAGAAATCTGAGCTTACAAGAGGGTAAGAGATTATGAGGTGAAATTTTTCATATGGAAACACATCATCTATAGCTTTGAAATACCATAAGAGATTGTCACAAAATATGGGTCACAATTTATTTCGTTCGCTTCCAAGATTTTTGCCAAGAGTGGAACATCAAGCTTAATTCTTCAACCCCAAGGTATCAGCAATCAATCGGTCAGGCTAAGTCAACCAATAAAACAATTATGAAAACTTTGAAAGAAGACTAAAAAGGCAAAAGAATTCTGGTTTGACAAACTACCATGTGTGTTATTGTTCTATCGAACAACTGAAAAGACTCCGATAGGAAAGACACCCTTTGCTTTAGCTTATGGAATAAAAGCTATCCTATTAACGGACATCACTTTGAACTCAATCAAAACTATCATGAGTGAAGAAGAAAATTCATAAGCCTTAGAATTCAAACTGCAAACAATTGAAGAAAAAAGAGATCAAGCCCGTCTTAGAATAGCGATGTATCAATGGGCAGTTGCTAGAAGCTATAATAAGGATCTATGAATCCGAGTTTTTATGGTTAGAGATTAGGTATTAAGAAGAGTCTTTCAAAATGGAGGTTCTTGGAGAAGGAAAGCTTGGTCCAACGTGGGAAAGGCCATATAAGATATCAACAACGGTAAGGTATAAAATGTATAAGCTCGAAGATCTTGAAGGTCAATCAATCCTATATAGTTGGAATGCAGTAAACCTCAAAAAAATATAACCTTTTATTTTATTTTGAAGTTCATTCATTTCAATTCGTGTAAATATGAACTAATTTCCAGTTCAATGAAAAGCTCCACGATAGCCATTTTCTCTCACAACTTGTTTGTTTGACAACAACTAGATTGATAAAGGAAAAAAAAAAAAAAACCAAGTGTCACAAATTAACGTTTGACATGAGCGAAAATAAAGTGATCAAGTGTCATAGATTAACTTTTGACACAAGGAAAATAAGACCAAACATCACAAACTAACGCTCAACACAAGCAAAAACAAAGTGATCTAGTGTCATAAAAAAATGCTCTACACAATTAAAAAAAAAGGATTAAAGTGTCACAAGCTAACGCTCGACACAAGCGAAAATAAAGTGATCAAGTGTCACAAATAAATGCTCAACACAAGTGAAAATATATAATTAAAAAAAAAAAAAAAGGACCAAACGTCACAAACTAGCACTTGACACAAGCAAAAACAAGGTGATCAAGTATCACAGATAAACACTCAACACGAGAGAAAATAATGAAAAAAAAAAAAAAAAAACCAATTGTCATAGACTAACAATCAACACGAACGAAAACAAGGTGATCAAGTGTCAGATAAACGCTTGACATGAACAAAACCAAAAATGAAAAATGCTTGTCCCAAATGAGCGTTCGACACGAGCAAAAATGAAAGCATTCAACACAAGGAAAACAAACTTGATTAAATCAAAAGTAAGCACTCGACATTAATAAAGAACCCAATTAATCAAAAGTCAACCAAATATTTGATGAGGCAAATAAACATTATTAATTGCCATAGAACTAGATGCACAAGAGTTAAATACCCATTTAATATAGGAAGGCGGGTAATCTGAATGATTATGATTTACAAGAGATCGACATAAGATTGCATACATATCAAATGTGTCATTCAACACCCAAATCATTCGAAAGTAATTCTTACAATGATTATTAAAGGGAAGAAGCTAACAATCCTAGTATAATGTCCTTGCAAGACCAAAATAAAAAATAAAAAGAAAGGGTCCTCCTTAAAATATTACAAACTTAAGCAATACGAGAGACATTCTCTTCTAAAGAAACATATGGAGTTATGTGATTGACAAGCTTAATTGTATCTCCTTCTTGCTGAATCTTAGTTCCAACAACTGTAACATTATAAGATGTTACTTCCCCTCCAAGCAAAGCATCGTCAGCTTCTCCCTCCTGATCTTCACCTTAACTTGCTGGAACTCCTTCCATTGAGTAATAACTTGCTCAGGCTTCTATTTAGAGGATTTCCCCTCTAAAAATTCTTTTATCAGTTCAGCCTTGGTCTTTAAAATGCCCCCTACACCAATCAACATGACCTCTCCGATCTTGCATTCAAGCACTTCTTTAGTGGATTTCAACTTCTCCTCAAGCGCGCGAATCTCCTCTATAGATTTCTTCAAATTATCTATCTCTTTTTTGAGTCGATCGAGTTCGACCTCAACCTTGGTAGCCCTGTCTCCAGCTATAAAAGCACTCAACACTGCCTTCAAATTTTCGGCCTGTAAACCCTCAATCACCTTTTCTAACTCACTTTTTCAGCACTTAAACTCTTCATATGCCCTTGCAAGGAACTAAACCATTCCTTCCTTAATTTGTTTCCTTGCAAGGTGATGCTGCTTCCTTAAAAAAATATGATGTTGAAAACCTATAATAAGCAAGAAATCATTAAATTTGTTCTTAAATGAGTATGAAAATAGTGACAATGATAAGATTCCTTATCTTAAAAGAATGAATCAGACCCTCTTTAACGGTGTCAATGAGGGGCTGATTGTAAAGATGGTCCCAATCCCCATGAGTCATGATATGCTGAGCTTCATCTAGGTAACCTTTAGGGTTGGAGTGTAGAGATGGACCAGGAGGAAATTCGATGACGATCTTATCATGACCTTCTTCGACAACTCGACATTTCTTTTTTTGACTTTTTCGAGTCGTCGACCTCATCAAAGTGGCTTTTCTTCTTAAAAACTGGTTTAGAAGCGATAGTATGCTTCACATGCATAGTTTTTGAGGGTTGTGTCTGTTTTGGAAGAGATTTCTTCTTAGTAGAAACGAGGCTGATCTTTCTAGGAGGGAGAGCCAACTGTTATTCCAGTTGGCTTGGCACTCGACCCTGAAGCATTTTTTTCCTTCTTCTGGGCCAAATACTCAATAGGGTTAGGAAGAGTGGTCTTGTAAAATGACATTCCTTGATCAAAATGCTAATGAGTATCACCTAAAATAATAATGATGAAAAGGTATATACAGTCTCCTTGAAAAATATAAAAAATAATAATAATAATAATAAATAATAAACAAATAAATAGGACGAGTTAGGGAGATAAATGTAGTTTGTAGAGCGATGTGTTCCCATAAAAAAACTACCAGATAAAATTTGATAGGACAACAAGTTCCCCCACTCCCTTTCTTTTTCGAAGATTGACAAAATAATTGTTGTCCTTTCTCTGCTGTAAATTCTTTCTACTAGTTGAGCAAACCCAAGATTTACTGAAAATAAGTAAGAGTCAGTTGAAAACTAGGAATCGAATAAGCTTCTTAGAAAACAAAAAGATTTTGCGTAGTATATAAGAGAACCAACTAGTAGTCTTCTGAAATCTTGATAGTTTGATTTTATTAAACTGGTCATTTACCAAATCTCCTCTAGCCAAGAAATATTTATTTTTCCAATAACGGTCGTTTAATGTTAGATCGACAATCAAATGCCATTTACTTGGATGCAAACATAGAGAATAACGACCCTTATCTAGATCATTCTCTTTAAGAAAATAAGAGTAAAAAAAAATTTGAAAGCTTGAATGTTAGACCATGCAGCTCGCACAAAGAGTCGAGCCCTAATAAGATTCTCCAAGTGTTGGGCATCAATTGACTAGGAGCAAGCTCGTGGTAGTTGAGTAGTTTCTGGCCAATCCTAGGGTAGGAAAATGAAATCCATGTTCAAAGGATTTTTGATAGAAATTGACCCAACTTCCACACACCTAATCCGCTCTCTCTTCTTGTTGAGGCAAACGAAATTTGACCAACTCAAGAATTTGATAGAGACTCCTAAAATTGACCAAGTCAAGCTCAGTTAGAATACCAGGGGCATTTTGATGAAGGAAATGGGCCAAAAAACTCAGAAATTCATCTGCATCAACTAAGCTATCATCTGAAAGGGTGGTCGAGTGATCACTCGACATGTTAAATCCTAGGTGTCCGTTAAGCGACGATGTGGACTAGTGATGTCGAACTTAATGGGCTAGAAAAATTCAAATTCTCCTTTAAGTCAAAAACCTCTATGGGGCTCAAAGTCATAAACAACTATCAAGCGCATGAAAAGTAGGTCAGTAACCTAGTTTCGTTGCCTAGCTTGCAGTTAGTAAAATCAATAATTAAAGATTGCCAAAGTTAAGTGGAGATTGAAACCAAAGACAATTTCTCTTTGCAAGTATTATAAAAAATGGATCAAAAATCCTAAAAACGAGAAGTTTAATAGTTTCTTTTTTTTTTTTTTTTTGAAAAACACACACAAATATATAGAAGTCATAATGAGCAATGTAGATTTAAGGTGCAACCAGAGGAAAGAGAGATTAAAACAAGTGTGAACAACCAATAAACAATAAAGCACCAAATAAAGCATGAAGAGTTCTAGGAACATACCTCAATAAATCAAAAGGGGAATGAGTAGCAAAAATTTAAAGCTTTTTAGAGAGAGAAAGCACTGTTTTACCTTAAATGAATCAAGTAACAGAAAAGGGTTAGGGTAAAATGAAGAAACCTAGATTTATAACCCTATTCTCTCAAACCAGACACATGTCACACATTAATTTGAAATGCCAGTTAATAACACGAAGCGATTTTAAAATTTGTATCTCCTACTAGTAGGTATGACTCATTATGTATATAACACGCTACACGACATTAAATGAGATAAAGACAACTCCAAAGCGACCAAGGCAAAACATTTTGTCGATCGACAAATTACTGGCAAATTGTAATGGTAAAAAAAACACTAATCTAAAGACCAAGAGCCCATTAAAGTTTAAGATGGTTAAAGCCCAAAAAGAATCACACCAAACCCAGGAAACTTGGGTACCCGACTATTCCCAACTATTTGACCAGACTGTTCGACCCTACTTATCTCAGGTATCGTTAAGCTACAATCAGTCAACTTGGTGTGAAAGTAGCAGGCACGCCGCCTTGACGTGTGGTTCGCGAAGTGGAGAGAAGGTCATGTGAAGAAGCAGTTGAGGTCGAGCTGTCTATAAATAGCAAACCCTTCCCATCAAAGTAGGGGGGACTGAAGAGAAAATCCGGCTGTTACTCTATCAAAATCATTTTACTTAATAATATCATATTTTTGTTCCCTTTTTGTTTCATCTTTCATATTTGCTTTTTAGTTCCCTCTGGGTTAGTTGTTAGTACCTCTTCTTTTGTTTATCAACCACAAATTTTACCCACAACAAAGGTAAAATTGATGGACTGTGAAAATTTAAAAATTTTTAATATTAAATTAAGTTAATAATATTGTAATAAAATTTTAAATATAATAAAGGTATAATAGACTTTTCCTAAGTCAATGTAGTCAATGGTTAGAAAGAACAAATTTATTAATAGTTTGAGGCTATTTGTAAATAAATCGAAATGTTGTAATTTATAATTTATTATATATCATATATACTCACCTCTTCCACATATATGAATGTAAATACTATGAATGATGGTGAAATTATCGCCTAAAATTATAAGAAAATTTTAAAGTATGTATTCATTGTGTTTGTGTTAGCCGTTAGGTATATTATTTTAATAATTTTACTTTTCCTGTGATGTTTCTATGTTATTTAATTTATCTGTGCAGGGATGACCTTCAAGAAAGTGCTCATGATCATTAAAGTACTGGTCTGGAATCTTGTAAAGTTAACCTCTTTTTTCCTTTTCACTGTCATCCAAGCCTCCTAATTTTGTACAAGTTATCATATAAAATTTTATTTTTTTTATTTTTTTAAAAAAAAAAGAGAAGAAGAAACTTGTGAAATATTTTATTAAGGATAACAAAATATTTCACAAGTTTCTTCTTCTCTTTTTTTTAAAAATAATAAAAAAATAAATAAACTTAATATAACATTCAATGAAGATAAAAAAAAAAAGGTATAGTCGAGGCTGCCTACCTCTCAATACAGTTCTTTCCTAGAGGAAAGTATGCCACACCTTTTACTTTCCGAGAGACAGTTTGCCAGTTACAAGACCCAACAGTTCTACATATGACTATAGTGTCATTATGAATAATACTCGCAAAGCTAACTACTATTAATAAAATTAACTATCTTTTTTCAATTGTATTCAGAAATTTATTTCAAAGCTCTAAATTTAAAAGGAAAGCAAGTAAAGCCATGCATGCATGGTCAATTAATGGACGTGGCCTTGTGTAACATCTTTGAAGAATGCATCAAAATTAGCATCAGATGATCCGCCTTTTGCAGCTGCTTCCTTTATAAATTTTTGTAATTGTTTTCAATTTTCAACCAACTCCCTACGACCACAGCCATTGATAAACTTTTGTACGGTGTTTGCAATCGCTTCTCTTGTAATTAATTTATCCCTTCCTAGCTCCGCCCTCAACCTCCATCCAACTTTCCAATCTTCAACAACTAGTGTTTGATTGATGAAATTTACATAGATTGTTGAGTGAAACTAATATTACACAAAACCTAATTTCTGAGAAACTTTGAGAGAATTTTATTGATGATAGATGGGATACAATACTACTTATTAATTACAAGAAAGGAGAGTTGGTGCTTATATATTCTTGGTAGCTTATTTAACAAGCTAACTAATATGTGTTTACATATGATTGGTGGAGAATAATCTGACATGGACTTCTCATAATTGTTTTCCCACCATTCTTTGTTGGGATCAAGTGTCCCAAGTCCACCAAAACTCCTATGTAGACTTCTCCTACTCAAGCTATCATAGATTAACTGAAATGACATGTGCTAAGCTAAGTGTTTAGCTTGAGTGAGCTGAACATCCTTCTCAACACTCCCCCTCAAGCACAATGTGGAGTCTTTCACATTGAGTTTGGTCTTTAGAATATGAAATCTAGGTGTTGACAGTGGCTTTGTGAACACATCTGCTATTTGATCAATGGATGGAACATGGTTGCACAAAACTTGCCTTTGAATAACTCTTTCTCTGACAAAATAGAGATCCAACTTTGTGTGCTTTGTTCTAGCATGTAGAACAGGGTTGTCTGACATGGCAGTTGTACTCAAATTA
This sequence comes from Litchi chinensis, assembly GCA_019925255.1. Lineage (NCBI taxonomy): Eukaryota > Viridiplantae > Streptophyta > Magnoliopsida > Sapindales > Sapindaceae > Litchi > Litchi chinensis. The sequence goes on along the minus strand of CM034464.1, from coordinate 28,487,204 downwards.
TCCACCCAAATTGTTGGAATCCTAGATTGAGGCACTCTAAGCTCTTGAAGAAAAGACTTTATCTTGTTATCTCAGCAACTACAAAAGCAAGACTCCTATACTCAGCTTCTGTTGAAGATCTTGAAATGGTATGTTGTTTCTTTGCACTCTAAGAGACAAGATGTGAACCCAAATATATACAGAAACCTGCAATGGACTTTCTATCATCTAGATTTGATGCCCAGCCAACATCTGAGAAGCCAACTAAATCATTCCATGAACCTGAGTTGCTCAACTTTTCAAAAACAACCCTTGATTTAAAAACCCTTTAAGATACCTCAATATCCTTTTTATAGCCTTCCAATGCTCAACCAAAGGGGTTCGCATAAATTGGCACATCTTATTGACTACATATGCAATTTCAAGACTAGTAATTGTCACATATTGAAGTGCACCTACCACTAATCTATATTTTGTTGCATTATCAATTGGATTTCCTCTGTAAGCTGATAGTTGACTACCCACATTTGCAACCATAAGTGTAAAGAATTGACAAGACCCAACCCGGATTCCCTTTAATGAACCCGGCGGTCTTGCCGGGCACTCCACAAGACCCTTTTGAAATCTCATTATTAAGACTCAAAAGGATGTCGTGGAGCAGACCCGTATCGATAAGTAACTTTGCTAAACAAGAAAAACCATCAACCTTAAAATTTCTTCTTAACATCCATACCAATCATGTTGTGATTAAAAGCATTACCACGAATAAGCAGAGATCTAAAATAGGCATGCCATCATGGTTATATAAAAATTCTACAAAATGTTATTCAAATTTTTGAAATATGCAAGATAACATAATTAATAATAACATTAGAAGCATAATGTTTACGGAAGAAACAATGCAGCGTCGTCAGTAGTCCAACCTACCTAGCTTGATCGCAGTGGACTGATACCCTGATTCCTTGTACCTGCACCTGCACCTGGGAGGTTTTATATAACATAGAACCAAAAATAACAGTAAGTTATAAAACCTAGTGAGTGCGAGAGTTTGATTAAACTAAGTTTTATAAAATACCTTTAGAAAACTTTTTTTTTTCTTTAAAAACATATTTGTTTACGAAAATTTGAATTTTTATAAATTTTCATTAGGAATTCAAAAACTTTTTATAAATTTTCATTAGGAATTTAAAAGCTTTTTTTTTTAAATAATTTCTTTTTAAAACATGTTTTTCAATGGTATGCTGCTCTTACTAATCTGTACTAATGGGGAACCCAAGAAAAACTATAACCACATGAACGGGTAGACCAGCTCCCCTCAATGTGGGGTGTCACGTGGCAGAATATCTATCATCGCGTATAGTGACGAAGCTATAAAGACATCCTAGAACTCCGTGGCGGAACTATCATCGCACATCGCAAGCGAGACAATACCCCACGGTATAGAAAGTGACTCAACAAACATGACAGACTCTATCCTCTCGATGTTAGCAGGACTAACCCTCCCAACACTTGCCCTACACTGTGGAGTATATCAGTCGGGTCTAAATGCTAAAAGGTCTAACTATCAATAAGCTTGGGTCGTTCCACTAGTTCTTGAAAATCTTTACCTTTTTCATTTTTTTTTTCGCACTTTACTCTTCTACATTTCAAATAAACTAAACTTTTATGCTAAACATGAACTGTAGATGGGCTAAAAATAATTTATGAGAATTTATATAATAAATGCAGAAAAAAAAATCTAAAAAGCATTTAACGTAAAGAAAATTTTTTTACACTCACTATTTGTTGTCCTACTCACTTGCGCCAATGATTCCGTGACCTTTTCAGCAACCTCCTCTCTCAACTCGTAGTCACCTATACTTATTCAAAAACGAAACCTTCACTTAGTTAATTAAATTATTATTTCTAATTCCTAATCCATACGAGCTGCTAAGGACTGCAATACTGTCAGTCCAACTCGAGCTGCGACCTCGTACCTCAACTCGCCCAGCTCGCGCCTTCAGCGAGCTCCTACTCCGCCCAGCTCAACTCGAACTAAGGGCACAAATCTTAGTGAGCTCGCTAAGCTCACTCAACATAATCCGAACTAAGGGCATCCACTTTCAGCGAGCTCACTCAGCTCACTCCCTTAGCAAGCTGATATCTTTTTCTCGCTCAGGTCGCTCCTCATACCTCTCAACTGTCCCTTGTGAGCTACGGCCTTAGGCCAGCTCGATCAGGCACCTTTGATGAGCTACGACTTCACTCAGCTCTTTTTGTGAGCTCACACTCCAACTCAGTCCAAACAGGTGAGATGGGAAGCAACAAGTAAGCTCGGCTCGACTATCTCAACCAACTGAACACACTGAGGGTCTCCTCCAGCTCGCACCTCGCGAGCTCCTGCCCTAACGTATGCCTACTCACAACACCTTTCTTCATACTTACTTTAGCACTAACACACTCCGACCTCAAATAATCTCACATTCATATACTTAACACATACATTACCAGTTCTTCACAAATATATCAGGTCGCGACCTCATCAGGTTCAACGATAAAACTAAATCATCTAAAATCGTAAATAAACCACCACAAAATTAGCATCATTTTCAACGATTTCACTTACCAAACTTTTACTCAACCTTTTGCCTTGCTTCTTCGCTCGCTTTCAGCTTTAAATTACCAGATCAGATCTACTCCTTAAATCTGTTCTACACTTTGTAATAGCTTGATCTTCCTCAAAAATGGTAAAAATCAGCTCAACACAGCTGCAAATCTGCCTTCTTGCTTTTGCCGGCGATAGTTTCTCTTTCTCTCTCTTTTATTCCAGATTTTTCTTCTGCTGACATACTCACCACACACCTATATTTATAGGCGTGCATTAAGCTTGATTTCACCCTTGAACTTCTTTAAAATTACGTTTTTACCAAATTTTAGAGAATTCTTCATTTTTTCCCAATGTCCTTGTTCTTTCCTCATATTTACAATTTTGTCATTCTTTATAAAATCTCTTATTTTTACCATTTTACCCTCAACTTTTAATATTTAATTTTTCTTCCAAACATCCCGGAAACTCTATAAAAAAATTAAATTACACTTTCAAACACTCTAAAATCCTTTTTGTTATTTTTATAAATAAAATTTATCTCTTCTCATACATGAATACAATACAATTTGGGAGAGGGCGTTACAATTCTTCCCTCCCTTATAAAAATTTCGTCCTCGAAATTTACATACTACACTGAAAAAGATGGGGGTACCTCTGATACATCTGATCTTTATGCTCCCAAGTAGCTTCTTCTACCTCATGATTCATCCACAATACTTTCACTAAAGGGATAACTTTACTTCGCAGCACTTGCTCTTTGCGGTCTAATATCTGCATCGGTTCCTCTTCATAAGTCAGATTCATTTTTAACTCTACCAGTTGTTCATTAAGTATATGGGGAGGGAGGGGGGATCTATAACATACTTGCGGAGCATGGATACATGGAATACATCATGAATCTTACTCAACTGTTGAGGCAACTTCAATCTATAGGCCACAAGTCCTACTCTCTCTACGATTTCGTATGGACCGATATAGTGTGGACTCAGCTTCCCATGCTTCCCAAATCTGAGCACACCTTTCCACGGGGATATCTTGAGAAATACTCTATCCCCAACTTCAAACTTAAGGTCTCTACGGCGGTTGTCTGCATAGCTCTTTTGTCTGTCATTTGTTATCTTAAGCTTGTCCCTAATGATCTTAATCTTATCTAAAGTCATTTGGACAAGTTCGGGACCTATCAGCTTCTTCTCACCTACCTCATACCAACATACTAAAGTTTGACACTTTCTTTCATACAAAGCTTCATATGGAGTCATACCTATGCTGGCCTAATAACTATTATTATATGCGAACTCCACAAGTCGTAAGTACGTATCCCAACTCCTTCAGAATTCCAAAGCACACGTTCTAAGCATGTCTTCAAGTGTCTGGATGGTTCTCTCTGATTGGCCATCCGTTTGGGGATGGAAAGCCGTACTGAAGTTAAGTCAAGCACCTAGAGCCTTCTACAAGCTGAGCCAAAACTTGGAAGTAAACCTAAGGTCGCAATCTGATACAACAGAAACCGATATACCATGAAGTCTCACAATCTCATCTATATAGAGCTACGCCAACTTACTAAGGGGGTAATTGCTCTTGATTGGCAAGAAATGGGCAGACTTCGTCAATCTGTCTACTATCACCCATATGGCATCATGTCCCATTTGACTACGCGGAAGCCTTACAACAAAATCCATAGTGATATTCTCTCACTTCCATTCAGGGATGGAAAGCGACTAAAGTAATCCTACCAGTTTCTGATGTTCTGCTTTCACTTACTGACAGTTGAGACAACAAGATACGAATTCAGCAATCTCTCTCTTCATCCTTTTCCACCAGTCTTTTGCTCGGTCCTTCAGGAGGAAGGTAGAGAATGTTACCATTTAATCCTCTAAGCAGCCCATGACTTGAAAGAAAAAATCTCCTCATTTGTCTCTAACCATGATAATGCACACTCTAGATCGCCGGTCCCATCATAAGGCCTAGCGCCTAATTTTCGAGCGCATTCGATGGAAACCCTTGATTCTCGTGGCTGATGAAGTGCCGCTATCAAAACTTGAGCTAGTTGTTCCATATTCAGATTGCCACCTATGGGCTCCGCATGTTGCGAAGGTCCAGCTTGATCTTGATCTATGGACATATTGACGGACTCGTCAACATGTCCCTCCCCTGGTATGGGAACCTGAGCAGCTGCTCTCCTAGATGGACGACCTCGACGATGCATGATTCTGTGAAATTTAGTCATAAAAGGTATAAATTGGGAGTTAAAATCGTATTATTAAAATATTTAGCTATTTTATAAAAAATTTTAACTGAAAACAATGTTCAGAAAAACCTTTTACTCAAATTTTCTAAAACCCTGACTCTGATAACAAACTAACAAGACCTGACCTAGATTCCCTCTAATGAACCCGGCAGTCCTGCAGGGCACCCCATGAGACCCTTCTAAAGTCTAACTATTAAGACCTAAAAGGATATCGTGGAGCGGACCCGTATCAATAAGTAACTTTGCTAAACAAGAAAAATCATCAACCTTAAAATTTCTTCTTAACATCCATGTCAATCATGTTGTGATTAAAAACATTATCACGGATAAGCAAAGATCTAAAATAGGCATGTCATCATGGTTATATAAAAATTCTACAAAATGTTATTCAAATTTTTGAAATATGCAAGATAACATAATTAATAATAACATCAGAAGCATAATGTTTACGGAAGAAATAATGCAGTGTCGTCAGTAGTCTGACCCACCTAGCTTGATCGCAGCGGACTGGTACCCTGATTCCTTGTACTTACACCTGGAAAGTTTTGTAACATAAAACCAAAAATAACAGTAAACTATAAAGTCTGTTGAGTTCGAAGGTTTGATTAAACTAAGTTTTATAAAATACCTCCCGAAAATATTTTTTTTCTTTAAAAAGGGATTTGTTTCCGAAATTTTGAGTTTTTATAAATTTTCTTTAAGAATTCAAAATCTTTTTCTAAAACGTGCTTTTCAATGGTATGTTGCTCTTACTAAAATCTGTACTAATGAGAAACCCAAAGAAAACTACAACCACACGAATGGGTAGACCAACTCCGCTTAGTGTAAAGTGTCACGTGGTAGAATATCTATCATCGCGTACAGTGACGAAGCTACAAAGACATCCCACAACTGCGTGGCGGAACTATGATCGCACATCGCAAGGGAGACAATACCTCGCGGTGTAGAAGGTGACTCAACAAAGATGATAGACTCTATCCCCCCGATGTTAGCAAGACTAACCCTCCCAACACTTGCCCTACACTGTGGGATATACTGGCCGAGTCTAAATGCTAAAAGGTCTAACTATCAATAAGCTTGGGTCGTTCCACTAGTTCTTGAAAATCTTTACTTTTTTTTCTTTTTACTCGTTACTCTTCTACATTTCAAATAAGCTAAACTTTTATGCTAAACATGAACTGTAGATGGGCTAAAAATAATTTATGAGAATTTATATAATAAATGCAGAAAAAAAAAATCTGAAAAGCATTTAACGTAAAGAAAATCTTTTCATACTCACTACTTACTGTCCTACTCACTTGCGCCAATGATTCCGTGACCTCCTCCCTCAACTCACAGTCACCTACACTTATTCACAAATGAAACCTTCACTTAGCTAACTAAATTATTATTTCTAACTCCTAATCCATACGAGCTGCTAAGGACTACAATACTACCAGTCCAGCTCGAGCTGTAAGCTCGCACCTCAGCTCGCGCCTTCAACGAGCTTCGACTCCGTCCAGCTCAACTCGAACTCAAGGCACCTGACAAGACCCGACTCGGAATCCCTCTAATAGATCCGGCAGTCCTGTCGGGCACCCTACGAGACCCTTCTGAAGTCCATCTATTAAGACCCAAAAGGACTTCGTGGAGCGAACCCGTATCCATAAGTAACTTGGCTAAACCAGAAAACCATACAATTTAGAATTTCATTTTAACAACCATGCAAATCACATTGGAATTAAAAACATTCTCATGAATATGCAAAGGTCTAAAATAGACGAATCGCAATGGTTATATAAAAATTCTACAAAATACTTTGCGAATTTTAAAATATGCATGCTAACAAAGTTGATAATATCGTTAGAAACACAATGTTCACAAAAGGAAACAAGGCAACGTCGTCGGTCGTCTGACTCTACCTAACTCGATCGCGGCGAACTGGTACCCTGATTTCTTGTACCAGCACTTAGGAGGTTTTTAAAACATAACACAAAAAGAGTTGTAAGCTATAAAACCTAGTGAGTACGAGGGTCTTATAAAATACCTTCGGAAACATTTTTCTTTAAAAATGATTTGTTTTCTAAAACTTGAGTTTTATAAATTTGCTATAGAACCAAAAAAAAACTTTTTCTAAAATAATTTTTTTCTGAAACCTGCTTTTCAATAATATGCTGATCTTACCAAAATCTGTATTAATGAGGTACCCAAGGAAAGCTATAACCACATGAACGGGTAGACCAGCTCCGCTCAGTGTGGGAAGTCACATGGCGAAATAACTATCATCGCACACCGTGACGAAGCTACAAAGACACCTCGCTACTGCGTGGCGGAACTATCATCGCACATTGCAAGCAAGACAATACCCCACGGTGTTAAAGGTGACACACTGACATGATAGACTCTATCCCCCCGATGTTAGTAAGACTAACCCTCCCAATACTTGCCCTATACTGTGGGGTATACCGACCGGGTCTAAAATGCTATAAGGTCTATCTATCAACAAGTTTGGGTTGTTCCACTAGTTAATGAAAATCTTTACTCTTTTTTTTTTATTCTTCTATATTTTAAGTAGGCTAAAATCTCATACTAAATATGAATTGTTGCTAAGCTCAAAATAATTTATGGGAATTTATATAATAATTGTAGAAAAATCTAAAAAGCATTTAACATAAAAATATTTTCACAATCACTGCTTGCTGTCCTATTCCTTTGCGCCAATGCTTCCGCGACCTCCTTTCCCAGCTCGCAGTCACCTACACTTATTCACAAACGAAACCTTCACTTAGCTAGCTAAATTATTATCTTCTAACTTTGAGTCCATCCGAGCTGCTAAGGACTACAATACTGTCAGTCCAGCTCGAGCTGCGAGCTCGTATCTCAACTCGCCCAACTCGTACCTCAACAAGCTCCTACTCTGCCCAGCTCAACTCGAGCTGAGGGCACCCAAGTCCTAGCGAGCGAGCTCAGCTCGCTCAACATGGCCCGAACTAAGGGCACCCTCCTTCAACGAGCTCGCTCAGCTCACCCTCCTAGCTAGCTGAGATCCTCCTCCAGCTCAGGTCATTGCTCATACCTCTTAGCTCGTTCTGTCGAGCTACGACCTTAGGCCAGCTCAGCCAAGCACCTCTGATAAGCCGCGACCTCACTCAGATCCTTTTTCGAGCTCCCACTCCAGTTTAGTCTAGATAAGCGAGCTGAAGAGCAGCAGGCATAGCCCAGCTCGCTCCCCAATCGACCATCTCAACTAGCTGTGCGCACTAAAGCTCCTCCAGCTCGCACCTCGCGAGCTCTCACTCTGACTCACTTCAAATCCCATACACATACCAAATCAACACATCAACAGCTTTTCACCAAAACTCAGGTCGCGACCTTAACAGGTTCAGCGACACAAACTGAATCATCCCAAATCACAATCAAACTACCACAAATTAACATCATTCTTAGCTATTTTTACTTACCAGACCTGAGCTTCACCTCTTTGCTTTTCTTTTCCTCTCGTCTACAGCTTCAATCCACCAGATCTAAACACCACAATCACGTTAAATGCTTACAAACTTAGAAGCTGTTACTTGACAGCTTTTCACCAACACAAAATCATAAAAACTTTATTCTTTTTCACTAAACCTTACCAGATCTAATTCCTTACCTTTAAATTAGCTTGATCCTCCTACAAAATGGTAGAAATCCAATCAGAACAGTTGCAAATATGATCTTCTTCCTCTGTCAGCGACAACACCTCTCTCACTCTCTCTCTTTTCCAGATTCTTCTTCTTCTACTCAAACACACACCACACACCTATATTTATGTGCGTGGGTTAAGCTGAATTCCACCCTTGGACTTCTTTAAAATTATGCTTTTACCAGATTCTAGAGAATTCTTCACTTTTCCCCAATGTCCTTGTCCTTTCCTTATATTTACAATTCTGCCATTCTCAACAAAATCCTTTATTTTTACCATTTTGCCCTCAACTTTTAATATTAAATCCTTCTCCTAATCATCTTGGAAACTCTATAAAAATTAAATTACACATCCAAACTCTCTAAAAATCCTTTTTATTATTTTATAAATCAATTTTTATCTCATCTCATCTCATACATAAATACAATACAACTTGGGAGAGGGCGTTACAGCACCAATCTTAGTGAGCTCGCTAAGCTAGCTCAACATAGTCCGAACTAAGGGCATCCACTTTCAGCGAGCTCGCTTAGCTCACTCCCTTAGCGAGCTGATATCTTTTTCTAGCTCAGGTCGCTCATCATACCTCTCAGCTCACCCTTGCGAGCTACGACCATAGGCTAGCTCGGCCAAGCACCTCTGATGAGCTGCGACCTCACTCAGCTCCTTTTGCGAGCTCACACTCTAGCTCAGTCCAGACGAGTGAGATAGGAAGCAATAAGTATAGCTTAGCTCGACCATCTCGACCAGTTGAACGCACTGAGGGCCTTCTCCGGCTCGCACCTCGCGAGCTCTTGCCCTAACACATGCCTACTTACAACACCTTTCTTTAGACATACTTTAACATTAACACACTCCGACCTCAAATAATCTCACATTCATATACTTAACACATATATTACCAGTTCTTCACAAATATATCAGGTCACGACCTCATCAGGTTCAGGGACAAAACTAAATCATCTAAAATCGTAAATAAACCACCACAAAATCAGCATAATTCTCAGCGATTTCACTTACCAGACAGCTTAATCCTCCTAAAAAATGGCAGAAATCAATTCAGCACAGCTACAAATCTGCCTTATTGCTTCTACCGGTGACAGCTTCTCTTTCTCTCTTTTCCTTCCAAATTTTTCTTCTGCTAACATATCCACCACACACCTATATTTATAGGCGTGGGTTAAACTTGATTTCACCCTTGAACTTCTTTAAAATTACGCTTTTACCAGATTCTAGAAAATTCTTCACTTTTCTCTGATGTCTTTGTCTTTTCCCCATATTTACAATTTTGCCATTCTTTATAAAATCTCATATTTTTACCATTTTATCCTCAACTTTTAATATTTAATTTTTATCCCAATCATCCCGGAAACTCTATAAAAAAATTAAATTGCACTTTCAAATACTCTGAAATCCTTTTTGTTATTTTTATAAATAAAATTTATCTCTTCTCATACATGGATACAATACAACTTGGGAAAGGGCGTTACAAGAATAGTTTTGCATTCTTCATTTTTGTTTTTTTAAGCAGTTCTTGAATATATCTATGCTGAGAAAGATGTAATCCTGAATTCGTTCTTTGAACTTCAATCCCTAAAAAATAATTCAACAAGCCTAGATCTTTTAATGCAAAAGAATGATGTAACTCTTTTACTAGCATATTAGCTTCTTTTCAACTAGAACCAGTGATGATAATATCATCAACATACACAAGAACATAAAGCCATGACTCACTTGTAAACTTATAGAAAAGAGACTAATAAGCTCTACTAGAAATGAAACCAAGTTGTAAAAGAGTAGTTTTAAACCTATCAAACTAGGCCCTTGGTGCCTGCTTCAACCTATACAAGGCTTTATGTAATTTGCACATAAGATCACCATTCCCTTTCTTAAAGCCAAATGGTTGCTACATGTAAACCTCCTCATCAAGAATGTCATTGAGGAAGGCATTGTTGACCTCTAATCGCCTTAGACACCAACCTTTGAAGACTACAATTAAGAGAATTATCCTCATTGTTGTAGGCTTCACTACAGGACTAAACGTTTCTGTGAAATCAAAACCAGCAAGTTGGTGACACCCTTTTACCACGAGTCTCGCCTTGTGCTTGAAAAGTGATCCATAAGGATTTCTCTTGATTTTGAACACCCATTTACATCCGATAATTTTTCTTCCAGCTGGTGAAGAAACCAAAGACCAAGTTTTATTATCTTTAAAAGCCTTGATCTCTGTCTTCATAGCTACTAACCATTGTGGATGAGCCAAAGCTTACTGAAAATTGTTAAGTTCTATGTCAATTAAAGAGGCAGTCCATACTTTAGGCTTAAAAATCCTTGCTTTTGCTCTTGTGACCATAGGATGATGATTTTGAACTGGTGCTATTGAATCAGCAGGTTCTGTAGGAGGAGATGTATTTATTGAATCATGTTGAAGTTGTGTTGGTTCAATGTTATCAGGCTGTTGCAGAATATGACCAACACCAGTACTGATTTCAGAGTTGTTATTTGGTGGATTGGAACCATATGAGTGAACTTGTGTTAAAGGCAATGATGAACAAACTACAAGTGGAAACAAAGATGTATGTGAAGACTAATCAATTTGCACAAAACTAGACTAATTTCTTTTTGTCCATGGTGATGAATTGTTGGCAAATGGGAATACATCCTTCTTGAAAACAGCATTCCTAGCTATATAAATTTTTTCTTTGGAACTCATACATTTATATCCTTTATATTGAACACAATAGCCAAGAAAAGTGTAAACCTCACTTCTATACTGCAACTTGTGTTGGTTATAAGGCTTGAGATGTGGATAAACAAGGCAACCAAACACTTTGAGAAAGGAATAGTCTAGTTCTTTTCCATATAAACAAGTAAAGAGAGTGTTTCCTCTCAATGTTGGAGTAGGCATCCAATTTATCAAGTAAGTGGCAGTACTAAAAGCTTCAGACCAAAAACGTGGAGGCATGGAAGCTTGTGAGAGGAGGCTTAGACTAGTTTCCACAATGTGTCTATGCTTCCTCTCAATAAGTCCATATTGGTCATGTGTGTATGGACAAGAATGCTTGAATTCTATTCCACATTCCTTCAAAAATAGTGACAATACCATGAACTCCTTCCCATTATTAGTTTGTAGAGTCTTTATCTTGGTTCTACCCTTCGGTGTTTGTCTAAGGCACAATTACTTCACTATAAACTTCTTTCTTTCTCTCTCTATAATTTAATTTTCTTAAAATTTTATTAGTTTCTTTTCTTTTTTGGTTTGGTTTTCGAGAAAATTACTAAAAAAATTACAGTTTCCTCACTGAATGAAAGGAGGTTGATTTTTCTAATATTTGTACTTTTCTCTTTGTTATTACTCTTTTAATTTTTTTTTTTATTTGAATGCCAAGAAAATAACCAAAAAAAAAAAAAAATTGTTTTCTCAACTAACAAAAGGAAATGAGCTTATTAAATCTTTTCATCTTGTTTTGGTGATTTTCTTATTCTTAATTTTTCTTGTCTAGTTTATTGTGTCTCTTTGTTTTGTAATATTTTTTTAGGTTTGATCAATGGTCAATGTTGGTCAATTGGTCGATCATTGACTATCGTTCAAACAACATAAGTAGTGCATAAGTGCTAGATGGTAGGTTGTTGATCGATTGGTGCCTTGCGATATTTAGAATATTGCTTTCTATAATTGCCATAATTATTTAATCAATATTTTATTTATTAGGATTTCTATAATTGTTAAAATTATTTAATCAATTGTCTATTCTCAATATAGGAAGATGAAATATTACTTTCTATAATTGCTACAATTATTTAGTCAATAGATTATTTTCAATATATGATTAGGAAATGAGTAATGCTAGAGTTTCCAAATATTTTGCTAAAATCTATGCCTAAATGATATGACCATGTGAGTTGTCAAGATCTTATAAATCATGAGATGATGTGATAATTAATAAAATCTTAATAACTCATATATCATATTATTTGGGTATGGATTTAGGTAAAATATTTGAGAAGTCTATCATTACTCTTAGGAAATATTACCTTCATGACACAAACACTAATTAGAAATCTTTTAAAAAGAAAGAGAACTTAATTCATAATTTGTAATTAGATTATTTACTAAATATGTAAGGAATCAAATTATGTAGATATCACACTTAATTAAGAAAATAAATTTCTCTTAGATATCAAAATTGACTCCCCCTTTCATTCAAAGAATCAAGTTTGATTCCATATCCTATGACATTTAATTCCCAATGATTTCATTGTTAATTTGCCAAAGTTTCTTGTATAATTATTGTATTTATTTAGTCAATAGTTTATTTTGAATATAAATGATAAACAACCAAAACTTTTATTTAAATTCATTGAATAGATGATGTGATGAACTTATTTGTAAGCATTATAATATCAATACATCATTTTATAATAAATGTGGGTGCCACAAATAATCTTGCCACATCATTTGAGGCAAAAATTTCAAATGAATTTTTGGAAAATGTGACATTATTTGAATATTAAATGTTACTTTCTATACTAGTTACAATTAATTAGTCAATAGTTTATTTCTGATATAGAAATATAAAATATTACATTCTATAAATGTTACAATTACTTCAGTAGTTTATCTTCAATATAGGAATATGAATTATTACATTCTATAATTGTGGTAATTATTTAGTCAATAGTTTAATTCTGATATTGAATGAGAAAATCTATAATAGTTATAGAATTAGGAAATATTACTTTCTATAATTGTTGTAATTAGTTAATCAATAATTTATTTCTAACATAGAAATATGAAAAATACTTTCCATAATTCCTAATATAGAGATACGAAATATACTTTCTATAAATATTGTATCTTTGGTGCATAAATATATCCTTATGTGAGGTGCCACTCCATTGTTCAATCAACTAGTAGCACATAATTGATCATGAGTCCTCTCAACAAATATCTTTTGCAAATGTTTTTACTACTTTTGCTTCTAAATATGGCATGTCAAGCTAAAGTGCATGTCAACATGAAAAATGATCTTGGTAAATGGGTAGATCTCACTATTCATTGTAAATCCAAAAACGATGATCTTGGAAAGCATGTTGTCCCTTATCAAAGTAGCTATTCATTCAATTTTAATCCAAATATTTGGGGAACCACATTGTTCTGGTGTAGTTTTGCATGGCGAACTAAATGTTATTCATTTGTTATATACTCATGGAAAAGGGACAGTAACAGTGATGGTAATTGGAGTATAAAGCCTGATGGAGCATATTGGTTGGATCCAAGTCCAGAGCATATTGACGAACGTTATCCATGGGTTAGCCCTTGTACTTAATTTCACTAATAAATTTATAGTTTATTGGTGTTCCTTGTAAGGTTTCAACTTATAATTCTCTATGATAAGAATAAAGTTCATAACAAGTAACAAATAATTCTTAGTTTTTTTTTTTTTTTTTTTTTGGGAAGGGGGATTTTAATTTAGGATCCTAGCTTTGTTAAAAGATGTAATTATCAACTAGGCTATGTATATCAACCACATGGTTCATGCACTTAAAAAAAAAAAAAAAAAAAAAAAAACCAACCTTATATCAATTATATATATATATCCTTACTTGATATCATTCCACCAAACTATAGTGTGAATAATTTACACTAGAACCAAATTTCTTATAGTATTAGAGCTAATGAAGAGCTTCAAATTTCTTACATGAGTAAAATTTAGTGCCCAATGATGTGAGAAGTTGATTTGTAACAACCATATCATTAATACATAATCACATGATTGATGTGGGTGCCACAAATTTGCTTTACACATTATTTGAGCAAAAAGTTTGGGCAAAATTTTTGAAAGTGCAAAATTACTCTTATCATATAGTATATTTAGAGATAGGAAAAATATCATTCAACTTGACTTCACATGTGCAATCATCTATGTAAGCTCACATGTCTAATTTGAATTTATTCATTTTGTTTATTTCCATTTTACAAGTGAATGTTGGATTTTATTTTATTAAGTGTTCAAAAAATCAGGTGATTTGGCTAATTTTTCGTCGGTTAATTAGTGATTGGCACTGTGCCAATTCGATAAACCCTAGATTGGAGATTTTGCCCACTGGAGGTAAGTGATTGACCAAAAATCACCCCTAATACCACCCAAAAAACATTGTTCCAATCAACTAAAAATCCAAAACACAACAAAATGAAGCAAATCAAACAGACAGCAGTGGAGGAGAGTGAGAGAGGGGTCGATGTCGCATTGCTACATAGATGGATAAGGTTTGTTTTGGGGTACACTCGAGCAACATCTCCCACGAGCCCGAGCTGGGCTACCTTAGGACTAGGTCGGGCCATCATGAGGCAACAATCCATGTTGGAGAGCCTGATAGTCATAGCGCTTACCTTGTTGATGAGAGACATAAGGATTTTATTAATGTTGCCGACCAGCACCACTAACATGATTTCCATGGTATTGGTGTCTATGACGTGAAAATCATTACGGAAAGAGGGAGTCAATGTCAAAACACTTGAGCCAAAAGTTGATAACGCGGTCGCCGCCATGGATGAGAATGGGAGAGGTCGGGATTGATGGTTTGGTGCTCTTAGAGAGAGAGAGAAAGACGGGTGGAGGGTTGGAACGATGAGGGTTTAGTGAATTGGTGTTCATATTTGTTCATATATTAGGACAAATTACACAAACCTCTCTTAAAATTTTATGAAATTATACAATATTTGAGTTTTAGCCTCTAATGTTGAAAGAAATATCAGTATATGCCTTCAAATTTTGAAAAATAATAATTTTTTTCTCAGAACAGTATTCACCGATTAATTGTTAAGTAACTAATAAATCGTTAACTGTTGTCTCGTCAGTCAATTAAAGAGTAGCAATTTTTAGAACCACAAGTTAAATTTAGATAGATTGTGTAACACCCCAAATCTGAATCGATCTAATATAGCATAATATATATATATATGTATATATAGCTAAATGAAGTTTAGGTGGGATTTAAATAAAAATCACAAGGGGTGTAATTAGAAACTTAAATTAAAGGGCCCAAAGAAAAATTTATTTAAGTGAGCTCAATTAGAATTAGTATGGCCCAATTTCTTTCTAAGCACACTCCATTTGTTTTCTAAATACACCCACCTAAGGTTAAGTATGAAAAAAGAGAATGGAATTCTCTAGGAAGGACATTGATGGAATTATAAAATTTTTGAAGGGTAATTGATGGAAAAGGAAAGAAAACTCTAGAAAGGATAAGTTAGAAGTCATGAACTTGTGAGAGGCAATTGATGGAAATGAAAAAATTCTCTAGAAAAGGCAAGAATGTAAATAAAGTGTTATAACAAGGGTAAAGTTGAAAATGCAAAGAAAAGAGTCATCTAGAAAGGGATATGGATGGAAATAAAATGTTATAACAAGAGTAAGATTGGAAATGTAAGAAAATATATGGTTAGATTTTATGGAAAAATAAGTGATAGAAAAAATGCTAAGTGGATATAATTTGGCCATGCATGAATTTATGTATATGTGTAATTTTGTGAATTAAAAAGCCATCCACCATTATTTCCTTCTACTGGCCGAACACCCTTCTCCATTTTTTGTCATGACCAAATGCATCCCACCTAAAAGAAGAAAGCAAAATCAAGGGAAAGGAAGGAGAAGGAATGAAGGAGAAACTAGAAGAGAAGAAGAACATAAAGAGGTTTGGAGATTGAATTTTGGTGAGAATTTAGTTCAAAGTTAGAGTTGATTTTCCTAAATTTAGTCTTTGTAGATTCTAATAGATTCTAAGTAAAGTTTTATGTTATTTTAGGTGAAAAAGATTCCAAGGAGGAGACAATGGAAAGAGAACTTTCATAGGGCTTGGAAACAACCAACCTAGTGAGTTGATACTTTCCTTTAAATTGATTTGTGAAAGTGTTTTTGTTATGTTTTAATTTTTATTAGTTTTGAGATTTATGTGTTTTGTGATTTATGAATTTTAAGTATGTTGTGATACTTTTGAAGTGTGTTTTGAGAAATTGAAACTTGTTTTATGAATTGAAAAGGATAAATTTTGCTTAGAATGCATGTTGGAGAAAGTAGGATTTCTAGAGTATGTTTTGAAGTTTTAAAGTATACTAGTACTTATAGATTTTGAATTATGTTTTATAAACTTGGATTTTACTTTTAATAGATTTTAGATTATGATATGATTTGTGACTTATAAAGCATGATTTTGTTTTGAAACTTTGGACCATACTTTATGATTTATGGATTTTAGAGTATGTTTATAACTCACAAGTATAATTTATGATTCATAAATTAGAGACTATGTTTTTTTTTTGGAATTTAGAGTGTGTGTAGTGACTTGTGAACTTTATATAGTATGTTGGATTTTCAAAATATGTCTTGAAATTTATATGAAGTAAGCTAGTTTTTATAGTTTTGATTTAAGGTTATGTTTTATGGTTTTTGGTTTAAGATTATGTTTTGTGATTTTGAAAAAGTCTATCTTATGGGTTTGTAAGTTAGAAAGTATGCTTTTTGAAATCTTAAAAGTATGTTTTACAAACTTATAAAGTAAGTTTGATGATTTGTATTGAGTTCTCAAAAAATATTTTACAAACTAATAAAGTAAAGTAATTAGTTTTGAAGTCTTGAAGTATACTTTGGGAGCCATGAATTCAAAGTTTCGCTTTGTGATTTTAAGTATATCTATGGTTTATAAAATTAGAAAGCATGCACTTTATTGATTCCAAAATATGTTTGAAGATTTGGGAACCTTATATTTTGTATTGAAATTTTCAAAGTTAATTTTATGATTTACTAAAAAATAAATTATGTTTTGTGATTCATAAACTAAACCATTTGACTTTAAACCTCAAGATATATTTTGTAAATTATGAGTTGAGAATATATTTTGTAAACTTATGCTTTATGAAATTAGAAGTTATGGTTTTGGTATTTCTAAAGTAAGTTTTATGATTAATTGACCTTTTTTTCTAAATGTGAGTCTCAAAATGTGTTTTACAACTAAGAAAACAAATTATGTTTTAGGGCTTTTGAAATAAAGTATTTGATTTTGGACTTTATGATTCATAGAAAAATTAAAAGCCTTTCCTTTTAGGGATTTCAAAGAAATTTTGATGATTTGTAAAATCTTGAATTATACTTTATAGTTTAAAGATTGAAATTATGTTTTGTATAAAATACCTTATGTTAGAGATTATGTTTTGGTGGTTTTGGTGATCCTAAAATCTAATTGATGATTTGTAAGGTTAATGGGTCGTGTTGAGTTTTAAAAAGAATTTTATGGTTTAATAAAATAAAGTATGTTTTGATTTCCAAGTATATTTTATATTTTAACTAAGTAAGTTTTGATGTTATGATTTCCAAAGTATATTTTATAATCTATCAAAATAAGTTTGGATTTACGATTTCTAAAGTGTGTTTTACAATTTCACAAAGTTATGAATTTATGGTTCCTAAAGATAGTTTCATGATTTGAAAGAGAGGATTACGTTTTAAGGTTTATGAAATAAGAGATTTATGCTTTGTAAACTTATATTTTATAAAACTAGAGTGTGTTTTACAATTTAACAAAGTTATGAATTTATGGTTCTTAAAGATAGCTTCATGATTTGAAAAAGAGAATTACGTTTTAAGGTTTATGAACTAAAAAATTTATGCTTTGTAAACTTATATTTTATAAAACTAGAAGTATGTTTTTGGTGATTCTAAAGTATGTTTTATGATTTATGCCCCTCGTATTTTGTATTAAGTCTCCAAATGTGTTTTACAAACTAATGACGTAAACCTTGTTTTATGGTTTATGAATAAATTAATTTATTTATAAAAATCTAGAGCATGTTTTATAAAGTGCATGAAAAGCTTTGGTTTTGATAAAGATTTTGTTGAAACTAAATTTTTAGTATGAAAATTATTATAAAAGTTATGTTTGAAAAAGTTCTTCTTGCAAAACAGTGCTTTTCTGAAAAGATTGGAGAAAGAAAAGAAAATGAAAATGTTTTAGAAAGATTTTGAAAAAAAAAAAAAAGAGGAATAAAAGTATTTCTAGAAAAGAATTGAGAAAAGAAAGATTAAGAAAAATATTTTAGAACACCAAGGCGTACCCTCCCCTCTAACGATCAAAAAGGCATCATGTGTAAACCCCTAGCCTCGATTCATAACCTCTTAGTGTTAAAAGATGGATTAGAGAGGTAAAATAAATCTCTACATTAGATTAATTGAATTTCATAGTGTTAGAGATTTATCAACTTAAGATTGACGACGAAATTCGTCAATTATAAAAGTTAAGTAACATTATAATAGAATCAAGTTAGTGTTAAGTTAAATCGATTCATCGATTTCGTGAACGCCATTTTGGGAGTTTCACAACAACCAAATTAACAAGAAAAAGATCAATGAAGAGTAAAATAATTCATCCATAGATAAGAGATTGATGATAATCAAAATAAATCAAAGGACAAGCTTGATATTCCATAGAACATCAATAAGATATATAAACAAGACACTTAGAAGCCAAGTAGACAAGTGAAGAGTGCAAAGCTACCATAAAACTCAAAAACCAAAGTGATTCCCGTATAGAGTAGAGGAGGAGAGAAAATGATGGTCAAACAACTTTAAAATGAGATTTAAGTACCATTTTCATGAAGGCTAATCATATATATTGAACATTTAGCAAGATTTTAGCAAGAAAAGATGAAAATAAGTGTGAAACAAAGAAGAAAACAGCAGCTACCATAAAAGAGAACAAAGCTGGCAGCAGTGAAAAGAAAAGAGAAATGGAGAGGAATTGTGTGAAATTAAAAAGAGATGGGGCAAGGATGCAAATTAGAGAAGTAAGAGTAGTATATAAGCAACACTTGGGTGAAATTTTTCAGCAAACAAAACCCATTTTCGTGCCTCCATTCAGCTGCAACAGTGAAGCCCCAGAACAGAGCAGCAGACAAGCACACTGCAAGGCAGGAACTGCAGCAGGGAAAAGTGGAAGGAGGAGAGCCCATCCAGCCCTTCTGAACCTCTAATCTCCCTCTCTAAACCCTCTTCTAAGTCCTCTCAATCCTCTAAGTCAAGTACCAAGTAAGATATCATTGAATCTTCTCCTTATTGAGTTTAAAAGTGCAGTAGAGCTGCTGGAAATTTTCTGTGCAGAATTTGTTGTATGTTGTTGGAGGTTTTGCACTAGAAATGGTGTCAAAACCTAAGTGATTGTTATATAACCTTAGAGGATGTGTTTGTGGGTGTAAATGGTAGCTTAGGGTTTGATTTATGGGTTGTTATAGGCTTGAGAATCATAGAAACGAAAATTTGTTTTTCACACACACAAACTAGTTGATGAAAGTTTTGAGTGAATTGTTAGTGTTCAAATGGACAAGTAATAATTATGTGTGTGTTATGACCATATTAGACAGTAAATAAGCTCTGAAAATTTGAGGTTTTGAAACCAAGTTGAGCATAAAAATGATTAGAAAAGGATAGGGAAGCATGTAGGAATAAAGAGAAGCTCAAGAGAGCTAGTTTTGACAATATTAGTGATTCTCGTACTCAAATTTGAACTAGAGGAGACCTGACCATATTTGGCTTATTTGGGGATGTTCTACACCTCAAATGATGCCTAGGAACCATAGAAAACCATAGGTTTTGGAACGGATCGAATCCGATAAAAATTGTGCAAGTTATGCACAAAATAGTGCCGTTAGAGCTTTGAAAAGTGAAACGGCTATCCGAATGCAATTTTTATTTCATGGTTTGAGTTTGATTCATCATTATTAGTTAAATGAAGCTTAGCTATAGAATAAAATCTAGCGTCGCTAACTCGAAGCCAAGAGTTTGCAAAACGGGCACTTAATTGCGCCCGAAAGTGTCCAAAACGGACGTTTTTCTTAGATTTGATATAGCAAACGATGGAGTTTCTCGACGAAACTTTACGGGCGACTTAGTTATGTGATAAGGAGACGCTAGAAAAAGGAACGGAGGTGAAACCATGGCTGGTTTCAATTCTGTTTTTTTTGGTCAACCGAATAATTAAAAAGTTGACTTTTTGTTTTAAGCTTTTGGAGACCAAACGAAACATATGGGGATGATCCTAGGGGGCTAGAAGTAAAACTTTTACAAAGAAATCGAAGTTAGAGAGTTTCGGTTGAGTTAGAAACAAGTTAGGAGATTATATAAAGAAAATGGGTCTTAGTTGAGATTATTAACCTTGAAGTTGAGATTCTCAACTTTTCAAATTATCACTAGTAATGATGAGATCATGTTGTGTAGGTGACGAGCACGTGAGCGGCGTCCCGGAGCCTCGTCGAGACGCTTGACGCGGCCTTGAGGTAAGTGGTTCGCCACTTAAAATCTTTTACAAGTTTATGTAAATTCTTGATTTTTGGTAATGAATGTAATAGTTAAGTAATAAAAGAAATTGAAATGAGAAAGTTTTCAAGATCTCTAAACTAGTGAGTTTGTGCTTTTGGCACTAAATAAATATAGTTTAAAACCCATGTATATTCCTTAAGATATAATAAGATTTAGCGCTACGTGACGACGCAGTAAATTCCGTCCGTAGTCGTCCAGATTAGAGAAAAGTTAGCACTACGCGACGATGCAGAAAATTCCGTCCGTAGTTGCCCAGTTTGATAGAAAGTATAAGCGCTACGTAGCGATGCAGACAATTCCGCACGTAGTTGGCTATTTTTATAGTTTGGCACTACTTGGCGATGCAGTAAATTCCGCTCGTAGTTGCCCAGAGTTTTAGCACTACAATTGCGATGCAGAAAATCCCGCATTGTAGTTGCTCAGTGATAAGCTTTAGCGCCCTACGTGCGATGCAGTAAATTCCGTAACGTAGTGGTTGAGATGACTTAGTAAGCTTCACGTTGGCGTTAGTTTTAATCGCCCGTGATGGACAGAAATATTTAAAGGATATACATGGGAGTTTTGGAAAGAAATCATAAAACAAATGATAAATCGCCATGTAGTATATGTGATATTATATTTCCGTTGCACTAACTTGTTTGTTTATTTTGTAGCTATTTATATTTCGTGGTGTGCCACCGTAGACGATAGGACGTCACCATTTTGTTGGGTATATATATAGGTGGGAGATTCATGACATGTGATGATGTATAACTTATGTATGAAATGGATATGTAATTGAGAAACACATAGTCATATTTTGAAATTGTATATTTGTAAATATTCATGCATTTTATATATATGATGCATCTAGATATATTCTACTTGAGTTGTTCTTATAAATTGAGAATTTAGTGTTGATATTGCATGTTTGAGAATAAAGAAGTTGGGAGGAATTGAGATTTTAGTCGAAGTGTAAATTTATTGACAGGTAAATTTTGGATTATCAAAAATGCAGCCGTTATGCTGCCGAAAATTTTATAAAAATATTTGAACCAAAGGTTGCGAAAAAATTTTATCACTCCCAACTAGTTTAAAGGAAAACTGAATTTTTGAGTTTAAACGAGTAAACCGGTTGAAGAAAGTTAGGGTTCGCTTCTCGGATTTCTTCGATCCGACGAGTCGGTTTCGAGGAGTCCGTTGAAGTGCCCGGCAGGATCCTCCAGACAAGAGCCTAGATAAGGTCTGGGAAGGGTCCTGTCATCATGTGAGTAAGACTCGGAATCAGAAGTTGCCTACACATACTAGTGCAGGAGTCGGTTGGGAAAATTGGGGAAAATGAGTCATTAGGGGCTTAGGAAATTGTCATTGAGTCATCTAACATGTGGATAGTAGAATCACCACTCTGCATGTATGATAAGCAAATTCCACCACGCATGACAAAAAATCCTCTTGCCCCAGAAGTTATCCCTATTTTGCGTGTGCGTTGAGTATCTCTATTATGCATGACAGAAATCCCTAGATACTAATTAGTGTAGAAAATAAATCCAAAAGCATTTTAAAAGAAAGGTTTTCCATAATATGGTACAAGAAAGAGAACTTATAGAATTTCAGAATTTTAAAAATAGATTTTCTAGAAAAGTCTTACAGAAAAGTTTTACGGAAAAGTTCTATATAACAAATTATAGTTTTACGATGATATGATATTTACTTTAGAAACCATTAATTATGAACATGTGAGATTGTTTCTTTTTATGATTAATAAGTTTTGAGTGTTATTTGAAAATAATTTTAGAAAGTTCATAGTCTTATTTTGAGATTTTGTTTTGGATTTAGTTTCATTTTAAAAGAAAACTACAATTTTATGACTTATTGGGAAGTAACTTTTTATTATCATAAACACGTTTTGTTTTACTTAGAAACATGTTCTGCTTTATTTAGAAATATTTTTGAAAACTTATATCCACTCACTAGGTATTAGACTCACTTTTTTTTTTCTTTAAAAAACGTTTTTTCCCTTTAAGTATCCGTTACAGGTTCGTGCAGGTTATTGCGTATCGCGAGGAAGGCCACATGATGACAGACAACTAAGTTTGTGTATCTTACTTTTATTTACCAAATTTTGTAAGCATATTTTCACGTTTGTTTTACAAACTAACAATCATTTTTCAAATATTGAGAAATCATTTTATATGTTTAGTTTGTGGTTTTCAACTCGAGAAATTTAACTATTTAAGTTTTGTTTAACTTACTTTTCGATCGAAGTCATATCCAGAATTTCGATGCCTATTTCTAAAGATTTTCTATAAACACAAGTTTAAATCAAGAAAACTCTAGTTTTCACAGGATCTTCCCGGACTCGAAATAGGGCTTGCGTCAGGTCCTGTCAATTCACATTTTTTTTTCGGCATTTATGATGCGATGGAGTAATCCATCTCCTAAGATCTTCAAATTCTAAATGGATAGATATTTAGGTTTTTTTCCCCCTTTATTTCTTTTCAATTAAGTTTTTAATTTTTTTTTTAAAGTTAATTTGCATCAATGAAGAGTGATGGATGGTAAAAATAATTTCTTTTTTTTTTTACTATTTTCATTTTATTTTAAAAACTAACAAATAAACATAACTTTAGATATTTGAAAATTATATAAAACATAACTTCAACACTTATATTATATGCAATGAAAACGAGGACGTGAATATTATATTAGAATCTGACCTTCCAAATCAATCGGGAACTACTTTTCTTTTGAAGAGATTTAAATGAGAATGCAAGGAAAATTCAGTGAAGTTTGCCTACCAAACCACAGCAACTAGAATATTTCTATTATTTCCGACATGAACTACCTAAGACAGTTAAAGGTTAGTTATAATAAGAGTCGCAAGAGGTTGAAGGCTATCAAGAATTTGCTCAAATGGAGCTCCCAACTTGGTCAAAACAGCTCGAGCAAAACAATGTGCATCCACAGTTTGAGATTACTTTGACGGCAGAATATCGTTTGGTATGTTTACAAACCATATGTTGGGAAACTTTTCATTGGATTTGGTGTAATTTTCTAGGGTAACAAATGCGATAAGAATGTCTTGTTTTCTTATAACTAAAAGCTTGCAGAGATTCATTGTCGGATTAATGTGTCCTAAAACAAGAAGCGGCATTGCCACTACGTGACACATAGCTTTGTCCATGATATCTCTTTTTCCAAATCCAGTATTGTATATGAGATGTATAAGCATTGTAAATATAAAGTACTAGAATGCTCTTATTGATAGAATAATAAAATCATTAAATTTTTCGGATATATAATCAAATTCTAGTGGAATTTCCGAATGGATCGGAAATAAATTTGAATCCGAAAAGTGATGAGCTGATTTATTAAAGTATGAGACGCAATTAGTGATAAAGGAATTCTCATAAAAAGGGCATGATTAAATGAATTGATTAGCGATTATCCAAGAGCATATTTTTGGAATTGAATTACATAAATGCAATAAGTGTAGAAAATAAGGGTTAAATAGATAATTTAAATGGATGGCATGACTTGTAATTAAATGTCATACTTAAGGGGCAATTTGGTAAGGCCATCAAAGTCTATATAAATGAAGAAGTGACCAGATTTTTGGAGAAAAGGGAAGCTGATCGGCAGAAAAGAAAAAGAGACCAAACTACAGGGGTATTCGATAGAACGAAGCAGACCTGGAGTAGCAGCTATTCTTCATGGTTTTAAGCCATTTTTTAGGGGTTTTCAAGCCAATAAAAGGTGGAGAATAAGTCTAGGGAGGTTATCCAACAAAGGTGAGTGAATTTCAAATGAAATTGATTGAGTTTTCATGGTGTTTTAGTATGAAAAACTTGATTCAATGTTGTCCATTTATTGTTAGTGTTGTTGATGGAATTTTTGTGCATGGATTTAAGGTTTTGAAGCTTCAATCTTGTGGGAAAGCAAAGAAATTGATTCAAGGCAGTTTTGGTAAGCAATTAACTAAGTGGATTTTGTGATTTAAAGTGAGATTAATGTTGTTTTTGTTAATGATATGCTGTCTTGAAGATTAGTGTTATTTTGATTGAATTTTGAGTGAGAAACTTGAAGAATTTTTAGTATATGTATGGGTATCTTACACGGCTAAGGCATGATTGTATGGTTCAAGTGTGTTTGATGTGTTTGAGTGAAAGATATGCATGAAAATGAGTTGAAATCTCAAGTTAGAATGTCAAGTAAAATGGTTGAAATGAAAATAAAAAACAAAGTAGTTTGTAAATCTATGTATTCGACCAAAGCATGATTAATGTGATGGATGATTATTTTCACTATTTTGACATGATTTGTTGGCTATTTTAGATGGTATTTATGACATGAAATTGAAAGAAAATAAATTGGATAGTAAAAGGGCAATTCACGGCCAAGGCTATCATTTTTGTTCAAATGCATTGTTTCATGAGTTTGCCTTGAATTGACATCATAATATATGTCTTTGAATATGATTTTGATGAGAAAAAAAAATTGATTTGAATTAATGGTGTAAATGATGGTACACATTTGGCCAAGATGGTCTAAATTGGAGTTAATTGTTTTGCCAGAAAATGTGATGGAATTGTATATGTTAAAGTGTTGAAATTGGTGTTGAAATGAGAGATAGAAAATATGGTATGCAAGCTGCCATGAATTTATTATGAATGTATTAAAGTATTATACAATTATTCTTGAATGATTTGGATGATTTTATGAGTTATTTGAATGGTAGGAATAGCTTGAAATTGAAAAGAAAGTTATTAGAATGTTAAATTGATAAACCCCGATCCTAGTTTCCTCGGAGAATTCATTTCCGATGATTGAGTAGAGAATAAAGAGTCCAGAAATAGTGCAAGGGGCCCGGTTAGAATTCGATTATATTTATAAGGCCCTAAGTGTCGTGTCAGGAAGAAATGAGAATTTTCAGTGAATAATGTTCGGATCCAGAATGAATAATGATTTTTCTAGAAAAGATCCGAAATTAGTGTTTAAGATCGAATTTGGACTTAGTTATATTGTCCAGGGTCATAAATTGAGATTCAGCGAGAAACGAAAGTTTTCGGTGAATAATATTTTTCGGATGGAAATTTTCTGATGAATAGTAAAATTTTCAAAGATTGACCTTAACGGTCGAAAAGGTCCGAAAATAGT
Source organism: Litchi chinensis (assembly GCA_019925255.1). Lineage (NCBI taxonomy): Eukaryota > Viridiplantae > Streptophyta > Magnoliopsida > Sapindales > Sapindaceae > Litchi > Litchi chinensis. Next base: position 28,461,228 of record CM034464.1, on the reverse strand, counting down.
AAGAGAGTATAGAGAAACAGAAACGGATAAAAAAGAAGACCATTTGAGTAAGTTTTAAGCAATCCGAAAAAAATTACAATATTGCCCTTTTGAGAGATTAATGGGTTTTAATGAGTTTAAACCCAATTGAATTTTTTTCGAAGCATGAGATTGATAGATAAGACACCCAATTAAAGTATTTCATGGTCAATTTGAAGATTAGATGACCATGGAATATTTTCGGAATATTTTCCGGTCAAAGTGAAATTAGATTATAAAAAGGGCAAAATGGACATTTTAAGTTAAGTATGCATGGACCACGCATGAGCATAGTATGCAAAAGTTTCAAGGAGTGTAATCCAAGTGAATGAGAATGGGTTAAAGAGAATAGGCATAAAAATCGAGTATTTAAGCTATAGATACGTATAAAAAAGTTATCAATTTATTAGACCGAATTTCGATTAGGAACATTTTTTTTATCAAGTATATATGAGAGGTATTAGGCTGAAATTAAAGCTTATAAAGTTAAATTGGCCATAAGATATGTGTAGAATATTTATGGAATATTTTTCGAAAGGATTAGGTATTGAAAGCTTTGTTGAAATGAGAATTCGAATTTATTATTTTATGGTATTAGAAACCTTCGAATTGAGTTACGGTCGAATCAGATGCCTCTAGTAGTGTTATCTGAAGTTTATTATATTTTCGTATCGTAAGTCGGATGTCGTTTGGTTGACCCCGGTAAGATTATAAAGTGATTAGAATTAATTATATGTTAATCAAGCGAGGTGAGCTCACGAAATAAAGTAAATGATATTTTAATTCAACCAATAAGAAAAGAGATAAGTGACTTGAAAAGTAGTGACTATGGATGTGTCACATGTCATCAATTGATTGGTTAAAGAGATAAATGGATGAGAAAAAGACAAGTGGACCAATAGAATTAAAAATTATAAAGTTTTGGGCACTAGTAAGATTATTGAAAGTTTGAGGTAATTAAATGAAATTTTCTTGAGGGACTTAATTGTAATTGAGCAATAATACGTATAAAATGATTTTTGTCTCATATGAGACAATTGTGGTTGCGAAAGAAGAGAGACAGTGAGAGAGAAGGAGAAAAGCCGAGAGAGAGAGAGAGATCACGTGCAAGAAAAAGAGGGGGAGAAAAGAAGGAGATCTAGGTGGAATTTCACCGCGGTTTCTTCATGAAAGTTGTTCCTTATCACCTCCTCTAGCTAACCCCCAAATTTGAAGCGAAAAGATCACCTATTTGGTGAGTTATGTCAGTTTAAATTTTGTAGTTTTATATAAAAACTCATTCTCTCTCTAGTTTATTTTTCATATTTTAGTTTAAGGATGATAAGAGGAACTTGTGAGAATGATTTTGGTGTAATTTGTGAGTGATTTGGTGGAAGAAAAATAGGTGAGAGAGAGAGAGAAAGTAATGGCCAAAATGGGTTTTTATGAGATCCGAATTCGTTTTCGAATCTAAGGCTTTAGATAGATGTTTTAGAGGTTAGAAAATAATATTATAAAGTTAGATTTCGAAAACGAAAAGCTTAGGATCGATTTCGGAGCTAAACGGACGAGTCAAAGGGTGTTTTCCAAAATCCCTCTAAATGTGTTCGTTTAACGTTCGAAACGATTTATTTAATCATGGTTGGGTGTTAGAATGCTAGAGAATCAATTATTGAAGTTGTCGGATGTTCGAAACGAAAAATAATTTTTATTAGTAAGCGAAATCGAACAAATTTCATTCGATGCATCCAATAATGAAATTGAGTATACTGAGGTATTTCTAGGAAAGAATAAGTAGAATTCATATAGAGAAAACGGATTTCGAAAACTTCGATTGAATAGAAATTGAAATCCGAAAGTTTAGACGTTAAAGGATATTAATAGAATTAAATGGGATTTTTATTGATTTTGAATGTTATTTGAATGAGTTAAGTGACCCTAAATGGATATTTGATGTTTTAGGGTAAAAGCGAAGAGCTCCAGAGGTATACGGAGAAGAATCGGATTCTATCCGAGGACGTGTTGTGAGTGGAACTACGAGTTTTTAAAGTTTATATTTTCTTAAAGTTTATTTAAAGTTAAAAGAATTTATTATAAATAGTTATTCATTTATTAATTGAATTTATATTATAATTCTAGCATTAAGATTTTAGTTTATTATTTATGTATATGAGAATGTGCTAGAATTAAAGATTTTAGGCTTATTGCCTTGAGATTTAGAATATTTCAGTGTATTAAGAAAAAGAGATTTTAAATAGTCTATGGTTTACCCTAAGCCCTAGTTTAGTACCCGGCTGAATGCCCTATGCGTGATACGGTAGATGAGAGGAAGTCAGTCAGTGAGATTTGAGTCTAGTCGACTCTTGTGTGAGCGAGACATGAGTGATTCGTATACACGTATAGGGTAGTGTAGTCGGTCCGCAGCGTGGGCCCGCTTTCGGCGACTACACATGGTAGATCCCCACTCCTAGTGGTTAGCTAGAGTTTATATGCTACCACGCCAAGAGTAGATATTCCCTGAGTTACCATGTAGGCAAGCATTAGAAAAGATTTCAGAAAGTGTTCTAGAAAAGAATTTTAGAAAGTATTTTAGTTTTTAACAATTGTTTTTGGGAGAATATTTTATACAGAAATGAGTTTTAGTTCATCGAAATTATACCACTCACTGAGTTATACTCATAGTTTTCTTTAAATATTTTTCTTAAAAATTCTCTCATAGGCGCAGGAGCTAGTCGTCCAATCGACGAGGTTCAGTCAGACGTGCAGGTGGACGAATAAGACGACATCTACTACATATATATATATATATTGCTATTTGATCATGTATATGTTTATATATATAGTTATAAATAGTTTAAAGAAATAGTTGATGCATTAGTTAAAAATGTTTTATTAACGTTTTATGAAATTCAGATTTTATTTACAAGTTTGTGGTTGTGTTGTGAGAAAAGAGCCAGAGGCTCTAGAAGTTGAGAAATGGAATTCATAAAAGTGTTTTTATAAACTGTATTTGAAACTTACAGGGTGGCATAGTTTAGAAAACAGACGGCATGCTGCCGAAATTTTTACGAAAAAGCGAAAAATTTTGTCACTGTCACCTTGTAAAAGAAGTTAAAATATTTAGCTAAATGAGTTTCCGGTGCCTTGACGGGGTTCCTTCGGACTGAGTTAGGGTTCGTGAGAATTCTTTCGGGGTGCTACGGGGTCTTTCTCGGGTCTAAAGAAGGGATTTGGGAAGGGTCCCGTCATAAATGGCCACACTGCGGCTAAACTTTCCTTGATTACAAAAGTTTGATGTTTTATGGGAATGTCTGTAAATGAATGAATTCAATTGTGAAGTTTCCTAAAAATAGAGTGCGAAAACATATAGGCGACGGGAAATAAAGGAAGTTCGAAAATTTTGCGCTAAAGTAAGGGAAGTTAAAGATTAGGTGAGTGTCTTTTTGAAAATGCTATACAATGATTTTATCTCCATTCATGTGATTTTATATTTTACATTTCATGTTTAAAGATTATGTATAAAAGTGCTTAAATTGATTTTAAAGTAAATAGTTTGATGTTAAACCTTCTGATTGATTTATTAAAGTTTTAAAGAAATGTGTAATGCGATGTAAAGAAAAGTAATTGAAATAGAAAGATTTTATGAGCCTATAGTACACCCATAGGTATTCCATAACATTATAAAGTTAAAGATACATTCGGGGGACAATACCTATACCTGCTATTCAAATCCTTAAGGGTCAAAGCCTAAGAAAGGCCCAAGAAAGGAGGTAGCTAAGGCAGTTGCATTCGAATCCATGAGGGTTTAGGTTGGGGCTCAAAAGTGGGAATAGACCAACCCATTATATAAAAAGGTTGTCATGCCCATAAAGTTACAGAGATTTCCGGTTAGAGTACCCGAATTCGTGCATGGCAGTGTCAAGGAAAGTCTGTCACTAATAGCAGGAGGGACTACATTAGTAAGTTCAGTCAGTATGTTGTCCATATACGATTTAGGGTATATGATTGTTAGCGCCTTACCGGATAGGAGACCGTGGAGGCTTGAGCGATGGTACATTTCGCTCGGACCTAAGGCACTATATGGTATAGACATAGTGGCTGGTTATTTTTATGTAGAGATTTTCTGAAAGTTTTATTGTCACCACTATTTATGTTTTATAGCAAAGCATAGAAAAGCATTTTAAAGTGATTTTCTAAATTGAGTTTTATAAAGTATGAATTACAGTTTTAAAGAAAAGTTAATAAATACATTTTAATGAATTTTTAGGGAGGTTTAATTTTATAAAGCAAAAGCAAGACAGAGTTTTATGACTCTCACTGAATTCGTTTAGCTCATCCACATTTTATATTTTTATAAATAAAACCTCCCTAGGGATAGGTACAGGTACCAATGCATTCATAGCAAGGACTCCGAGCCAGGAGTAGAGAGAACGAGTCTTAGTGCTGCTGTGTTTATGTAAATTGATTATAAATGCTTTTGGAAATTTGATTACTTTGTAAATTGTATACAATTAATTGTATTCTTTTAGAAAATGTATAAATGTTTGTAAATGTATATATATGCATGACATGGAATTGGTTTTCAAATTGTTCTTGAAATTGAAATGCATGTTTGTGGTTGCTTGTGATTTTGAAATAAGAAGGGCCTGAAGCATAGAAGTTGAGAAAATGTTGGATGTAGAAGTGTATAAACCTTTTTATAAATTTTTGCAGGGCGACCTTTTTAGAAAAACAATCGTTACACTGTCCAAATTTTTATTAAATATATTTTATAAATGTATGATCAAAGGAAAAAATTTTCCACGCGTTTCCATTTTCAAAAGAGAATTTGTAAAGATTTAAAGTAAAGTAAGACGGCTTAACTTCATGGGAACTTTTCAGTTGGATCAGATATCCTTTGGAAGACTACCATGGGGTTACCGACAGACTATCGGTAGTACGAAAATAGAGCAGTAGGAATGGGGCCCGCCATTATCTGCCATGACTAGGATTGATTTTCTTTGAAATGATGACCTAGGAGAAGGATAAGTCGATTGAGTATTTATCTATGATAATGAAGCTATATATATATATATATATATAGATAAATATACATAGTTGTAAAGTATTAAATCTAACAATAATTGAAGAAAGGTGTGATCCATGCCAATGTTATTTTATTTTATTTAGGTTATTACATGCATTCCTTATGTTGTTGACATCACTCTGGGTCTTTTTTTTTTTTCCTTTTCTCTTTTTTTTTTTAAAAAAAAAAATAGACAAGTTGATGCGAAATCTATTAAAGATTTGTTAGAATCCACTAACATCAATTATTACTCATATATATAGTCTGGTTATATTGATAAAGTTATGTATATATATAGGGTTGTTATTATTATTTTATCCTCTGGAATTGAAAATAATATCAAACCACTCCTGATTTTGAAAGTAATAACTAAAATAACCCAATCATTAACTGGAATAGTTTGTCAACAAAAAAACGATTTGTTATTTTTGAGAGTAAAAGGGTAATTGGGCCTTCATGAGAGAGGTGGAACACAATCAAAACAACAAACTAAAAAAGAAAATAATTTTTAAAATAGGAAATACAAAACAATTTTTTTTTAAAAAAAAAAAGAAAATACAAAAGCAATTCCTATCCATCATCGCCACTTATTACTTTCGCTCTCTACCATTACTCTCTCTCTCTTTCTCTCTCTCTCTGTGTTTGTCCTCTCATGTAACTAATGACCCTTACCATTCAACTTCATCACCACCCACCCACCATCAAAACCTAACCCTACCACCACTCAACACACCACCCTAACCCATTGCCATCATCACCCATCAACCAACCTCTTATGTGCCACTAACTAGTGCTAGCCGACCTCTTACGTCGCTTGTAACTAGTCGATGATGGACCAAAGGCAATAGAAGTGGAAGAAGAGGATATGTCGATGACCAAAGGCGATAAAAGCAGAAGAAAAGAAGAAGAGATGTTGATGAATCAGTCGGAAGAGGAAGCTAACGGTGATGGAAGATCTGCCATCTCCACTGGGTTTAGAAATCAAGTCTTCTTCTAGTGTTGAAACAAAGTGAGTTTATTGGGTTTTTTCGATTTGAAGCAAAGATGACTTGTTCTAGCGTAGAAACAAAGTTGGTTCATGCTTTCTTGCCCTTTTTTTTAGGATTATTTGGTTTTTTTTTTCCATTGTTGATGAAGAACAAAAACTAGATTAAATAAGAGTACAATTTGGATTGATCTTTGTACTCTTAGTTAAGCTTTTTGGGTGTTTTTGATTTTTGAATTATTTATGCATCTTAGGTTTGTGTTTAAGTTACAAACATTGTTCTGTTTGTGTTTGGATTAAATAAGAATAGAAACTAGAACCATTTGATGAAGATCTGGAGTCGGATTGAATATGAAAATACGAATTCCTTTTTTTTTTTTTTTTGAAAAATTTTAATTGTTTTTAATTATTAACTAATTAATTTAATTAAATTTTAATTTATTATATTTATTTTATTACGGTTTTTTTGAATGATAATTATTATTGTTTTAATTATTTAAAATTGTAATTTATTTATTTACTTTATATCAATTTAATGTAAATTTATTTTAAAAAAATGTATCTTTTATTTATTTTTTAATTTTAATTTTGCTTATGAAACAATAGTTTGGTAATTGACTATTTTTTTTGTTTTTATTTTTTAATTTTTCGATAATGTAAGAGTATTTTTGGTCTTTTATTATTTTGTCATAAAACCACTAAAAACCACTTTTGTTTGATAATAGGAGGTTTTTTGGCTAATATTTTAAAAAGTTATGGTAAACTAAGATTATTTATGATTTCAAGGGGATATATATATGTTCAGGATTTTCAAAGAAGAAGATCCTAGGTGGAATTTCTTTGCATTGGAGCGAAGATAAAGACCTATAAGATGGAGATGAAAACCTATATTTTGGGTCTCCATTTCAAAGATTCTAACTCCAATAGTTATTCACATTCTCATTTACTTTAGTGATCACTTGAACCTCAACAATTAAAGTGAATGAAAAGATGTACGACTATTAGAGCTAGAGTCGTAGAAGACGAGGATAAAAAATATTTCCAATGCCCCATTAAATGAACTATGGAAATTTAAAAATTTTTAATACTAAATTAATTAAATTATTTTTTAAAAAATAATTTAATCAAACTTTCAATGACACTCTATTTTATTCTCCTATTCTCTCTAATAATTTTGATGAAATTCTCTTTTCATTTTTATGAAATTCTAAATAATTTTTTGTGCATAAATCAATGAATTCAATTCAACAAATGAAATTACCGTTAAACCTTATTTTGTAAAATTTTGTTTTAACAGATGGTTTAAAATTCTTAAAATTCAACTTTATACACAAACAACTGTAAGTTAAAAAATCAATTAAAAAAATTACATCTTCATATATAATGTTTGTTTTTAATATGAAATGTTTATATATGAACTTGAATTTTGATCACCAAAGTAAATAAGAATGTAAATAACTATTGGAGTTAGAATCTTCAAACATAGAGACCCATAGTATGGGTCTTCAACTCCATCTTATAGGTCTTCATCTTCGCTCCAACACAATGGAGATCCCATCTAGGATCTTCTTGCTCGGCAATGATGATCACCAATGATAGAGAACCTAGCTTGATCATGAAATCTTCATCGCTTAAAAATGCTGGTGGTGAACATCCCATTTGGAGTCTCCATCTTCAACTTCTCAGATATTTTTCCATTTAAAGTTTTTGTTTTTAATTTGTATTTGATATTTCACCATTTATCTCTAAATGGAGAGTGGATATCAACATTCATTTTAATTTTTAAAAATATGTTTTTACAAAACATCTTCACCGTCCATTAAAATGGATGATGGAAATGTAAAATTTTTAATATTATTTTAATAAATTTTAATAAATATTTTAAAAATCAGATACAGACCATGATTATAAGTAATGGATTTACTAACGGTTTTGAGTTATTTGTTAATTAATCGAAAAGTTTCTCTTCTAAAAAAATATATCTTAAATAGTTAATTTGTAATTTATTTTATATTATACATATTCACCTCTTCCACGCAGCATTTAAATACCACGAATGATTGTAAATTTATCAGTGTGTCTATGTTTAAGTATTATTATTTTTAACTTCATTTTTTTCTTGGTGGATTTATCTTATTTAATTTGTTTGTGTGGGGAAGACCTTCAACTAAGTGTTCATGATCATTCAACTTGTTTGGGAATCTTGCAAAGTTAACCGCTTTATTTCTTTCCACTGTCTTTCGATACAATTACTTAAATATTTCACTTCCTTTTATCGTTTCTAATTAATTATTTTATAATGCACCCAAGCCTCCTAATTTTGCGTAAGATATCATCTCAAATTATAAATTTCTCTATGATTAGTCTGCATAAATTATTTAATGAGTTTCATGCTTAAATAAATTGACTATTTTACTTTAAAAAAAAAATAGCTATTTCAGTAATTTAGCATGTTATCATTAAATCAGTCTCTGGTTATTAAAACTATATTCGTATTCGACCTTAGACAAGACTGTGCATGTCTACCATTACCCTTAAAACAAATTATACAACCATTGTTCATTATCTTCAAACTGATAAATGTTTTTAAATGAAATTAAAAATTGTGATGTAATTTATTATATATTGGTTTGATGAAAATATGAAAAGATGTAGAATTTGAGATTTATTTCCTAAATATCTTATAATCTTGTACTTGAATGATTCCTCCTCCGGATCAAGCATTTGGCTTGGTCATGTTAAGTGATTCCTCAATCATAATGTGAGTGATTCCTTGCGTTATTCACAAATTTCACTCACAAACTAACTATGTCATGACCTGAGCCCTGGACCGTGGCAAAATCGTAAATATTAATAGATAGAAATTTTTAATTGACACTATAAAGTTCATGGAAATTTTGTCATTTTTTAAAATATAAAATTTTTCTCTATTTTGGATACTTTTGAGTACCAAGATAAAATATTGAGGAAATGTAATGAAAAGCTCCAAAACACTCTAAAATAATTACGGTGGAAACTATTCCCACAGATATGTGAACACCTGCTAGAAATCATAAGTTCATAGTCATAAATAAAATTATGAACACTTAGCCATACAATCAGCTTATCGTATTTAAGCATTCACCATTACTTAAATTTCGAAATGAAAATCCACAACTCTAGTGTTTTCAACACAATGCTTTAAATACATCAAATGAGAGTTCCTTAAATTAGTTCCAAGGACATTCATCTCTAAATACCAATTTGAAATGAAATATACTAAATAACTATACCACGAGCAGAGTTCTTGATTTCCTTAATCCTTTACCTACTCCGTTTGATGGTCACCTAAGTCACCCTATACATTCCCTAGAGGGGCGAAAGGAGGGATAAGCTAGTGCTCAATAGGATTTCAATCTCGATAAAGTTTCAAAAACCACTTTCTAAAATCATTGTTAAAACCCTACATGGTTAACTGTCTTTAACAAATCTCATAAGTCATTTCATAAAACATATAGGCTCCTAAAATAGTAATACAACATTTAAATTTTTAAGTCAAGTCATAGTATTTTCAAAATAATATAAATCTCGTCTCGTAATCATATACCCAGTGGCTTATAGTTTCAGTAAATTATTTTAAATAAAAAAACAATGTTTGACACCTCGTGACCTTGGTAACCATACCAGAAAATGCCCTATGCAGTAATCACGACATAAAGTCGTATAGTGTGAATAGTTAATGATAACGTCCCATAATGATTAGGATGGTGGACTTTTACCTCATTCAAGTTACAAAACAATTTAAATAAATTCACTATGTAATCAATACAATATACATCAAAATCGATATTTTGAAAATCGTCCTTTTTATTTATAAAAATTTCGACAACATAACGGCTGTTAATTCAATAAACCAAATCTTTTTCAAACCTGTCATAAACCATAATATACTTCCAAAGCAATCCACAATATATTTCCACAAAGAATTAACACACTTCCAAAATTATAAAAATTCAAATAAATTCCAACTTTAACATAAAAATTTCTTAAAAATGAGGATTGAACCCCTACTTTAATGTGGGCTATTAACTACTCTGAAAATCTTGATTCCCAATGTAGTTATTGTCATTCCAAATTGAATCTATAAAGTAATGTAATATAGAAAACTTTTAATACGGCTGCCCTAAGGGAAAAATAACCTTGAAAATGGATTCTACGCTTGAAAATGAGTTCGTAAACGTATCCGGAGTTAAATTTTGAGTCCGAGAGGTTAAGAAACTTACCTTCGCCATACGTCGTCGCTAGCGGCAACTTTCCGACGATGGATTCCAGCGACCACAGTGGTGGGAGGTGTAGCTAGGTGGGTTTTGTTGTCCTTAGAAACGCTTATCACAAAAATAGGGTTGGTCGAAGTCAGAATCATTTAGTTTCATTGGGATTTTGAAAAATCGAAGTTGGTTAGTGGTAGAATTTTCTTTGTAGATTCGAAGACCCAAACGATGGTAAAATTGGTGAAATTGGTAGTTATGGAATCTATGTCACACGAGCTTTCCAACGGTACCAAGTTTGGCCAAAACGAAGGTCAGATGTGGTCGGAATGAAAGGTCAAAGTAAGGATTACGAGAATGAGAAAACTGAAAAAAAAAAGAAAAAAAAAACAGAAGAGGAGAGAATTCTGGTAGGCTGAAGGTTGAAGACAAGTTATGTAATCAGGCCAAATTACAATTTGGTCCCCTTAACTATTCATAAATTATGACTTTAAACTAAAACTTTAAAAATCTAACTTTTTGGCCCTTCCACTTTTGCACAATTTTCATAAAATTTTTCAATTTTACCTTTAAGAAAAATTTAAGATTTTATATTAAACTCTCCATAAAGGAATTTCGTCTCGAAATTCAAAGTGCAACCTCAAGTAGAATTTCAAATAGATAGGGGTACTTATGGTACATCTCTGATTCCAACTCCCAAGTAATCTCATCTCCAGTATGATTCTGCCACAATACCTTAACCATAGGTATTTCTCTATTTCACAACACCTTAATATTTCTCGCCAAGATTCGTACCAGTTGTTCTTCGTACGTCATATTTTCTTGTTTAAGAATCCTAGTATACAGAACAATGTTAGACGGCTATGTAGCACACTTTCTCAATATGGACACGTGGAAGACGTTATGGACATGTGTCAACTAAGGTGGCAAATTCAATTGATAAACGACCTTTCCAATCCTTTCCATGATCTCAAATGGCCCAATGTATTTGAGGGCTAGTTTTCCCTTAACTCCAAATCTAGTTACACCATGCATAGGAGAAACCTTCAAGAAAACATAGTCCCCAACTTTATATTCCATCTCACAGTGGTGAAGATCAGCATAACTCTTTTGGCGACTTTGGACTGTCTTAAGTCTTTCTTGAATGCTCCTTATCTTTGTTGTAGTCTCTTCAATAATCTCTGGTCCAATGGTAAACCCCTCGTTTGGTTCAGCCCAACACAAAAGTGACCTACAGGGCCTTCCGTATAGGGTCTCAAATGGAGTCATACCGATACTAGCCTGATAACTATTATTATAAACAAACTCCACCAATGGTAGATGTTCACCTCAATTTCCTCCAAAGTCCAAAATACAATAACAAAACATGTTCTCCAATATTTGAATAATTCTCTAAGACTGCCCATCAATTTGAGGGTGATGAGCGGTGCTAAGATTTAGTTCCATCCTCAAGGCAGATTGTAAGGCTCTCCAAAATCTAGAAATGAAATGTGGGTCTCTGTCTAAAACAATACTAAAGGATACACCATGCAATCGGACAATATTCTCAACATAGAGTGTAGCTAGTTTAACGAGCTTGTAGTCCTTTCTTGTGGGCATAAAGTGGGCTGTCTTAGTTAATTAGTCCACGATAACCCATACCGCATCATATCTTTGCAAGGTCAAAGGTAATCCTATCACAAAGTTCATAATGACCCCCATCCCATTTTCATTCTAGAATCGGTAATGATTGAAGTAACCTCGACAGTCGTTGATGCTAAGCTTTTACCTATTGATATATCATGCACTTAGCAACAAATTCAGCTACATCTCACTTCATTTCAGACCATCAGTATTGTCTCCTTAGATCTTGATACATCTTTGTGCTATCAAGATGCACTGTGAATTTTGACTTGTGAGCCTCAACCAAAACAGCTTCTTTAAGCTCTGGATTGTTGGCAACTACCACCTTTCTATAGTGATACACAAATCCATCCATTTTAAACTCCCAATTCTTCAATTGTTCTCAATTTTGCAAACGATTCCAAGTATTCCTCAATTCCTCGTCTTGCCACTAACTTTGTTTAACAAGTTGTAAGATACTAGGTGTGGCCACCATGTTGCAAACATAAGTTGTGGTGCATTCCTCATATAAACACAAATTATAATCTCTAATGAATATTGTCCTTTCTCAATCCTCCAATGCCAAGCTTGCTAATGTCCCGTGCGGTTTTCTACTCAAGGCATTTGCAACCACATTTGCCTTTCCAGGATGATGCTGAAGGTTGAAGTCATAATCCTCTATATACTCAACCTATCTCCTTTGTCTCAAATTTAAGTCACATTAGGTGAAGAGATACTTCAAAGTCTTATGATCAAAGTAGATATCAAACTTTGTCCCATAAAGGTAACACCTCTATATTTTTAGGGTGAAAATCATAGCAGCAAGCTCTAGATCATGAGTGGGATAATTCTTTTTGTGTGGTTTCAATTGACAAGAAGCGTAAGCGACTACTTTTCCTCCTTGCATCAAAACACCATCTAAACCAGTGTCTGAGGCATCTTTATATACCACATAGGGCTTATTACTATTTGGTACTGTAAGAATAGGTATTGTGGTCAACCTTTGTTCTAGCTCTAGAAAAGCAGCTTCACAATTTTCACCCCATATAAACTTCAGATCATTTCTTGTCAACTTGGTCAATGGCATAACAATTCTCAAAAAGTTCTCGATGAAACGGCGATAATAATCAACTAGACTGAGGAAACTACGAACTTTCATTACATTCTTTGGTTGTTTCCACTCGAGGATAGCTTCTACCTTTGCTAGATCTACAAATATTCTTTCTTGGGAGATCACATGACCCAAGAATTTGACCTTGGTCAACTATAAGTCACATTTGTCTTTCTTAACATACAACTAGTTCTCCCTAAGTGTTTGTAGAATTATCTTTAAATGCTCTATATGTTCCTCTTGAGTCTTCGAATAAACCAAGATGTCATCAATAAACTCCACTACAGACTTATCCAAAAAAGGTCTGAAAATCTGATTCATAAGGTCCATAAAAGCTGTAGGGGCATTAGTTAATCTGAACGACATGACAAGAAACTCAAAATAACCGTAATAATTTTGAAAAGTTGTTTTAGGAACATCTTCCTCTCGAACCTTTAGCTAGTGGTAACTGGACCTCTAATCAATTTTTTAGAGGGGAAAAATCATTTTAGTCCTTAACTTTTGGAAATGATCAAATTTTTAACTATGTTTCAAGAAATGACAAAATGGACCCTAACTTTTCGAAAAAGTGTCAAATTAGTCATTCTCGTTAGTCAACTAACGGTCAAACTTAACGGATGATATGATATACAAGGGTAATTTTATCATTTTAGGGATTAAAATGATCTGATCTCCTAAACTATTTTCTTCATTTTTTTCTTCAAATCATTTTAATCCCTAAAATGATAAAATTACCCTTATACATTATGTCATCCGTTAAGTTTGACCGTTAGTTGACTAACGAGAATGACTAATTTGACACTTTTTCGAAAAGTTAGGGTCCATTTTGTCATTTTTTGAAGCACAGTTAAAAATTTGATCTTTTTCCAAAACTTAGGGACTAAAATGATCTTTCCCCTTTTTGAGAAGAATTTTGATCCTCTCAGTTGATCAAACAACTCATCTATCCTAAGCAAGGGATGTTTATTCTTCACCATTAGCTGATTCAATTTTCAATAGTCCATACAAAGTCTCAAGGAACCATCTGCTTTTTTTGTAAACAAAACAAGGGCTCCCTAAGGGGAAGTACTTTCCTGAATAAAACCCTTCTCTAAAAGCTCTCCCAATTGCTTCCTCAATTCCTTTCGTTCTACTGGTGTCATGTGATAAGGAGTGATAGAAATTGGTGGAGCTCTAAGGATTAAGTCAATACATAACTCAGTCTCTTTATCTGGTGGTAACCTTGGTAACTTATCGAGAAATACATATGGGTACTCCTCAACAACATATAATAGGCAATACTAGTTTATCGTCCCCGTTTCTCTATTAATAGCAAACAAACTCCTATGGTTCTCTAACCTTGTTCTCCCACCTAACAATGGTTTCAAAATTGAACTTGGTTGTTGCACTCCTTGAGTTGCTTGGTAAACGATCTTACCATTCTTTGTGTAAAGTATCACTCTCTTATTATAATAATCAATTATAGCTCGATACTTAACTAATCAATCCGTACCAAATATCACATCAAATTGCCCCATAGGCATCACAATCAAATCATCAGAAAATCTCTTATCACTTATCCTAATGCGCACTGATTTACAAGAAGTTGTCAAATCATGAGCTCTACCTAAAGAGGTCCTTATACTTAAAGGCATACTAAGGCTCTTAACACTCAATTCTAAAGTATTTGTAAACAACATGGAGATAAAAGAATGTGTTGCACCCCTATCAAATAAAACATGTGCCCAAGAACGGGAGATAAGAATCATACCATCAATCACCCCTCTGCCAGATTGATCATATGCCTCTTCAGCGATGGCAACATAAGCTTATCCGATCCTCCCCTTTCCTTTTTCTCTGTCATTCCTTGAATGACTTCCACTAGCACTAGAACCCACGTTGTAGTTGTAGATGCCCTGACTCCCAGATGCCTGTGGGGTTTAAAAATTCTAAGGCACATTCTAATTAAACCTCATGGTAGGTGCATGATATTGATATAGATATTGAGGAGGAAAGGTGAAAGCTGAAGGTGATGTATGTGACAGTTTGGGCATTGGCTAACCCTAGAAGGAAACGAAATCTGAATGATTCCCTGAAACTCCTCTATAGAATGATGACGACGTCTTCGAATAGGGGCAAACTTTCTTTAAGTGTACCCTATTGTCTATAGTTATAGCAATTACCATATGGCGCACTTCGCCCTAAGGATCCACTACTGGTGCCACTCCCACTAATAGTATTATTGTTGCCATGCCAACCCCCTTGATTTTTCTTAGTGATCTTCTTGCCCTTATTGCCATGATTTTGATTCCGGTAGGATGTACCATCTCCAATGATTGTCTCAATTAAGGTGGCCACAGCTAAACAATCTATGATCTTTCTAAATTCTTGGGTATAGATTTTGTTATTTATTGTGGGCCTCAAACGCATCAAAAACTTGGATAGTAATAAGGACTCATGAGCTCTACCTACATACTGGGATAACTCCATGAACCTAGTATAGTATAATGTTCACAGCCATCCCTCCTTATTCAATAGTCTCAAACATGTCAGCTAGTGCTCGTCTGTGGCCTACATTAAAATAGTTATCATGGAACAACTCCTTGAAAGCATCCTAATCTATACTCGTAAGATCACGGTGTACTCTCAAACTCTCCCACTAGATAGTCTGTAAACAGCAAAATCCACCCAGAACTCCTTAGGGATATTAACTTGGGAAAAAGATCTCTTAATTGCCTTCAACCATCTGTCAGTGGCAATAGGGTCTTGTCGAGTATCAAACTGAGTATCAAAAATCTTGCAAAATTCCCTCAGCCTTCCATTTTTGTCCTTGACTTGGGGAGTATGCGAGGCAAACATCGCCATAAAAGCCTCAAAAAAATTAGCCACTTGCTCACTCGTAGGTTGTGACAGGGGTGAACTGTTAATCTTAGACTCCTGTCCCCGAGTTCTCCTTCTCGGAGGTAATCTCCCGACCTATAATTCAGCACCAAAGTATTAACAAAATAACAATGCAAGCTAAGTAAAATGTCATCCATTTTCTCGAGTAGGTGTTGTATCCCGAGGTATGAAAAATCAAATGCTCTTGTACCATTTTATTTCTAGGTCGTGGCAAAATCGTAAATATTAATTGATAGAAATTTTCAATTGACACTATAAAGTTCATAGAAATTTTCTCCTTTTTTAAAAATATAAAAGTTTTATTTGTTTTGGATACTTCAGAGTACCAAGATAAAATATTGAAGACATATAATGAAAAGCTTCAAAACACTCAAAAATAATTTCGATGGAAACCATTCCCACAGACATGTAAACACTTGCTAGAAATTATGGGTTTATAGTCATAAATAAAATTATGAACACTTAACCATGCAATCAACTTATCGTATTTAAGCATTCACCTCTACTTAAATTTGGAAATGAAAATCCATAACTCTGGTATTTTTAATACAATGCTTTAAATACATCAAATGAGAGTTCCCTAAATTGGTTTCGAGGACATCCATCTCTAGATACCAATTTGAAATGAAATATACTAAATAACTATACCACAAGCAGAGTTTCTGATTTCCTTGATCATCTACCTACTCCGCTTGATGGCCATCTAAGTCACCCTGTACATTCCCTGGAGGGAGGAAAAAATAAAGAAGGGGTAAGCTAGTGCTCAGTAGGATTTCATTCTCGATAAAGTTTCAGAAACCACTTTCTAAAATCATTGTTAAAACCTTGCATGGTTAGTTGTCTTTAACAAATCTCATAAACTATTTCATAAAACATATAAGCTCCTAAAATAGTAATACAACATTTAAATTTTTAAGTTAAGTCATAGAATTTTCAAAACAATGTAAATCTCATCCCCTAATTATATACCCGGTGGCCTATAGTTTCAGTAAATTATTTTGAATAAGAAAACAACGTTTGGCACACCGTGACCCTAGTAATCATACCGGAAAATACCCTACACAGTAACCCCGATATAAAGTAGTATAGTACGAATAGTTTGTGATAACATCACATAATGACTAGGACGGTGGACTTTTACCTCATTCAAGATACAAAACAATTTAAATGAATTCACCATGCAATCAATACAATATACATCAAAATTGATATTTTGAAAACTCTTCTTTTTATTTATGAAAAATTATGATAGCATAACGGCTGCTAATTCAGTAAGCCAAATCTTTTTCAAACCTGTCATAAACCACAATATATTTCCAAAGCAATCCACAATATAGTTTTACAAAGAATTAACACATTTTCAAAATTATAAAAATTCAAATAAACTCTAACTTTAACATAAAAATTTCTGAAAGATCAGGATTGAACCCCTACCTTAATGTGGGCTATTAACTACTCCGCAAGCCTTGATTCCCAATGTAGTTATTGTCATTCCAAATCAAATCTATAAAGTAATGAAATATAGAAAAATTTTAATATGGCTGTGTCAAGGAGAAAATAACCCTAAAAATGGATTCTACACTTAAAAACGAGTCCGTAGATGCGTTCGGAGTTAAATTTCGAGTTCGGGAGGTCGAGAAACTTACCTCCGCTATACATGGTGGCTGACAGTGACTTTTTGACAACGGATTCCGACGACCATGGTGGTGGGAGGTGCGGCTAGGTGGATTTTGTTGTCCTCAACACGCTTGTCACGAAAATGGGCTTGGCCGAAGTCGAAATCGCTTAGTTTCGTTAGGATCTTGAAAAATCAAAATTGGTTAATGATAGAATTATCTTTATAGATTCAAAGACCTAAATGATGGTAATTGGTACCTATGAAATCTACGTCGCATGAACTTTCCAATAGTATCAAGTTTGGCCAAAACGGAGGTTAGATGTGATCAAAACAAGAGGTCAAAGTATGGTTTACAGGAATGAGAAAACTGGGAAAAAAAAAAAACTGAAGAGGGAAAATTCTGATCGACCGAAGGTTGAAGACAGGCTATGTAATCCAGCCAAATTACAATTGGGTTCCTCTTAACTATTCATAAATTACGATTTTAAACTAAAACTTTAAAAATCTAACTTTTTGACCCTTGCATTTTTATACAATTTTCATAAAATTTTTCAATTTTACCTTTAAGAAAAATTTAAGGTTTTACAAACTACTTCACCTGAAGGTCGTTGGACCACGTCTAGCCTTCATTCACACACCAAATCAGCCCATAAATACTATTTTATTATCAGCAAAATTTGTTTGATAATTCTTTTCTTATGTGATTGGATAGCTAGCATTGGTATTGTAAAAAAATTTGTAGGATAAGTCAAATGCAAAAAACCTGTAATGCTTTATTAAGAATGTATTTCATATCATGCTTCTGCTTCAAAATAAATTATCATGTTGACGATAGTTCTTTTATTGTTTTAGGATGACAAACTGACATTTCAATCTCTTCATTCAACAATTTATTTCAAAGCTCTAAATTCAAAAGGAAAACAAGAAAACCCATACATGCATGGTCAGGGTACGTGGCCTTGTGTAATCTCTTTGAGGAAAGCATCGAGATTTGCATCCGATGATCCACCTTTTGCAGGTGCTCCCTTTATAATTTCTTGAAATTTTTTGACATTTTCCATCAACTCCCGACGTCCACTGCCATTGATGAACTTTTGTACGGTCTTTGCAATCGCTTCTCTTGTAATCGATTTATTACTTCCAAGCTCCGTCCTCAACTTCCATCCAACTTTCCAATCTTCCACAATTAGCTTAGAGTTTAAGAACTGATCGCCAAATAAAGGAAAAGTCAGCATTGGAACGCCTAAAATGCCTGCTTCAAACGTGGAACTGATCCCACAATGTGTCAAAAATCCCCCAACAGAAGAATGTCTCAACACCCTCATTTGGTCACACCAAGGCACCACCATTCCCAGTTCACCACATTCCTTTTCAAGCCGAGAAGTGTGCTCACGTCCCACCCATAAGTATCGAACACCGCTACTTCTTAGTCCAGCAGCCATTTCATCTGTTTGGGCACTTGTAAGTGAATGGATACTTCCCATTGAGACATACAAGACAGAGTTGGTAGGTTGAGAATTGAGCCATTCTATATAGTCTGGGGTTGGACTGACTTTGTCATCATTGAGATCAGAATAGGGTATGAGAGGACCAAGAGCATAGATAGGGAAATTGTGTTTTGCTCTTAGAGAGTCAAAGACTTGCAATTCTAGTTCATAGATGGAAGGGCACAAAAGATACTGTATTTCGGATTCGGGCAAATTTAAACCCCAGGCATCTAGTGCGACAGAATGGCCTTGGGCAAAGACACGAGGAAGATCAGACACTCGTAGCGGAGAAATTCCAGGGATGAAGTCCACAACTTCATTAGCATGCTCTACATGTATTCACAAACAGACAAACATGTATTAATTAACATACTCTACATGTATTCACGTCCATGTAAGATATATATTAACAAATAAAACTTAACTTCAGATATTCGAAAATTATATAAAACATAACTTCAACACTTATATTATATGTAATGAAAACGAGGACGTGAATATTATATTAGAATCTGACCTTCCAAATCAGTCGGGAACTGTTTTTCTTTGAAGAGATTCAGATGAGAATGCAAGGAAAATTCAGTTAAGTTTGTCGGCCAAAACGCAGCAATTGGAATATTTCTGTGATTTCCGGCGTGGACTGCCCAAGATAGTGGAAGGTCAGTTATAATCAAAGTAGCAGGAGGCTGAAGGCTATCAAGAATTTGCTCAAATGAAGCTCCCAACTTGGTCAAAACAGCTGAACCAAAACGAAGTACATCCGCGGTTTGGGATTCCTCCGACGGTAGAATATTGTTTGGTATGTTTACAAACCTTATGTTGGGAAACTTGTTATTGGGTTTGTTGTACTTTTCTAGGGTAACAACTGTGATGAGAATGTCTTGCTTTCTCAAAGCTAAAAGCTTGCAGAGATTTAACGTCGGATTAAGGTGTCCTAGAGCAGGAAATGGCATTGCCACTACGTGACACACATTGTTAGCTTTGCTTGCCATGACTAAGATTGATATTCATTCAAATGATGATCTCTCGGAGAAAGATAAATCGATTGAGTACTTGTCTATGACAATCAAGATATATAAATTGATATAAATAGTTGTAAAGTTATAAATCTAACAGAAATTGAAGGAAGGTGTGCTCCATTCCAATGTTATTTTATTTTAATTTATTTAGGTTACATTCTTTAAGTTGTCGACATCACTTTGAGTCCCTTTTCTTTTCTTTTTTTTTTTCTTTTCTTTTCTTTTTTTTTTTTTAATAAATTGATACCAAATGGACTAAAGGTTCGAGACGTTAATTATTGCATATATAGTTTGGTTAAAAGGAGAAAAAGTTGCATATAAATATATACTTATAAAATACATATATAGGGATTTAAGCCCTAATAATTAAGGTGAATGAAAAGATATATCACTTTTGGAGATCTTAGAAGATGGACAAAAAATATCTCTAACATCCATTAAATGGACTGTGGAAATTCAAATTTTAATATTAAATTAATTAAATTATTTTTAAAAATTAATTTAATTAAATGGTCAGTGGTACTCTATTATATTTCACTATTCTCTCTAATAATTTTGATCAAATTCTTTTTTCATTTTCTTTGGAAAAGTATTTTGATGAAATTCTAAATAATTTCTTATACATAAATTAACGAATTCAATTCAACAAATGAAATCAATATTAAACTTTATTTTGTGAAATTTTATTACAATATATAGTGTAAAATTCTTAATATTCAACTTTATATACAAACAACTGTAAGCTTAAAAATCAATGAAAAAATTTACATTTTTATATTGTTTGTTTTTAATATGAAATGTGTATATATGACCTTGAAATTTGACCATCTAAAGTAAATAAGAATATGAATAACTATTGGAGTTAGAATCTTTGAAATGGAGACCCAAAATATGGGTTTTCGTCTCCATCTTATAGGTCTTCATCTTCGCTCCAAAGCAAAGGAGATCCCACCTAAGATCTTCTTCCCCGACAATCTATATGATCACCAACGATAGAGAACCCAGCTTGAAATCTCCATCACTTAAAGATGCTGGTGGTAGACATCCCATTTGGAATCTCCACCTCCAACTTCTTAAATTTGCATTTTTAAAGTTTTTGTTTTTATATTTTTAATTTACATTTAATATTTCACCATTTATCTCTAAAATGAGGAATTGATATCCACATTTTTTTAAAATTTTTAAAAATATTTTTCACAAAACATCTCCACCGTCCACTAAATTGCATAGCGGAAATATAAAATTTGTTAATAGTATTTTAATAAATTTTAACAGATATTTTAAAAATCAATTACAGCCCATGATTACGAGTAGCGGATTTACTAACTGTTTTGAGCCATTAGTTAATGAAATGAAAGTTTAGCTTCTGAAAAAATATATCTCAAATAGTTAGCTTGTAATTTACTTTCTATTATATATATTGACATTTTCCACGCAGTATTTAAATATCATGAATGATAGCGAAATTATCGCTGTGTCTACGTTAAGCATTATTATTTTTAATTTATTTTTCTTTTGGCGGATTTATCTTATTTTATTTGTTTGTGCGGGGAAGACTTTCTATAAGGTGCTCAAGATCATTCAACTTGTCTGGGAATCTGGAATGTTGCAAATATAACCCATTTTTTATTTTTCGCGCTCTACGATACAATTACTAAAATGTTTCACTTCCTTATCGTTCAAATTTAATTATTTTTTTAATGTACCCAGGTCTCCTAATTTTGCACAAGTTATCATATCAAATTATAAATTTTTCTATGAAATATTGGCCTGAATAAAATATTCAATGAGTTTCATGCCTAAATAAATTGACTATTTTATTTTAAAAAATTAACTATTTCAGCAATTTAGCGTGTGATCTTTAATCAGTTGCTGGTTATTAAAACTATGATAATGGTATTCGACTTTGGCCAAGAGTGTACATGTCTACCATCATCCTTAAAACAAATTATAGAATCATTGTTCATTGTCTTCAAACCTGTAAATGTTTTGAATGATGTTGAAAATTATGATGTCATTCATTGCATATTTGCTTGATGAAAATATGAAAAGGTCTGGAATTTGAGACTTATTTCCTAAATATCTTGTAATCTTGGAGTTGAGTGATTCCTCCTTCAAATCAAGCATTTGGCTGGGTCATGTTAAGTGATTCCGCGGTTATAATTAATGTAAGTGATTTCTTGCATTATTCACAAATTTCACTCATAGACTAGCTCCTTCACCTAGAGGTCGTTGGACCACGTCTAGCCTTTATTCACACACCAAAATCAGCACATAAATGCCATTATATTCCTCTTTTTATTTCCCTAATTAGCCCATACCCCATCCATTAAAGAGAGTTTCCTTTGCTCTCTTCTACTATTAATATCAATTGAAAATTTGGTGTTAAGAGGTCAGTATGATGAAAGTGACAAGAGGTTGAAGGCTATCAAGAATTTGCTCAAAGGGAACCCCCAACCTGGTCATAACAGCTCAACCAAAACAATGCACATCCACTTTTAAGATTCCTCTGACTCTGGAATACTGTTTGGTATGTTTACCAACCTTATGTTAGAAAAATTTTCATTGGATTTGGTGTACATTTCTAGGGTAACAAATGTGATGAGGATGTCATGTTTTTTCAAAGCTAAAAGCTTGCAGAGATTTATCATATTTTTAATGTGTCCTAGAACAAGAAATCGCATTGCTACTATGTGACACACAATATTGTTAGCTTTACCTATCATGACCAGTAGGGATGGGCAAAGAAAACATGAATCGCCCAAATTGAACCCATCTGAAATGATTTTTAGATGTTCAGATTAGTACATGTAACAAGTGAATTCATGTTCAATTCTTCCTTTGAAGAATCAACCATATTCAGTTCATGTTCGGATCTATGATTCTAAAATCGAAACCCAATCGACAATGAGAATATATATATATATATATATATATATATGAATATGAAATTTATACATGTGCCCTTGAAGGTTATTCAGGTCAATAACCCTCAAGGGCTCATGTGTAATAATTCAATGAGGATTTAATATTCATAACTTAATAAGTATTTTCAACGTAAAGTGAAGTTTGTATTTTGATTAAAAATAATGCTTCATTGTTAACAATAATGGTTGTTGGTCAAACTTTAGAGCAATCAGTTTCCATTGTCTTTTAACTCATTTCCTTCAACATTGGATGACAATATATAGGGATGAAGAGAGCATCCTTTGACATTCACAAGCAAATACAAGGTAACAGTTTGAAGTTTGACCTCTCAAATCTTATATACACAATCTTTTGATTTCTTAACCATTTCTTTAACATTATTCATCCATTTGCTACCTATTTTTAAGTAAAATTCCTGCATTTTCACATGTGATCTTTCTCTTTTCCATTTCTATGTTTATATTTAATTTGTTTTATTCATGGTGAATTCACAAAAATGTGTAAAAAAGTGATCAAACAAAAGGTTGTAATGGTTAAAAAATACTAATCTAAAGCTCAAGAGCCCATTAAAGTTTAGGATGGGTAAAGCCAAAAAAGAATCACACCAGACCCCAAGAGTCAGGTTTGATGAGTCCGTTGAAGTGTCCGACAGGATCCTCTAGACAAGAGCCTAGATAAGGTCTGGGAAGGGTCTTGTCAAGCAGTTTCCCGATTTAGTTCTAACTGATTAGGAAGTGTAATTAATTCAAGATTCTTTTCCTATTTTATTTTTGCCTAAATTATAACGCCTATTTTCTATAAATAAACGTCAAAAATCTATTGCAACATACATAGAAGCAATACTATACTGTCACTCTGTCGAATTATTGAGAGATAGTCATGGACGTAAACACACTTACCGAATCACGTTAAAAACTTTCTATCTTCTTTGTGCTATTTTTTTTCTTTGTCATCTATTTTCCTTGTGTTATGTTTTGTTTTCTCATTGATTGTAGGTATTGTGTTTTAAGCTCTCGTTGACAGTAAATATGATCACATTTATCACATTTAGTGATGCTTGTGATCACATATATTGATAGTAATCACATGTGTTTACTTGTAATCACAGATAATAAATGACAATCGTACATTCTAGAATGTAATTAAACATTTTTTATTAAGTATATGCATACTTTAGGGGCACTTAATGGTAGAATTATACAGGGACAATGTAGAATATTACATTTTTTTTTTGGGGTTTCTAAGAGCCAATGAAAGCGAAAATCAAATCCCAACATTTAGTATTCATAAAGGTACATAGTTCCCTTTTTTTGGTTCTTGATAACCCTAAATACCCCAAATCTAGTGTTGATCACAATTTGGTACTTTTTCATTCTGCAATGACCTTAATCTAAAATTTGGCAATGAGGATTTCAATATGTTTGCAAGGATGAAGAGCGGCCATTGATGCACAGTTTGCATAGATAGTTCTTAGGCCACACAAAGCCACAAAAAGTGTCATGGGCCCACTTTGCATGAGATTTCCATATCAAGTCAGTAAGTTCCTACCAAAATATATACAACGAACTTGTGCAAGACAGGCAGGTTTTTTGCACCGTAGATAATAATATGCGACTAGATATACGATCATGCATAACTTTGGCATAGTTGTTTCGCATACATAGTTTGGATATTCCTTCCTAAACTTGAAACTATTGGACTGGGTGTGTGCGGTCATATGCATGCTATGTTCTATTACATTAGTGAATAAAAAGTTTAAACTGTCAACATTTGTGAGATATTTCACTAATATATCAACACTTATGATAACTGGATCTTTGACAATGACAACCCTACACACTTATCATTGTTTCATGCCACTAAATATTGCAAATTTTTGTCGTCATGGTCCTATGCACAAGTATAGTAACTGTTTCCTAATGATTGAAATAGCCCTTATTTATAAAGCATTAACAATGGCATGTCCATGTACAGAGTTTCACCTTGTTACATATGATTAATTACTACAAGGGAATTTAATATGCATTCTAATATAACCTAACTACATACAATAAATTACAATTAAAACTAGACTCCCTCTAACATATTAGGCCGTGTAAATCTACATTAATTCATGTTAGTTCATGGAACACACCATTAGTTTACCATCACGACATCGCGGAACACACCTTAACTTTGCAAAACACACAATACCTTCATGGAATACACAATTACTTCGCGAAAGAGGCAATACCTTCGCGCTCTAATTGTCAACTAGCAATGCATTTCTTAATAGTCAACACCCTTTTCTTCCTACCTATGCCAACCCCAAACCCAAACCAAAATACAAGTACAAACCTTCAACCGTTGTATGCATACAAATGTGCGAACCTTCATCAAATTAAAGCTACTATAGAACATATATTCGTGAACTGACTCTGAACAATCGAATGACTACTGCCTTCTCAAACCCTTATTTTTGAGCAAAACCTAACCCCAAACCTAGACCACAATGCAAGAAATAACCCCTCCTCAACCATTAAATGCATATGAATATGCAAACCTTTATCAAACTTGAACTAAATATAGCATGTAAAAGTTTTTAACCCCAAACTGTTGATTAATTAACCATTTCCACAACTTTGATAGATGAAGGAAATCACTTCAAAGATTAACGAAATAGCTTTAGATGTCTGACTAGGATGTTTGCAAGCGCCAATTCTTTGGTGCTATTTCACCAGTGATAACTTTTTTTTGGGGGGATACATAACAAGTTATACAATACTTGTAACATTTTTTTTTTTTTGAAGACATACGGTTGCAATTTTTTTTTTCTAATAAAAAGGCATGTAGTTGTACTTATGAGTAAAGGATTTTGAAATTTCAAAAGGTAACCGATTCATCAGGTCAACAGGTTACCATCAAGTAAAAATGTGACCGGTTCAATAAGTTAGTAGGTTGTCAACAATGTATGTATACACCCAGTGCACACAAAGCGACCCCTATATATATATATATATATATATATATATATATATATATCTCACTTGTTTACTTTAAAAGTGACTTGGTGATTAATGAATCTCTATAATGATTGGCTATTAATTAACATAAAATCTTCACTGATTACAAAAATGGTACTTTCTTTTTTTCATTCTAATTTCTAAATAATGCTACATATCTCCATTTGAGGTATATTACCTTAAAAGTTACCTGGTGATTAATGAATTTCTATAATGATTGGATATTAATTAACATAAAATCTTCACTGATGACAAAAATGATATTTTCTTTATTTCATTCTAATTTCTTAATAATGCTACATATCTCCATTTGAGGTATATTATTTATAGTCATATCTCTCCATATCAAATGAATCTTCACCAAGTTCACCTCCTTGTATATAAATTAAACATAAGTAGACATCACCAAACCAACATTCCTAAGAAACAAAGATATAGAAATAGTGTGTAGTGGAAACATAGCAATGGCAAACACTGATGTTTTGGCTTTGGCCATGTTGATGGTTGCTGGAACCCTAATCCTTAGTGATTATAAGGTTTCGGCTCAATGTGGAGCGGATATTCCTCAACTAATCTCCCAATGTCAACAATATGTTACTGGTGACGGACCTAAAATTCCTCCATCGGCAGAGTGTTGTGGGGTGGTGAAAAACATTGATATCCCTTGCGTTTGCAACTTTCTTACTCCTGTCACCCAGAAGCTTGTTAACATGGATAAGGTTGTGTATCTTGGACGAACGTGTGGTCTGACAATTCAAGTTGGCACCAAATGTGGAAGTAAGATAAGATTTTTGACTAGTTTTTTTAATGATATTTATTATATTCTGTATTTACTTATTTATTGCGATTAATGTAAATATTAATCCTCATTCCTTTGTTTATGTTATTAATTATTGTTTCAGGCTACACGGTTCCACCAGGCTTCACAATATGAGAGGTGCTTGAAGTTACTATGACAGGCTACAGCTATTTTGTTGTAGTTTTTGATAATAATATCTTATGCATGTTTTAATTTTTTGAAATATATGTATGTTTTAATTTGAAATAAATTTAAATTTTTCCAAAACAAAAAATGAAACTCTAGTGATTTTATTAACTACTCATAAGATTACGGCTCTGTTACCACCTTGTAAGTTGTCTTAACATCCATCTACTCTCTTTCATCGATACAAAGTGTTTAAATTTACTCTTTTGCCCATTATATTTTTAAAATAGCAAAAAATCTACAAAGACTCCTGAAATAGTAAATAATCTCAATTTACTTAACTTTTTAAAATATTATTAAATAAAAAAAAAAAAAAAAACTGTCATCAACCAAAAGTGGTTTCCATCTAAATTTTTAATAGTTTTAAAATGGGAGTATAAAGAGAATTGATATCTTGGTTAGAAAGTATTTCCATTAGACCTCATTTGGCATGCGGGATTTGATTGAATTATTGTCATGGGATTGGATTGGATTTGATAGGATTAGATTGGATTAGATAAATTAATGTTGTGATATGTTTAGCACAATATGAAATTTGATAAATTAGTGTTGTGATATGTGTAATATAGTATGAGATTAGATTACTTAGTGCTATGATATGTTTAATGCATTATGAGATCGATAAACTAGTGTTGTGCTGTGTTTGGAGCAACATAGGATCGAATAAGATTATTTTTAAATAATTAAATTATTTAAAAATAAATAAATCTATTTTCAATTAATTTTAATCTAAAATAAATTTTTAATTAATTTTAATTATTCTAAAAGGATTTTTTATAAACATATTAATTTTAATTAAAATAAATATATCATATACTAAAAGTGTTTAAACTAATTTGAAAAATAATGTGAAATATTAAATTATATTTTATAAATAAATATAACTATATAAAATCAATTTTAGAGAAATAATATTTATTTTATAACTAATTTAAAATATATATTATATTTTATAAATATTTAAATATAAAAAAAAATAAATAATTTAATTTAACATTAGGTTAGAAAAAAAAAGAAATGAAAAGTGAAAAAAAAAATGAAAAAAAGGAAAAAAAAAAGGAAGAAAACAACATGATTTAACCCATCACAACAACATAAAACAAAAGAGCATGAGATTGGTTTTCCAATCCTATCCTTTTACCAAACATGGGTTTTGACTAGAGGTCATTCAAACTCAGTTCAAACTCATGTAACAAATAAGACCTTAGTTTTATTGAAGTCCAATTTATATGGGCAATTATGGAAAGAATAATGGGCTAATAGATTGATTACGGCCCATATGATTCCTCAAGACTAGTCAAGTCAAATCAAGACCAATCGAGGCATGATTTAAGAGGAATTGAGTCATAAAGAGCTGAGGTGGCCAACCTTGACTCTTATATACGAGACTATCTGCGAAATTGGATGTTTGGAATGTTAAATTTGTCGTTTAGATAAATAATTCCTAATTTTTGAAATGTTCTTTTGCATCCCGTGTGTAAAATATTAATTAATAGGTTCTGAGAGTGGCAAGAAAGCATCCAAAATGATTTTTTTTTTTTTTTTTATATAAGAGTTATTCATTCCTCATTAATAGCTTATAATATCAATTATGATATATGAATACCCTCGTAGATTATTGTCCACGTACCTATGCCCTAATGTAGTGAATTTATACAATTTTCATTAAAGAAATTCAAACGAATAACCAACGTTAATTTTGAGAATTCTTGGTGACTGCCTAAGGATGGGCTAGAAAAGAATAATCTATTTGTTTGGACAAGTAAGGAATCAGGTTCTTCTAAAGTGGCATTTGCTTTTGAAAAGCAATAGGTTAGAGAATCAATATCTTGCTCTCTCAAATCTATTTAAAGCAATAAATAGTAAAATTTTGATAAAATAATAATTCTACTAAAATTAAAATAACTTTCAGTTCCAACTTGGATCAGTATATTATTTTTATAATGATGTTAAATGCATAAGATAATGGTTTATAAGGCCCAATGAGCAAGTAAATTCACACTACATATGGCATTTGCCATTTTTTAAAATTTTATTTTAAATCAATATCTTCGTAAATAGACAAATGATTTATCAAATGAATAATACTATATTACCTAAAAATGTATCCAAATTTATTGTTCAAATGTTGTGACAAGTTTATATATAATATCACATCATCAATACGTCATTCTAAAATTAATATGGTAGTTATAAATTACCTTAACATATCATTTGGACAATAAGTTTAGGTAAATTTTTTTATAAGTGTATCATTGTTCTTATCAAATAATACAAACTACTTGTATATGAGTGCAACTTGAGAACGATTACAGAAGTAATTATTTTTACTTAAAGAGACTAAATTAAACTTTTGAAATATAAAGAAAAATGGGTTTGTCTTTCAACTTTTAATTGATATAAGATGTTGATGCTTTACCACATCCCTAAGTTATGCTTGCCCTTTGATAGCAACTTTAATTTCGTGTGTGTGTGTGTGTATATGTATATTCAATTATAGTATATAAAAATAAAACTCTACTAATTATTAATTGAAGATTCTTAGCATAATATATTTGTAAGCATTTCGCTTATGGTTATTGAATTGCATTCGATAATTGAGATTTAATATCTAAATAAAATTAAAGTTAAAATGTCTAACCGAATAAGAAATATACAAATAACCAAAACAATGTTTTACTAGCTACTTTAGAATCATTTTAATCTAATAGATGTTATGTTACAAAACTTACTTTAAAATTAATAATGACTACGTAAATACAAGGTTAATTGACAAATTAAGCTAGCTTTCGGCTGCACAAATTTGATGTGCAACTCAAATGTTTATTTAGAACTTTGAACTAAGCGTAAATCTTTGTAATTTTAATGTGAGTTATGTGAATACTAACACAAAATCCTATACCGTACTCTATATCTTATTTGGAATGGATATGTTGGCACTCATATAATTATCTACGTGACTTATTTTAATTTCATCCAAACTTAAATCTGTATGTGCGTATGTTTAGGTGGCATGCACAGGTTTTAGATTGGGAATTGAAAAAATAAAATAAAATAAGTCATCAAGATGATTTTGATCCAAAAGTCTAATTTATCTGTGCTTATATATTGAATTGGGATCATCTCTTAGTCTTATTTTTTACAGGAGAAATTGAAATTTCAGTGATACATGAGGACAATATATATATATATATATATATAATATCTTAATTATCTATTATCTTTTATTCTAAAATGTCACCAGATTATAAAAAATTTAGGAAAAAAAAATTAGAAAAGAATCCTAATTTATATATATTTGTGCATAACTGGTACTAGAAAAGGTAACGGTACATAAAAAAGGAACATAGAGAAAATATAGTCACATCGATTAGAAAAGATCCAATGAGCATTTAAAAGATTTCATATAGCCGATTTACAGTTAAAGATTTATAAGTGGTTTGTTGGACATGACGAATGGTGCTGTTACACTTGATTCATGTAGATGTGCAAAGAAAAATATTAGCGAAGTATCTTAAATTGATCAGCTGATTAGTAGAAGGTCTCCAACTGTTAATACGAACTGGAATGGAATATAAGATATGCAAGAGGATAAAACAACAGGCAGGCTTACGAATAATGGTCTATTGTCAATTTGCAGTGGTTCTAGCATTGGTCTGCTTGGGAACATGACCTGCTTCATCAACTTGTTTGTTCTAGAAATTTTGTTAAATTCTGAAGCTTTAGTATCTCTCATTGACTTGTTCATCTCCAATAACATTTCTTTTAATTTTGCTCCTGCCTTGGGCTAGAAAGATAGAGACCAAAAGGAAAATTTGTAAGCAAACATGTTCTCCTTATAAATTGATTTGATCAAAACTTGAACGAGAAAGAAGCAAACCTGAACATTATCAAGAAGAGACTAGCGAATATCCCCAACGTCATTCTTGTTGTTTTGAGGGGATGTTCATTTGGAGGAACGTTTTGGCAGATTCCTGAGTCTTGATTCATGTATTAGCCCTTTAAGATTGCCCCGGCAGTTCCCAATATGAATAGAGTTGTAAAATACGCCATGGACTAAATAAACAGAGAAAGGTAGAAGTGAACAGATTAAACTTGAAGTTCAAGAAAGGCTCAGAAGTCTACTATTCATTACATGTCCTAAAAGATGATAAGGATTACTAAGAGCTGTACTAGTTATTATAAGAATGGTGACCTGAGTTAATTGATCAACTTTAGGCAGCAGCCACAGGTTCAGGTTCCTTGATATGTCAGTGTCTGCAATGCTGATTGAGGAAATTTCTAAGCAACAGATTCAGTATCTCCATGCTACAAGCAACATCTTACAATCTGCAAGTCAAGGACAATACTATACTATATATAAACCTGCAGTTAATTATCATTTACCAACGTACAGCTTCCATTTCCTGGATGAATGTTTGAAGCAATTAAGAATCTTACTTCATTGTCGTTGGATCAATAAAACCAGCAGCTAAAGATCCTCAATATTCCCCTAGCAGCATTGTTACTATACCTGAAATTGTCACTCGAAAGCAGTATAACATAATTAAACTACTAGAGTTATGGAATGTACACACTTAGATGAAATAATATATGCTATTTAAATTGCATACCCTTTCAATTACAACACTTTGGCTTGTGCTTCCATTCATGACAGTTAACTTCACTGAGTAGTTGTATACCATGCTAAGAATCAAGTCCTAGTATATACTATCCATCGATCCTAACAGTCATCACTGAAAATAAAGTAAAAATCATATAAGAAATAAGAAACAGAATATTCCACTAAAAATAAAGGATATATAGATCATTTTGTAAAAGTTTATCATCTTTTACTTTTGGTCATCATGATCAAGAATCTTTTTCCATCAACCTGTAATGCAAGCTGAAAAAGATCCTAACAATTATCACTTAAAATAAAATAAAAATCATATAAGAAGTAAGAAACAGAATATTCCACTAAAAATAAAGGATATATAGATCATTTTGTAAAAGTTTGTCATCTTTTGCTTTTGATCATCATGATCAAGAATCTTTTGCCATCAACCTGCAATGCAAGCTGAAAAAGATTCAAACATGCTACAAGAGAAAAATATTAAATGTGTGTCCTCTTTCATGTTAATGCTACAATTAATGTCTTTTCTATGTTCATTTTCTGTTCAAACCTATAAATTCCACCCTTAAATTAAAACCAATGAGAAAACGGGGAATGAATTACATATACAAATCAGAATCAAGTAAACAAAAAATCACCTGAACCAAAATAAAACCACTTGAAAGTTTTGCAATCCATTCATTGAACCACTAATTTTTCTATTCACTGTCCTGTTCCTCTGCCTGCATCGTGCCCACTAATTACTAGAGAGTAACAAGCCAAACAGTGAAGCAACGAAAGAGAATTAACTGAAAGCACCTCTAAAAGGTTCGTGACCCATACAACTTCTTTAAATGTTCACAGTTTCCTGTGTGCTGCCATCAACAAAAATGGTCATGGTCTTGGGGGGCACATCTTCGGAAGCATGTTTTGGGACCTCTTTTTCAGCTTTATGCCATGAAATCCAACATGATCTCTTATTAGTGTTCCTGAATGCACCAAGCTGATATCACATAAAGTATTTCCTCTGACAAGCTACACTGTAAAATCTTTTACAGAACAGAAATAGTATATGCAAGAAAACCATTTCCATTTTTAAGACAAACAGGAAGAAAATTTAACATAAATATAATATAGATCCAAGAGAAGCTCACATAGCAAAGGGCAAAACCAGAGACATTGCACGTTCCATCTTTACATTGCAACAGCCTCCATGTAGTTTCAGCCATAGAAGATTCAATGCCGACCTATTCATACATTAGTCATTGACTAATCTCTCCGCTTTATAACAAAAATTTGAATTCTGACCATTAGAAGGCATGTCTAGTCAATCCAACTCACATCTTACATTTTACATGTAATTTTTCATCACATGAATTCTGATTATGTCTCTGGCAAGAACATCTAACACAATTGGTAGAAAGAACACAATAATGATAATCAGCATGATGTTCCTAATCACAATATAGGTAGGTTACAAGTAATAAAACTCAACATAGATTTCAGTGCAAGAGCTTATTTTGATTGTTTGGAACTAAAATTATAAGCTTAGATTGAGTGATAACTAGTTTAATTTCAGAGCCCATTTATATATTTATATTTGCACTTGTTATGCAAACGAATCTAACGTGCACTAACCTGGTGTGACAGCCTGATAGGTACTCAGCTCCAGCAGCTTTTCAAGGAACTAAAATCATTGAGTCTTTCATATTCAATTGTGACAATTTCATTGGAAAAACAACAACGAATCAGCCCAATCTAATTCAGAGTACTGCAAATCAAGTTTCAATATTACAGCCTGAAGAGACTTGGACTTGGAATTCTCATCCTTCGCTTCATGTCTGAGAAGATGATACAGACTATTTAGAGTAGCAAGAATTGTTTGTATCAATAGTACCTGTAACCTCGTCACACGCACAATGGAAGAAGGTTAATCAATCAACTTGATGGAACATTAATCTTTGGGGTCTGAACAGTGAAGTTGATGAGGGTGATAACAAAAACCTGAGTCAACCATGCGATTTCCAGCAGCCACGATTTCAGGTTCCTTGATGTTGATAATTACAGCATCTAATGTGAGAAAGATCTTTGCAACAGAAGGTACATGTTCCAGGCAACATCTTATCACCTGTAAAGTACAACCAAAAATTTTCTCAATAAGAGTGTGCATTCCCTAGCGGTGCAACAGAAATACTAACTATAAACAACTAACGTAATTCATGACTTCAATATTGAGCAGTTTAATATATTAAATCTAGAAATTGTTGTTATCCACATATGGTTTCTAATGACTACTGAGTACAGATAACTGCTTTATAGTACAATATATTACAATTAACCTATGCATAGGATGAGATTATGAGAGCAAAAGCTATGAGTGAGACATTGCGAAACATTACAGTTGACTGTGGACCACATTGAGACAGCCTATGCATTTCGAGTATATATCTAAAGAACCAGCGACAGCATTGAACTAAAGCATGTTTGAAATGGTATTACATGCATATTGTGTCTGGTATAACTATATTTTTAGTTAGAAATTTAGTGTCCAGTACCGTATAATACAGCAAGGCAATATATATGAAATTAGTAATTGATTGACATCACACAATAAGAATCTAAGCAGTAAATTCCTTGAGAAATTCAAGTTTGTTTAAGATTGTATCATTTTGCAAATTTTGTGGAAAATTGAATTACCAAAACCACAGCAACACCACCGGAATGTGTCCCCAAGTCTTTCACTAAGCTTCTCCTTTTCATAGTGGTTTACTACCACCTGCATCATGCCACGCTGATCACTATATAGTACAATAGCAAATAGTGAAGACACAGAGGAAATGAAGGAGAAAAAACACAAAGGATGCCAACAAGGATCAAACTCTTTTATTTACTGCACCCGTGTGTTGCCATCACCAACAATAGTCTGTCATATCCCCTGAGCACAATGTTGAAATTATGTGTGTTATAGTGCATCCTTGTTTACATTTCCTAAATACACCAAAGGGGTTGTTTAAAATGTCAGAATCAGAATTAGTAACCTTACTTTTCTTTTAGTATATTTGCCAAATATGATATTGATTGCTTTATCTATTGATAACCATTTCCAATTCTATAGACACGAAGAAAAAGAGAATTTAATAATATGATAGAGATTGAACATGGATTTAAGAGCAACTCACCAAACAAATTACACTTACTTTTCTCTTTCAAGAATCTTGATGAAGTTTTTGTCTTGAATAGATTTAAATCGATCTTTGATTGCACTACTTGATAGCAGAACTGTAAAATTCAACATGTTTGGTAAATCATGAGTTCCGCATTGACAATTTACTACTGCATGATAAGCCTTGATGTGTAGATGGAATGTGATACCTGATTAAAATTATCCAAATCAGAAGAAAATATTAGAGAAAGAGTTAAAGTTTTGATGAGAAAAGAAATGTTATATGCCTCACCTTTTGTCATTGATTCTTCAACAAATTCATGTCGTAATAAACTTGCCTTATTGCATGAAGCCAAAAGATAATATATCAAGTTTTCTTCACAGGAAAAAGATTTTTTAACTTCCTAAAACTTGTACAATTTTTGCAAATGTAACTATCAGCTAAAGGTTCTTAATGTGAGTTACATCTTGTCGACGTTGAAATTCAGTCGACGAGTAATCAATGCCCAATACCTGCAATCAATGTGAGAAAGCACAAATACCAAGGAAAGACAAAGACAGAAACAGAGGATCAAACGAGGAACACGGAGCTTTTACGTGGTTCGGCAATAATTGACCTACGTCCACGACTGTCTGTCTCTTTAATTCTGCAGAGTGACAGTATGTTATATTATATTGTGTGTTGATGTTACAATGATCTTAGTCCCTATTTATAGGGAAAGAGGTGTTACAATTCTGGTTGTAGCAAATCAGGAAGAGAATCCTGAATTAATTACATTCCCTAAACAATTGGGAAAAATAAGGAAAAGAATTATAAATTAATTATACTTCCTAATATATTTAGATAATATCAGGAAATTGCTATAATTATCTCAAGATAATGTTGATCTGATTTTGAATTTGAATTGATCTCCATATCTGACGAGGGAATCATGGTTTGACTGGGCAATTGCCATATTCGGAGAGAGAATTATGGTTGAACTTGGTAACTGCCTGTTCTGGAAGATATTGTACTTATCACGTGTCTGAGCGAGCTGACGTGTCATGGTGATCCCAATCTCGAGCTCGCTGAGAGACGAGCTGCGCAGGCGGCGAGCTGCGACCTGACTACACTTATGGGTCTGCTGATGCCAGCTAGAAATCTCGATGGCCTTTGAGTCAATACTGGGCCTCATCTGATGGGCTTTGACTACACTGACCTCATTGGGTCTTCTTATCGGGTCTTAAATGGACCTAAATTGGACTTTTACCAGCCCAAATACTGAGTCCGAAAAATATGCATAACATTAGCCCCCCAGCTTCTCAGTTTGCTTTAGCGAGCTGGGAGCTTGAATTGCTGGTAAAAGTTGGCTTCCTTGTCACGCTTACTTTTGTAACCGCCTTTGTGCACTTTCAAATTCCACCTTTTCAGTTGCGACACGTGGCGATCATGCAGGTGGTGACTGAAACGACGTCTGCACGTCCTTTACACGTACATTTAATGCGCACGTCCTTCAACTGACGGCTGCATGATTTCCAAAGCCCCGTTCTGCGCTGCACCGTCAGATCTATGACGGTTACACTTTCCAAGAATCTAACGGTTGGGACTCACGCTTGCTTGTCTATATAAGTCATTGGCCCCTTTCCATTTTCTTCTTTCATCTGTCACTTTCTTCCATAGCAAACAAGCGTTTCAAGCTTTCAAGCAACCAGGACCCACAATCCTTTCTCGAAATCATCAGCT
This sequence comes from Litchi chinensis, assembly GCA_019925255.1. Taxonomy (NCBI): domain Eukaryota; kingdom Viridiplantae; phylum Streptophyta; class Magnoliopsida; order Sapindales; family Sapindaceae; genus Litchi; species Litchi chinensis. Next base: position 28,424,822 of record CM034464.1, on the reverse strand, counting down.
TTTCTCGCCGTTTTTTATCTTGTCAACAGTTCAAGGTGAGGCTTCTTTTTCTTCAAAACTTTTTTTGTTTTGGGTTTATCTGGCTCCATCACCATTGTTGTTCCTGCAATGATATATATGTATTTATTTATTTATTTTTAGATGTCTTCAAGTGGAACTCGCAAGGGGATGATTCCAAGCAATGAAGCTCGCGAGCATGACAAAGCCCGAACTCATGCTATTCAGGGAAGAGAGGCTCGTGAAGCATTCGCTCGTCATCCCTCATCGCTAAAACGTCCTGAGGTGGAAGGACTTGTCAAGCAATTCCATATTCCCTTCGGTTGCCGTATACTGCTGCCTGACTCAAACAATCATGCATGCTATCCACCCAGGGGATTCATTGCTGTCAGCACCCAGCATCTCGAGCAGGGGTTACGGTTCCCCGTTCCACCGTTCTTGGTCGAATTTCTCAATAAAGTCAAGCTCGCACCATTTCAACTGACTCCCAACTCTTATACGCAGTTGATCTCGCTGGCTGTAGCCTTCTTCAGGAATGGCCTTCATGCCCCTACACCAAGGATTATTCAGCAGTTTTACTCCTTCAAGGCCGTGTCTGCGGGAGATGGAGAGAAACCGGATGGCATTTATTATCTCACAGCTCGCCAGTCGCAATACAAAGACCTTTTGCCCAAAGGAGAAGCGAAAGGCAAATCCAACGTTGGGCCGTACAAGACGAGTTGGTTTTATATCTCGTGCCCATCTCTTGCAGATCTCCGAAACTTCAGCTTCGTCCTAAAACCAGGTACTCATAAGAAAATTTAAGCGAGCTGACTTTGTCTTGTATCTTCATTACTTATCATTTTTTGACCATTTGTTGTGCAGTGCTGAAGATGGACGAGTCTCCTCTTAACAGCGGGGAGGAACGAGCTCTTGACAAGCTCGCCAAATCGAACAACGTGGGCATCAGCAGCAGATTCGACGATGCTATCCTTAGAGCTTACAAGCTTGCTCCTCTTACGGACTCCCATCTTCTGCGAGCTGGGGAAGATATAGGCAAGATGAGTGACAGGCCTAGACTTCCTTCTGTTTTTGAGGTTTCTGTTCAGGATGCGTCTACTTCCCGACCTCCGCCAGCAGTCTCTTCATCGTCAGAGGATGTCATTCGCTCGGATAACATTCGCTCGCCTTCTCCACCTCGGAAGACTTCATCTCGAGGTGCTCCTGCTCGCACCTCGTCTAAAGCGAGATCTTCTTCAGCTCGCACACCAAAGAAGGCGAAGCCGTCTTCAACTCGCACTCCTTCAAAGGGTGCGTCTAAAAAAGGTTCTTCTACAGTTCCTGCCCCAGTTCGGACAGGTTCAGACCCAGTCCCTACGGCTTCTACTGCACAGGCTGACCCATCATCTTCTCCACATCACACATCTACTCCAGGGGCTTCACTGCCATCCCCAGCTCGTGCTCCAGCCCCTGCTCCTTCTTCTACGAAACTCCCAGCCAACAGGAGGAGACTTATACTCATGAAATCTCCTCCTGCAAGTCCCTCTGTATCTAAAGCTTCCTCGACTCCTTCAACAAAACGGCCTGCCGAAGACTTGGCCACTCCAGCAGCACCCTCAAAACGCTCTAAACTATCTGCCCAGGACCAGGCTCCTGCAATTGCTGCATCCAACGAAGCGCCTGTTGTTGATGAAACTACTGTCCCTGCGACCGCCGCTCCCAGCGAGGTGCATGATGCTGCTAAAGCCACTGCTTCCTCAACTGTTGCTCCTAACGAGGTGCCTCTCTCAAATGTGTTTGCAAATCTTCAGTCACCTCCTACTTCCAGTTCGCAGCCTGGGAAAGGTGATGTTCCTTCTAAGGTTGCTCCCCAGTCAACCCGAGCTGGCCCCAGCGGACATGCGACTAAGCGTACCGTTGTATCGCGACGAGGTGGTTCTTATGATGATGCACGCGATATCCCGGAGCGCGAGAGAACTCCTTCCCCAACCAGATCAGACATCGAGCTGGGTCCTGGAGGAAGATATTTAAATGCTTTCCTTGACAACTGGGCAACAATTATGCTCAATCACGCGAATGTCTTGGAAAATAGGTGTCTTAAGGGCGAGGACCTAGATGAGTTCACGGCTCGCCATTGCATGCTGGTAAGTTATTTTTCCTCATCTGTTGATTCCCTTACTTAACTAGATTTTAATCCGTTCATAATTTCCAGGGTGCCCTTGCTGCAATGAAGCGAAAAAGGGAGACAAAAGCTACCAAGGATGAGATGAGGAAGCTAGAATTCGACCTGGAGGCGGCTACTGAGGATTTAGCTAACTTAGCTTCGGGCAGAATAGAAGGTCAGGAAGCTCAGATCGCTAAGGCGAACGCTGCAAGTCAAGCCTTTGAGGAAGCTCTAAAGAAGATGGAACACGAGCATATCATGCTAAGAGACGAGCTTCTCAAGGTGAAAGAGGACCTGAGGCAGTCCGAGCAGCGAGCTGAATTGGACGAGCAGAGGGCTTCAGCTGCAGAAGAAAAGGTCGAAGTGCTTCATCGCCAAGTTGAAACTGCCTTGGCGCGGGCTGAAGCTGCTGAAAAACAGGCTGGGGAAGCCTCAAAACGAGCTGATGAAATGGGAGCTGCAGCTAAGAGTGCTGAGGAGGCTGCAACCAAACGGGCTGAGGAGGCTGCAATCGTGGCTAAGCGTGCCGAGGAGGCTGAGCATCGAGCTGAGGTGCTTAGGCAACAGGTGGTGGAGGCCATTCAGCGAGCTGATGCTGCGGAGCAACGTATTGAAGACATGAAGAAAGAGGCTGAGGTCGTCAATCGTCTCGCTGATGATGCCTTCGAAGAGCTGTCGATCTTTAAAGAGCAAGCAGCTCAAGAACTGGAAGTGCGGGTTGCAGATGCAAAGGACGAGGCTGAGGAAAGAACAGGTCGTGATTTCCTCTTCACATTGTGGACGTCCTACCCAGAAATGGATTTTTCTATCTTTGGGGATATAGGTCTTGAAATTATTGAAGATTTTAAATCACAAGCCAACTTGTCCTCGGCTGGTCCAATCCCTTCAGAGCATGCTCCTGGTACGTCCTCCCAGGCTGAGCCCATTGCTTCTCCGCGCAAAGCATCTTCAACTGATCCAGGCCCTTCAACTGATCCAGGCCCTTCAACTCGAGACTGAAAATTTTGTTTTTCTTTTTTACTTCTATTTCTTCAGCTTTATACTTGTAGCCAGTTCTCATTTTTAATGAAATTTCTTTCATTACTCTTCCTGTGTTTGAATGTATTTAATTTTCTGCGCATAACATATTTCGTGCCTTTCATCTTTAGAGTTACCATATTCCTTGCAAGCTGATTGTCAACGAACTTTAAATCAAAGTAATTGCCTGCTTAATTAATAAAATTTGGTAAGTAACAATACTTGAAACGTTTAAAATTTTGACGAGCTATGCAAGAACACCTAGTCACTTTGCTTTTTAGGCTCTTTCATTTGTAGCGAACTATGCAGCGGTCGTCATCTCACCTGCTTTTTAGGCTAATTTAGACGAGCTATGCAAGGATACTTAGTCACTTGCTTTTTAGGCTCTTTCATTTGTAGCGAGCTATGCAGGGGTCGTCACCTCACCTGCTTTTTAGGCTCATTTAGGCGAGCTATGCAAGGATACTTAGTCACTTGCTTTTTAGGCTCTTTCATTTGTAGCGAGCTATGCAGGGGTCGTCACCTCACCTGCTTTTTAGGCTCATTTAGGCGAGCTATGCAAGGATACTTAGTCACTTGCTTTTTAGGCTCTTTCATTTGTAGCGAGCTATGCAGGGGTCGTCACCTCACCTGCTTTTTAGGCTCATTTAGGCGAGCTATGCAAGGATACTTAGTCACTTGCTTTTTAGGCTCTTTCATTTGTAGCGAGCTATGCAGGGGTCGTCACCTCACCTGCTTTTTAGGCTCATTTAGGCGAGCTATGCAAGGATACTTAGTCACTTGCTTTTTAGGCTCTTTCATTTGTTCTTTGAACTATTGAGTTCGGAGCCCGTTAGCCTGGTGAGGAAAGTTGAATCAAAAACAGGGGAATAATGGAGCTATCATTTATAATTAATCCATATTACAAATAATGAAAAACTTATTGATAATAAGGGCGGAGATGCTCGGCATTCCAAGCTCTGGGGACTTCTGCCCCATTTACATTAGCTAAGCGATAAGCTCCATTTCCCAAGGCTGTTTTGACAACATACGGTCCTTCCCAGTTAGGGCCTAAGGATCCGTCACTTGGCTTGCGGGCTCCTGGTAGAATGAGGCGTAGGACTAAGTCTCCCTCATTGAATCGGCGAACCCGAGCATTCTTATTGTAGTACCTCGCTATTCTTTGCTGATAAACAGCTACCCTTAGCCTGGCCGTTTCCCTGTGTTCTTCAAGCAGGTCCAGGTTTGTTGCAAGTAGCTGATCATTGTCATTTGGATTGAAGGTCGCTCTTCTTTGCGAGGTGACTTCAAACTCAGCCGGGATCATAGCCTCCGATCCGTATACCATTGAAAATGGAGTCTCGCCAGTGGAGCTGCGAGCTGTGGTTCTGTAGGACCATAATACTTTTTGAAGCTCATCTACCCATGCTCCTTTCTTTGCTTCCAGTTTCATCTTCAGGGTCTGCTTGATGATCTTATTCACTGCTTCAACTTGGCCATTGGCTTGTGGATGATCCACTGCTGAGAAGCTCTTAACGATTTTGAGGTCGTTGCAGAACCTGAGAAACTGGTCACTAGCGAACTGGGTCCCGTTATCGGTTATAATCTGCTGTGGGACTCCGAATCTGCAAATAATGCTGCTCCATACAAACTTCTCAATCTTTGTTGTGGAGATTTCAGCTAGCTCCTTTGCTTCCGCCCACTTGGTGAAGTAATCTACCGCGACCACTGCATGTTTGCATCTTCCCCGAGCCATTGGCAGGGGTCCGATCAGGTCCATCCCCCAGATCGCAAAGGGCCACGGGCTCACCATCTGTTGGAGGTAAGCTGGTGGAGCTCGCGGAATATGAGCAAACCTCTGACACTTGTCGCATTTCTTTACTAAATTGATGGCGTCCTGCCTCATGGTGGGCCAGTAGAAGCCTTGCCGAAGTGCTTTTTGAGCTAGAGACAGCCCCCCAGCGTGGTTCCCGCAATGGCCTTCATGTATTTGCCTTAGTACTGTTTCATACTCAGGGCCATCAATGCATCTTAGCAGTGGAGCTGAGAACCCTTTCTTGTACAGCACGTCGTCATAGATGCAATACCTGGCTGCTCTAGCTCGAAGACGCCGAGCCTCCAGCTTGTCACGAGGTAGCTTTCCATCCTGTAAATAGCTGAGTATCGAGCTCATCCAGGAGTCAGGTTGCACAATGATGGCCATTGTCATATTCTTTTCCTCTGTACTTGGAGCTGGTAGAAACTCAACTGGGATTGCCCCAAGGAAATCTGTGTCTCGTGTAGTCGCGAGGCGAGCTAGTGCATCAGCATGCGAGTTCTGAGCTCGCGGGATCTGTTTCATTTCGTACTTGTGGAATGCACCTAGCAGCTCGTGAACTTTCTGGAGGTAGAGGGCCATTTTTGGTCCCCTGGCTTGATATTCTCCCAATACGTGGCCGACAACGAGCTGCGAGTCACTAAAGATCTTCAAGCGTTCAGCTCGCATCTCCTTAGCCAGACGTAGACCAGCGAGTAAGGCTTCATACTCAGCCTCGTTGTTTGTTGCTTGAAAGCCAAACCTTAGGGCATAAAGGATTTTGTGGCCTTCAGGACTGATCAGTAGAATTCCAGCTCCAGCCTTCTGCTCGCTGGCTGATCCATCAACATATAGCTCCCAAGCCGGACCTTCGGAAGACTCAGCCTCGTCATCTACAGATCCTGTAAACTCCGCAATGAAGTCCGCTAGAGCTTGGGCTTTGATAGCCGTCCTTGGCTTGAATTGGATGTCGAACTGTGCGAGCTCCACTGCCCATTTCAACAAACGACCTGAGGTGTCTGCTTCTGCAAGACTTGCTTCAACGGATACTTGGTGAGGACTTCGATGGTATGAGCTTGAAAATAAGGTCGCAGCTTCCTCGACGCAATCACCAAGCAGTAAGCCAGTTTCTCCATCTGCGAATATCTGGTTTCAGCATCCTGTAACCGTTTGCTCACATAATAGACCGGAAGCTGCGTCTTTTCTTCTTCCCTCACCAGGGCAGCACTCAGAGCCTGCTCCGACACTCCCAAGTATAAGATCAGCTTTTCTTCTTCTCTGGGCTTGGAAAGAAGTGGAGCTCGTCCCATATACTCCTTCAACTGCTGGAAGGCTACTTCACATTGTTCAGTCCACTCGAAGCTCTTTGCTTTCTTCAGAATGTCAAAGAAAGGGACACACTTGTCTGTTGCCTTTGAAATGAACCTACTCAAAGCTGCGACCTGGCCATTGAGGCTCTGTACGTCCTTTACCCTGGTAGGCGACCTCATGTCAATCAGTGCTTTGATCTTCTCGGGGTTTGCTTCAATTCCCCTACTATTGACCATGAAGCCCAGGAACTTCCCTGAAGCTACTCCAAATGCACATTTGAGCGGATTTAACTTCATCTGGTAACTCCTCAGAATTTGAAACATCTCTCTCAGGTCGCTAACATGGTTACCGATCTGCCTGGATTTCACCAGCATGTCGTCAACATAGACCTCCATGGTCTTTCCAATCTGTTCTTTGAAGATCATGTTCACCAAGCGTTGATAGGTCGCTCCAGCATTCTTTAAACCGAAGGGCATCACCTTGTAGCAGTATAACCCCCGATCAGTTATGAACGAGGTGTGCTCTTCGTCTTCGGGCTTCATTGGGATCTGGTTATATCCCGAATATGCATCCATGAAGCTCAGGAGCTCGTGGCCAGCTGTAGCATCCACGAGCTGATCTATCCTTGGCAGGGGGAAACTGTCTTTGGGGCATGCCTTGTTTAGGTCGGTGAAGTCGATGCAAGTTCTCCACTTCCCGTTCTTCTTTTTTACTAGTACAGGATTGGCAACCCAGGTCGGGTAGTAGGCTTCTCTGATGAACTTGTTAACCAGAAGCTTGTCTACCTCTTCTTTTAGTGCTAGGTATCGTTCCCCTGTCATTGCTCTTCTTTTCTGACGAACTGGCTTGAAATGAGGATCAATATTCAGCCTGTGAGACATCACTTCTGGATCTATTCCCACCATGTCCTCATGATTCCATGCAAACACGTCCAAGTTCGCCTTCAGGAAGTCAGCGAGCTGGATTCTCAGCTCCGGAGTTAATCCCCTTCCCAGCTTCAAGCATCGCTCAGGATCTACCTCGCTGACTGGTACATCTTCTAACTCCTCAATTGGACCGGTAGCTTGGTCTGCATCTACCTCGCGAGGGTCCAGGTCGTGACTGACTCCTTTCTCAGTCATAGCTCGTGGCTCGCCTCTTGAGACCACGTTCACCTTCTTCCCTTTTACACCCATCTTCACAGCATCTTCATAGCAACGACGAGCTAGGTGCTGTTCTCCTCGAACACATCCGATGCCATTAGGAGTTGGGAACTTCACTGTCAGAGTTCTGGTCGACGTAACCATGTCCAACTCGTTCATAGCAGGTCTTCCGAGGACCACATTATACGCTGATGGGCAATTGATTATCAAGAAGTCTGTCAAGGTTGTTGCCTGACGACCTGCCTCTCCCAGAGTCAATGGCAACTTAATCTGCCCCACTGGTACCACAGCATCTCCAGTGAATCCAAATAAAGGCTCCGGGGATGGTCTCATTTGCTCTTCTCGCAGCCCCATTTGGTCGAAACAACTCCTATACATCACGTTCACCGAGCTCCCGATATCGATCATAATGCGCCTAACTTCCGCATTGCTAATTTTAGCTCGTACAACAAGCGCGTCGTTATGAGGCCAGACTACTCCTCTAGCATCTTCGTTTGTAAACACAATCTCGTCCGAGGTCGGTTTTGCCCTTTTCGCAGGTCTTTCGGATCCATAGAGCTTAAAAGAATGATTTGCCTCTCGGACATACCTCTCATGCGATCTGTTGGAATCACCTGCGATATGAGGGCCACCATAAATGGTAAAAATGGTTCTTACCGCCGGCTCGTGGTCTGGTTCGGAAGCTCGTTGAGGCTGTTGATGATGTGTTGGCTGTTGCTGTTGAGGTCGTTGTTGGTGAGGTCGTTGGTCAGCAGGTCTTGCCACATATTCTCCCAGGCGACCTCGCCTGATTAATTTCTCAATGGCGTTCTTCAACGCCCAGCAATCTGAGGTACTGTGTCCGACCTCATTATGATAGGCACAGAATTTGTTCTGGTCTCTGTGCTGAATTGGAGCCCTTATAGGATTGGGCCTCCCAAAATCCTCCTTATTCCGCTCGGCAGCGTAAATCCTGTCCGGTGATGTCGTCAGGACGCTGTATTCTTCCTGGCGACCCCAACGCTGAGGTCGTTCATATCTTGGCTCTCTCCTCGCTCTTTTGGCGATCTGATTACTTGAGCCGTTATTCCTTCCTTCTTCGTTCCTGCCATTGTTTCTCCTCTTTGGCTGGCTGGAACTGCCCGCTTCGTTCTTCTGATTCTGCTTTTTCGGGCCGAAGGTTTCTTCCCATCTGATCTCTTTCGCAGCTCGCTCGTAGAATTCTCCCAGATCCTTCACTGGGGTCTTGTAAATGCTCTCGTATAACTTTCCATCCTTTCGCAATCCAACTGAGATCGCTGTCAGTATGCTCTCATCTGATGGATGTTCAACATTTGCGACCTCGCGTCTAAACCTGGTGATATATTCTTTCAGTGATTCACCCTGACGCTGAAAAATCGTAGCTAGGTGGCAGGATGGAGCGAGCTGCCTTCTCAGTGCCCTGTATTGACCAACGAACTTCTGTTGGCATTGCTCCCAACTTCCTATGCTGCGAGCTGGGAGATTCTTGAACCACGTCCTCGGAATATCCCCCAATGTAGCGGGGAATACTCGGCACTTCACCATCGGACTTCTTGTCTGCAGGTCCATCTGAACGTTGAATGCGTCTAGATGGTCATATGGGTCACTATCCCCATTGTACTGCTGAATGGTTGGCATCTTGAACCTTGGAGGGAGAGGTTGTGTCTCAATCTCCCTTGTGAATGGGGTCCTATCTCCGTAGAGCCCACGCTGTTCCAGAACTCCAGGTCGCGCTTCCAACTGTCGGACCCTTCGGAGGAGCTCCTCTACTTGGGGGTCTTGGAGTTCATATCTCCTCCTGTGATCATGACTTGGAGCCGGATGTTCAGGGTCATACCTTTCGTCTTCCTCGAATTGGTCCTCATGATGATGGGACCTTACCTGCTGCCCATCCACTTCATCAACATAACGAGCTACGGCTCGGACTCTGCCTTGGCCAACTTCTATCCGCCTGTTTCCATCCTGGCTCAATCTTGCTACCAGGCTGTCAGGACGTGCGACCTCCCTTTCGTGTTGAACAGGGTGTCTTCCGGCCCTCGAACGCGCATTAGATGAGCGAGCCGAGTCTGCAGGTCGCGGGACTTCCCTTGCTAACCTTTCAGGTCCTCGCGCTGTTTCAGGAGGCTGGGGCACTCCCTGTGGTGCCTGAACTTCCACCCTAGTCACGTTCTGAGCCTGGGCCTGCACCAACATGTTGACGGCTTGTGTGAGCTGTCTAACCGTGTCCTCCAAAGCTTCTTGTCTCTGCAACAACGCATTCTGTCCTTCGGCCATCTGGGCGACTGGAACCATTTGACGGTGAGGCAGAGGAGGGATGCCTGGCGCAGCCCCGAGTATCTGTCCTTGGGACGGGCCTGCTGCATGCGTGGTTGCATCTTGCCCAGGCTGTAAGTTCTGCTGAGATTGGTTCATGTGACTTTCTGCCTGGTCATCATCTCCAAGGAACCTGTTTGATCTAGTCTTTGTCATATCGTCAGAAGTTGATGAACTGAGATGAAAAAGATTGCAGTCTGGGGCCCTTCCTCTAGCGCCAAAATGTCGACGTTGGAATTCAGTCGACGAGTAATCAATGCCCAATACCTGCAATCAATGTGAGAAAGCACAAATACCAAGGAAAGACAAAGACAGAAACAGAGGATCAAACGAGGAACACGGAGCTTTTACGTGGTTCGGCAATAATTGGCCTACGTCCACGACTGTCTGTCTCTTTAATTCTGCAGAGTGACAGTATGTTATATTATATTGTGTGTTGATGTTACAATGATCTTAGTCCCTATTTATAGGGAAAGAGGTGTTACAATTCTGGTTGTAGCAAATCAGGAAGAGAATCCTGAATTAATTACATTCCCTAAACAATTGGGAAAAATAAGGAAAAGAATTATAAATTAATTATACTTCCTAATATATTTAGATAATATCAGGAAATTGCTATAATTATCTCAAGATAATGTTGATCTGATTTTGAATTTGAATTGATCTCCATATCTGACGAGGGAATCATGGTTTGACTGGGCAATTGCCATATTCGGAGAGAGAATTATGGTTGAACTTGGTAACTGCCTGTTCTGGAAGATATTGTACTTATCACGTGTCTGAGCGAGCTGACGTGTCATGGTGATCCCAATCTCGAGCTCGCTGAGAGACGAGCTGCGCAGGCGGCGAGCTGCGACCTGACTACACTTATGGGTCTGCTGATGCCAGCTAGAAATCTCGATGGCCTTTGAGTCAATACTGGGCCTCATCTGATGGGCTTTGACTACACTGACCTCATTGGGTCTTCTTATCGGGTCTTAAATGGGCCTAAATTGGACTTTTACCAGCCCAAATACTGAGTCCGAAAAATATGCATAACACATCTCAATATCTATATATCAATAACCTAATAACATGCACAATTGAAAGGTTATTATAACTACTTGATTGAAGCTTAGTGTCTAGTGTCAAATAGCAAAGAAGGTGTTAGTGGTGATAACAAAAATCTGATATTTCCATATAAATCTGGATAACACATGTTCAGGTCTCTTGATGTCAAACCACAACATCTGATGTAAGGTCTTTACGATAGAAGCTTTGTGCTCCAAGCAACATCTTACAACCTGTAATCAAAGACTGCAAGTTTGTATAATGACTATTAAATAACTATCTGTTGCCTAGCAGGACATGGAAAAGATTAATAAGAAGCAATTAAAATTCAATGTATGAATTCGACATGATGTAATTTAGTATAATAAGTCTATAGCAGGACATAGGATCTCTAATGACAGCAGAAGTGAGTCACCCTTTTAGAGGACAACAACATGCTGAACCAAAGCAAAGGATGAATCTATGAGAGCAAAATCAAGAGTAGGAAGTTACATATAGTAGCACTTATAAGTAATACAAAGCATGTTTTGCTGATTGAGAACCTGAACCACAGTTTGCTGCAATTCAGGTTTCGCCGTAATTCAGGTTTCATCATTTAATTCCTGAGGGAGAGAAGCAAGACAGTCATAAAACTCTACATTCTTAGAATCTGAATGTAGTGATTAGACGAGTATTTTTACTCGGTCTCACCATACACCAGAAAATGGTAGTCTGTCACCATACTACTACACCTTTATATTCTACATTATGAATATGACTATTAAACAAAGTATATTTGAGACAAATTCAGCAGTTAAGAAGTGCATGCAGCAAAGACATGTTTACAAAGTCTGGTGACCGTGCTTGATGTAATACATCAAGAGTCTTGGCAATACACTCGTTAGGAGACAAGTGTGAGTATTTTCCTAGACATCATTAATATGAATCCAGCAAAAATCAGACGTCCTTAAAGATAATCACATATTAATATACTAGAAACCTGATGCTAAAGACACCTATAGAGACAAGACCATATTTGAACATTTATTACCTTCTACTCATCATCATCAAAAGCATCTCAAATGGCACCAACTTTGCCCCGATCTGCAAGAGGGTGTATCCAGCACCAACTACAATATCTTCCTCGATTACAGCTTAAAAAGTCTTATATTTAGAATAAGACCTTGACTTTAAATGTGATGACAATAGAACCAAAATAAGATAGCTTCAAAAGTTATAAGTACCTCGGTTGCATTGAAAGCATCCTCTACTCTTTCATTCTATGTTGTCCTCCAATCTAGATATGTGACATGGAAAATAAAGTAATGGTAAAAAGGGAAATGAAATTCCGTAAAACTAATTAATCAAGTTTACAGAAAATGACCTACATCATAATCACACCAACATGGAATTATTGCAATGCTTTCATTAAGCTTCCAACTTTTCATGGTCCTGTTTTGCTGCCTGAGTTATGCTTACATGAGAGTAGCAAGGCAGACAGCACAAATAAGGAAAAAGAGAATTAATGAAAGGCACCTTATTACTGATCTAGGCAACCTTTCCCTTGAAGAGCATAGCATTGGCATCATGTCCCAAAATCTCATTCTCCACTTATTCAAGCGTTAACCCTACCTCATTTTTTATTGCAGTCCTGCAAGCACCATTTATCAACACATCACTTCCATTTCCTAGTGATATGTTTAAAGTAATAAACAATGTCACTCACGCCATCATGGGACGAATAAAACCAGTAGCCATAAGATCTGCATATACTCGGTACGAGCATTGTTGCTAAACCTGAAATTGTCACACCAAAGCAGGGTAACATAATTAAACTTTTAGGCTTATGCACATACTCATATGAAACAACATATATGTGCTGCTTGGATTGCTTGCCTTTAACCATTACAACACCCCAGCTAATATTTGAATTCATGACACTTAACTTTACTATGTAGTTCAATATTCCTTTTACAATATCCTTATCCGGCTTAACAATTATAACTGGAATAAATTAAAAATTCAAGTTAGAAATAAGAAAAAACAAATTCTTGCTCAATATAAAGGATAGGGCCTTCGTTGTACTCACAAATTTATAACCTTTTGCTCATTGACAAGAGTCTCTGTATCAACTACATTGCAAGCCAAAAAAGAGTGCATCCACTGGTATTGACAGAGAAAATATTTTAAATTCAATGACAACAGTAGAAACCAAGATTTTTTGGGTTAAAAACATCGATTCTCCACCATTAATATGTTTTTAGTAAGCTCTGTTACTTTTTGTGTACAAATCTAAATGTGAAATCTAAAACTGAAAACAAGAAAATTGAATGAAATTTCATGCAATAATTAAATCAAGAAACAGCCAATTACCTAAATCAAAGAAGACCATCTTGAAGATTCTGCAGTTTGTTTTCATTAAGCTTCTCTTTTTCATGTCCTATTATGCTGCCAATGTCATGCTACATTGATTACTAGAGAGTAGTAAGGCAAACATTGAAGACAAAGGAAAGGAATTAACTTTTGACACCTCAAGAAGTTCATCATCTACGCAACTCTTTTATTCACTGTATCTGTGTGCTGCCATCAACCATAATGGCTGTGGTTTCCTGGTGAGCACATCTGTGCAGCAGGTTCTAGGACCATCTATTCAGTTTTGTACATGACTAATCCAACATCATCTCTTATTACAACTCCTGTGTGTTATACTTGTTTAAGCTACAATATATGAACCTTTACAGAACACAAAGCAAAATAGCACATGCGATGCAAGTAATTATTAAATGGTGTAAAACTACTCGCTAGTGGTGTTATCAATAGCACAAAATGAACCTACATAAAAGGATAGGAATACAATATAAATTGAATATAGATCAGACAAAAGTTACCTAGCTAATGGCAAAAGCAGAAACATTGATTTAATATTACATCTGGTTCCCTAGTGAGCACATCTTTGCAACAATTTCTGGGACCATCTTGTCAGTTTTGTACATGACTAATCCAACATCATTTCTTATTGCAGTTCCTGTATGTTATCCTTTTACAAGCTACAATATATGAACCTTTACAGAACACGAAGTAGAATAGCACAGGCAAGTAATTATCAAATGGTGTAAAACTTCTCGTTAGTTGAATTATCAATGGCACAAAAGAGGCCATTTCCAGTTTAATGACAAAATGAACCTATGTAAAAAGACAAGAATGCAATATAAATTGAATATAGATAGGACAAAAGTTACCTAGCTAATGGCAAAGGCAGAAACACTGATCACTTGTTTCATCAATTGCATTTTCTGTTTAGGTTTCAAGAGCCTCCATAAAGTTTTTGTTTGAAAGATTGAAGTCCATACTATGTAAATCGATTGCGTAGAAGATCATTAAGTTTTTACAGGGACTGATGTTGTGGGCACATAACAGATCACAGATGTGTAGTGACAGCAATTAGTACCTCAAGCAACAGGAAGACAATGGACTCAGGCAAAAAGTACCATCAACTGCAGTAGTTACAGCATTGCCTCTTGCCCAACTTGTACTTGAAATTGAATTGTTTTGAAACTTGAACCACTTCAAGTTTTTAGAAAATTGATAAATTCAGAAGCTTGTACACCTCCAAAAACATTCCTCTTATCTTTGCTGCAGTCTTGGCCTATTAAGAGGAAAAGACAAAACTTTTTAAAAGAACAAGCCTGTACTCAATACAAAAACAAAAAGGCCGAGAAACATGTTTTCTTCGCAGATTGATTTGATTTAAGCTTTGAGATAGAAAAGTTTAATCAGATACCTGAAGATTATCAATAAGGTAAAGAACATCCCCAATGTAATTCTTATTGTTCACTGTGGATGTGCTGGTAGCTGCATCTTTGGAGGAACTTGTGGATGATTTACTACTTTTCTCTCCCATTTTTCCGGTATCAGAATTCAAAATTCCCTGTAATTTCCAATTAAGTACAGAGGTAGATTATGTCATACTGTAAAATGAAGGAGGAAGAAGTGAGCAAATGAAACATAAGCAAAATATAAGCACTGTTAAAAAAGAGGTGTCCATGCGTTTGTAAGAGCAGTAGCTTATAATTAGGAAGCCAAGGGACCATTTCTTGCCACAATTCTGGTAATTGTACCTAAATGTTGTAGAAAATCAGTAAATTGTACTTGTCAAGTTGTTATAAACTTGTGTCATATCTTTCAACATTGATTCCTCATGAAATTCATGTCACTGTAAAATTGAATTCACTGCATAATACTGAAATATAGGAATCAAATTCTGTCCACTAAGAAGAAAGAGGCTTTGTTGCTTTTAAAATAGGCAAAATGAACTCAGTTTTCTGACATAAGGTTTTAGCAGAGCAAAATTCTGGCAAGAAGCAAAGATCCCAAAGGTTTGATCCAAGTTTGACCAAAATTCTGAGGTATGTCTGACATTTCAAAGTTGTACAAATTCATTTCCAAAAGATGCTATGCTACAACTATTTTCTTCAATTGCCTGAAATTTTTTTGCCACCATCAAAGAAAATCACATATTACATTGATGTCAAACTTTTTGATATAGTATAATAGTTGTAATTTTATATGAAGGGGGGTAAATATCAGCAAAAGAACTTACATGCAGTGCCTTTTACCTGTACATTGAAGGAAGGACGATAAAACCAGAAGTCGAGACACGTAAACAGAACAGTTGGACAATGCTATTGTAAAATTCTTCTCTCCCTATCACATGCCATGTCACCATTATCTCTTTTCCTATTTGCAAAAACTAACCATAGAAACTGTGAAAACAAGAAATTTAGGTGCCTCCAAAATCATGTGTCTACGCCTAAAACATTTATCCTCAATAATTAGCAACTATATAACTACAGAAGATGGATACGAGCAATTACCTGTTAGAGAAGGATTAATCAACAAATTCTATCTTCAGTCCAAATGTCATTTCCTCTGGCTAGCCTGGTTTAAGTGCTTCCTCAAAACATAGTAGCAGCTGCAAATCCAACATATAAAGAATGATTTTTGAAGGTAGGTGATATACTTAATGCAAACAATTCCCAATTTAAGCGAAGGGCGAGAATACGTAAAATGAAGGAGGAAGAAGTGATTAAATGAAACTGAATCAGTGTATTAAAAGAGATGTCCATGTTTTTATAAGAGTAGTAGCTTATAATAGGAAGCCAAGGGACCATTCTTTGCCGCAATTCAGGTCTCCAATAGGGACTTTCTCAGGGTTTCATATTCTCAAAATTCTAAAATACTTATTTTTAGGGAATTTGCCTATACTGTACAATATCTGAGCATAAGAAGTCATTCCCATCACTGAATTGAACTTACAAGTTGTAAATTTATAATTATTCAAAACTTTTGTTAGATCTTTCAACATTGATTTATTAGGAAAATCATACCATTCTAAAACCAATTCATTGCAGAAAATTGGAATATAGAAATCAAAGTGCTGTTGACTAGGGAAAAAAATATATATATTGAGAGCAAACAAACCTCAATGAGCTGAATTTTCTTATATAGAAGGATTTATTAAAAGTGTGATATAGAATAGCTCATGCAAATAATTATCAAATGGTGTAAAACTGCTCACTGGTTGTGCTATCAGCTGCACAAAATAGGCCATTTCTAATTTAATAACAAAGTTCCTATGTAAAAGGATAGGAATGCAATATAAATTGGATATAGATCAGACAAAAGATACCTAGTTAATGGAAAAACAGAAACATCAATTGTTTCATCAACTGCATTCTCTCTTTAGGTTTCAAGAGCCTTCATGAAGTTTTTGCCTTCAAGATTGAAATCTACCTATGCAAATGAGCTGTGCAGAATATCATTAAATTTTTACTGGAACTAGAGTTGCGAGCATGTAACAGATTTGGAGTGACAGCCGTTAGTAGCTTGACTTCAAATTTGATGACAAGAGCACCAAGATGAGAAAGCTTCAAAAGTTGAACTGCCTACTTTGAGAGCATCTTATATTCCCAGTTTCTTTACCTTAAGCTCAAATAATGTTTGTCCTCCAGCCTAGATATAACATGAAAAATAAAGAAATTGTAAAAACAGAAAAGAAATTCCATAAATTAATTAGTCAAGTAAATAGAAATGACCTAAATCACAATTACACCACCACGGAAGTATCCCACTGCTTTCATTAAGCGTCAACTTTTCATGGTCCCATTTTGCTGCCTGTGCCATGCTACGATAAATTCCAGAGAGTAGGAAGGCAGATAGTAAAGATAGGGAAAAAGAGAAATAACAGAGGTACCTGGTTCCCGATCTGTGAAATGCATTTATTTAGTGCCCTCTGTGTTGCCATTACCAACAACAGATCTTGTTTCCTTTGAGAGCACAATGTTGGCAACATGTCCTAGAACATCATTCTCAGCTTCTTCTATTGTCAAATCTACCATATCCTTTATCAACATTTAACTTTCATCTCCTAGAGATATGAGTAAAGCAACAAATAATGTCTTTCACACCATTGTGGGATGAATAAAGCTAGTAGCCTTAAGATCCACATATCCCAAGTACACTGTTGCTATTCCTGAAATTGTCACTGAGAAGCAAGTTTTCATAATTAAGCTTTTAGAATCATGCACATACTCATGAAACAACGTATGCCGATTGAACTACATACCTCATTAATTACAATACTCTCACTAATGTTTTTATCCATGATAGCTAATTTTGTTGTGCAGTTCAATGCCCTTTTGAAAACATTCTACCCAGCCTAACAATTAATAACTGGAGAGAATAGAAAGAATCATGTTAGAATGTTTTTAGCTAAAGATAAAGCATACAGACTTAGCTATATTTATAAATTTGTCACCTTTTGGTAATCATAGTCAAGAATCTCTGTCCATCAGTTTTTGTTGCAAGCTGAAAAATGGTGCAACCACTACTGCTCCATCAACTACGTAAAGGATATGAATTCTATATAAATTGAAAATAGATCTGAGACAAGCTTACCTAGAGAATGGAAAAACCAGAATCATTGATCACTTGTTTCATCAATTGCATTATGTCTTTTGGTTTCAAGATTGTCCATGAAGGTTCTACCTTTAAAGATTTAAGTCCAATATATACAGATCAGTTGTGCAAAAGATCATTAATTTTTTACTGGAACTAGAGTTGTGAGCATGTAACAGATGTGTAAGGACAACATTTAATACCTCAATCAACAGGCAAACGGAGGACTTAGGCATCAACTTTGTCGAAAGCTGCAAGAGGGTGTGTAATATTGTAAATATCAGCAAAGAAGATGCGTGCAGTGCCTTTGTACCTGTATCATGAAGGAAGGAAGACAAATGCAGAAGTGATGAAAAGCAACAGAACACTTTGGACAATGTTACTGGAAAATTCATCTTCCCCTATTACATGCCATGTCACCATTCTCTGTTTTCATGATTGCACAAATTAACCACAAAATGTCTACCCCTAAAACAATTAATATGCAACTACCAAAAATGGGCAGGGGGAATTACCTGTTGGACATGAATTAATCAACAAATTAGACGCTATCACATTTCCTCTTTGACAAGGTTCCTCAAAACATAGTGCAGCCTGCAAAAGTGGTGCAACATACAATGGGAGTTAAGTGTTGTATGTAACAACCAATGATAATACATTAAATGTTTAAAATTTGAAACAACATAAAGAAGAAGAAGAGCAAGAGCTTAGTTACAGGGTTGATTGAGCTCCAGATGGGATATGCGGCTTTGAAGCATTGTTCTGCACTATTAACACCTAGCAAACCGAATGCCCTTGGTTTGACACCAATCCTCTAAAAGAGAGCAGTCACAGATGGATAATGTCTGAAGCGATGTGGAGTGTAGAAAGTGATCTGGCAATTCTTTTAACTTAGCGCAGTCAATGATAGTTAATTCAGAAAGAGAGGGCATAATTATAATATCTTTTCTATTCTCATAATCCCATTCTTCCCACTCTAGGATTTCATCAAACAGTAGATGCTTCAATTTTGGAAAAGCTATAACAGATGAAAATGATGATGATGATGCGCCGCTGCCATTTTCAACTCCTAAAAATTCATTACCCACACTTTTCAACCTCCTCATATTCAAAATGTCGAGTGTTTTAAGCAATGGTAGTTTACCCAAATCAGGCAAATACTCACAGTTGAAGGCTATAGATATTTTTATCTGCTTGAGGTGAGCTAACGACACTACCCAATTTGGGAATGCGATGCCTCCATAATAATTTATATCTAATTCCTTCAAATACGGAGGCGATTCTAAAGCTTCAAGAACTACTTCATCCTTTTTAGATGATGCTTCACTTGATTCAGCAAAGTACAAACTCAAACCAACGATGTTTTCCTTACTCTTGAGTCGTGCGTTCTTTGCTTCGCCCTCATCTAAAACATTGCTCAGCCCTTGTAATGTAAGTTGACCTCTAAGGTGGTTAAAGTTTTTAAGCAATCAAGTAGGGGTGAGCATTTTCAACCCAACCCAATCCCATCATTTTTTATTGGGTTAGGTTGGGTTACATCTTAAAAAAAATTGAATGGATTGGGTTGGGTTGGATTGAAAATTAAATTGGGTTGGGTTGGATTGAAAATTTTTCAACCCAACCCACGTTGGGTTGGATTTTCAACCTAACCCAACCTAACCCGAAAACGTCCACCCCTAACCAAGTCTTTTCTATCTAGAATCTTTCCTAGACATACACTTTTACGCTACTACATGAAATCCATCATAAAGGATTTATAAATCTAGAGTAGAAGAATGAAGACACAAGAGAAAAAATCAGAAACCTCAAGTGATTTATAAATCTAAAGGATTTATAAATCCAACCCGACAAACCCAACCCAACCCGATCATTTTTTATTGGGTTGGGTTGGGTTACATCTTAAAAAAAATTGGATGGGTTGGGTTGGGTTGAAAATTTTTCAACCCAACCCACGTTGGGTTGAGAGATTTTCAACTCAACCCAACTCCAACCCGAAAACGCCCACCCCTACAATCAAGCGTACACCCTTGGTTACCACCACCGACAATTAATGTACTCAGAGTTTGAAGATTAGTTAGTCTCTCAACTCCTTTTGGTAGGTATTCTAGACTATCATTTTTCTCAAGTATTAAATGCCTCATGTTGATCAACTTGCCCATCCCTTGGGGTAGACTTTTAAGTAGATGACATTTAATTAAGGCTAAGGTTTGGAGGTTAAATAAATCACACAATGTGTTAGGTAATTCTTCAATTGTCAAAGACTCAAAAACAAGAAGTCTCATATGTATTAATTTTCCTATCTCAAGTCTCATATGTATTAATTTTCCTATCTCTTTTGGAATATTTTGCATGACAGAATTATCTATTATCAATGACCTTAAACATGTCAATTGCTCAAATAAGTTCGATTGAAGTAATTCATTTTGCATCAATAAATTGTGGCAAGAATCCTCAAATTCAACTAAGAGGCTCCGTAGCTTTTGGATACCACATTTGTTTAAAGGAAATGAAACCTTATCATATTTCATGATCAACATTAAATGATGCACTTTCTCATAAGAGCGGTTTAGCTTAGCAACTTCAGGACTATCAATTTCCATTCCAAAACAATCCTTCTTAACAAGAAATAGTGCAAAATCATGCACTATGTCATGCATCGTGCATCTTATTATAGGATCATCTTTATCAACTTCACACTCTTGGATAAAAGATCGCATTGCTAAATTCTCAAAATAATCTTCTCCTATTAGTTCTAAATCTTCGTTTTGCTTTATACCAAGATAACCTTGAGCCATCCATAATTCAATTAATACATCTTTTTGAACATAAAAATCTTTTGGAAAAGTGGCACAATACAAAAAACATCGTTTTATTTTAGATGGTAGGTCATTATAACTTAATAAGAGAGGACGAAATACATATTCTTCCAACTCTTTTAATTTCCACATATCACTATCTAATATTCTTTTCCATTGCTCACTAGTTTTTTTAAATTGTAACAGACTTCCAATAGTCTTCACAGCAAGAGGTAAACCCTTGCACTTGCCAACAATTTCTCTACCAAATTCTTCTAATTTTTGCAATCCTGTAGAGACCTGTCACGAAATGCAAATTGTTTAAACACTAACCAACTTTCCTCTTCTGATAATTCTTCAACATTGATAACATCAATGGATTTCATCATCCGTGCCACTTTCATGTTACGTGTGGTAACTACAATTTTGCTTCCATGAGCATCATTGTTAAGAGAGCTACACAGTGGTCCCCATTTATTTTCGTCTTCCGTCCATACATCATCTAATACAAGAAAAAATTTCTTGTTTGCAATAGAATGCTTTACATGATCTAAAAGAGATTGTAATTCAACTAAGCTAGTGGCCTCACCTTCAAGAGTTTCAATGATTGCCTTGGCAATCCTGATCTCATCAAATGGGTCTGAGACACAAACCCAAATTGTCTTGTCAAATTTACTCATTATTTCGTCATCATTATAAGCAAGTCAAGCAAGTGTCGTTTTTCCAATGCCTCCCACCCCTACAATTGAGATGATTTGGAGGCCTTTTCCTTCTTGATGACATTCACTCAACAGCTTACTGACTAGCTTAGTTTTCTCCTCTTCTTTACCACGTACCTCAGACGGATCATGAAAAGCAGTAGTGGTAGTGCTTTTCAATCTCCGAGGTTCTTCGGTACTCCTACTAATGGTATTGAGATGATAGCTATCTTTCTGTCTAGCAATATCATCAAGTTCTTCATTCATTTTTTTAATTTTCTGAGCAATGTCATGACGTAAACCAACTTGTTTGAAACAAAATCGAGGAGAGCACAAAGGGAAACATACCTTCTTAGGAACAGCAGCATCCTCAAGTCCTTCAATTTGCAATTTCAAAATTGCAGTCTTCCACTCATCCAATATGTCATCCATGTCATAAGATGCCTCTTTAAGCCTGTCCAACCAGACTCCAACAACTTTGTCCTTCACTTGTTTTTGCTCTGCATCAAGGAGCATAGCTTGAATAGCTTGGAAGTTGCTAGTAAGCTTTTTGATTTCTTTTCCGACACCCATCACCAACCTCAATTCTTCTCGCATGTCTTCAAAGATTGGAGAAGTCAATTGCTCAAGAACAACGGAAACAATTGCATCGACCATTTTTAGCTAGAGATGGTATTAGTTTGTATTTGTGACCTCTGATAAGAAAATATGTTGTGTCTGCGAAGCTTTCAATTCTTATAGTAATGGTGCATGGAAAAAAGCAAGAGTAACATTGGAAAGAGCAAAATACACAAAACCCCCCTAAGGTAAGGCTTTAAAGACTCATAGTTAAAGTTTAGCTTTTATAACACAATGCCCCCAAGTTAATAGTCAACTATGGTTAAATCAAACGGTTGACTGGTTTTTGACTTGTAAAGACCAAAATGCCCTTACTGTTTAAAATAATTTAAAATTATAATTTAAAATATTATTAAAATAAAATAATAAATCAATAAAAATAATTAAAACTCTCTCTCTCTCTCTCTTTCCACCAGAGACCTTGACCAGCCTCTTCTTCTTCTTCTTCTTCTTCTTCTTCTTCTTCTTCTTCTGAACCAGGGACATCTGGGTTCGACGAACCCAGATCTGGGCTCGTCTGGGTTCGTCGGGGTTGGACGAACCCAGGTTTGTCTGGGTTCGACGAACCCAGATCTGGGTTCGTCCAACCCAGATCGAACCCAGATCTGGGTTCGACGAACCCAGACGGGTTCATCTGGGTTCCTCATCTGGGTTCGACGAACCAGATCTGGACTCGTCTGGGTTCGTCGAACCCAGAGATGTCTGGATTTATTGATGATTTTTTTGGTGATGATTTGTGTTATGTTTGAGTTTGATTTGTTGTTGATGATGATGATGATTCTGAGATAGTTTGAGTTTGGTTTTCAAGTAGAGTTTTGGAGTTGATGATGGTGATTCTGAGATGGAGTTGATGATGATTCTGAGTTTCTTTTGTTTAGTTTGGGAATCAGTTGTATTTGTTTTTTTTTGTATTTTTCTTACGAATCCAGACATCATCTGGGACCAGATGATGCTCATGGGAACCCAGAAAGTTCTGGGTTTCCATTTTTTTTTTAATTTTACTTTTTTTTAAAATTTTATAGGGATATTGAATCATTAAAAAAATATATTTTTTTTTTAATTTTTTATAAATAAAATAAATTTATAAATGACGAAATTATCCTTGGTCAACTAAACATTGACTAACAGACACTGATGACTTGGGGGCATTGTGTTATAAAAACCAAATTTTGACTATGAATCTTTAAAGTCTTACCTCAGGGGGTTTTGTGTATTTTGCTCCATTGGAAATTCACCTAAAACAGTTCACTTTTTTTAAGTGAAACTTTATTTGTTATTTATTATATATTCTATAAATTAATAATTAATTGAAAGTTGCTTTTCTTAAAATATAATATAACTTGAAGATTATGAAAAAAGTTACTGTAAAAAACGTTTTCTGCTTTTCCCACATGCTTGACTTTCGTAATCACACGCTTGTTTTTATTAAGGAGGATGTTCACACATGATTTGACTTTTTTTTTTTTTTTTTTTTAATTTTTCTAATATATTTATAACTATTGAACTATTTTGATATAAATTTAGAGAAAAATTCATTTTGGTCCTTAATTTTTTTGAAATTGATAATTTTTTAAATATTTTTAAGATAATATACCAAACATTCTTAAATTTATAAAAAAATTCATCATTTTAGTTCCTACTGTTAGTCAACCGTTGGTCAAATTAACGGTAAGAAGGTTAAAATGATAATCTTATATTATAATTTCGAAAAAATTTCATTTTGATCCGTAATTTTTTAAAAATTGATAATTTTTTTAAATATCTTTAATATAATACATCAAACATCTCTAAATTTATTAAAAATTCATCATTTTAGTCATGTTGACCAGTTTTTTAACAGTTAATGTTAACAGAAAACGTAAAAAGACCAAACTACCTCTACTTTATTGGAAATACCTTTTTACTTTTAATGTATTAAAATATAAGATATTTGAAATAATCATTATATCATTCCATATAAAAATAAATTAGAATTGAAAATACCAAAATACCTTTATAATTTTTTATTAATTCTTTTTGGATGTTACATGTTGAGTGAATGAATTACTTATTGCATCGAATTTGATAGGTTTTGATGGATAAGAAAAATACACTTTTGCCCTTAACATATAAAACCAAAATAATAATAATTTAAATTTTTTTTTTTATGATAACAACGATAACAAAAAATGAATTTAAAAATGAGTATTATTGCTTGTTGATAACTGTAATTTTGCTGCCTAAATATTTTAATTTTCTTCTTTAATTTGTTTGTCCATTTTTTGATCTTCCAATTTTTATGTTCCAATTTTTATGTTCCAATTTTTTACCTCCAATATTTTGCTCAAATATCATTAACCTACAGTGGTACAAAAAATTCAAATATAACTCCAATTTTTTACCTTTAATATTCTTCTCAAATATCTCAATTTTTATAGACCACACATATGTTACATTGAAAAATTTTAATGTAAGATTATCATTTTAACCTTCTCACCGTCAATTTGACCAACGATTGACTAATGGTCGGGACTAAAATGATGAATTTTTTATAAATTTAGGGATATTTGGTATATTATCTTAAAGCTATTTAAAAAATTGTTAATTTCTAAAAATTAGGGATCAAAATGAATTTTTTTCGAAATTTTAACCGTCAATTTGATCGATTAACAGTAGGGACTAAAATGATGAATTTTTTTATAAATTTAGGGATATTTGGTATATTATCTTAAAGCTATTTAAAAAATTGTTAATTTCTAAAAAATTAGGGATCAAAATGAAATTTTTTCAAAATTTTAACCGTCAATTTGATCGATTAACGGTAGGGACTAAAATGATGAATTTTTTATAAATTTAGGGATATTTGGTATATTATCTTAAAGATATTTAAAAAAATTATTAATTTTAAAAAATTAAGGATCAAAATAAATTTTTTTTCATAAAATTATGATACGATCTGGTTCTTAATATTTTATTTCTTTCTATTTTCTAATAAAAGGAAGAGAGTGATCATGGAAAACTGTCCTCTATTCAAAATTTGTTCATCCATATATGGATTAGGGTGTAATTGTTCATTTTTTGTGGAAAGGGCACTAATATTTTGAGGTGTAATGAGTTCCGTTTGTGATTAGAGGAACTAATGTTGCAATGCTTTGGATTAGCCAATTGCACGGACAAAGTAAGAAGGAACATGCGCAAAGCACAGCTGTGAATGCAGCGGCGGACCCGCCATGTGCAAAGCAATACAGCGGCGGATCCTCCATGAACTAGGTGGGCCGATGTCCCCCCCAAAATTTTGTAAGTTCGCTTTGGTCTGAGAGTGTTGCAATGTAATAATGTTGCTGTCAGGTGGGCCTCTCAAAATGGGTCACGTAGCTGGCTTCTAGTTTGTCACTGGTTTTACTCCACCACTAAGATTAATTAATATTAATCATCGATTCTAATTCTATTATAATACTTGAATTAATTATAAAGGTTGTGGTTGAAATTAATTTAAGAATTATAATTAATATATAATATTAATAATTTAATAAGATAGTCAAATTTTATTATGTAAATATTTGATGTCATTTATGATACAATAATAGTAGAGCTTTTATTTACAAATAATTGAAATGATAGATTTAAAAAATTTATTAAAAGGTATATAAATACAATAATAAAAATATCAAAAATTAAAAATATATTAAGTATATAATATTTTTATATAAACTAATATCCAATAATATTATATAGTTTAAATAAAATATAGTTTATATAATATTTAAATAAAATAATAGTCTTATATTTAAAAATTTTAATGAAATTATTAAAATAAATAAGAATGAAAAAAATAGAAACTAAAAAAAATTACAAAAATATAAAAAACTGAAAAAAAAAAGTTAAAAAAATATTAATTAATTAGAGGTAGGAAAAATATTAAAAGAATGAAAATTGGGTATAAAGTAAAAAAATTAAGAAAATTAATTATATTATAATTAAGAAGAATAAATAACAGTATTCCTTTCACAAAAAAATGTATTATAAAATAATAAACGGAAAAAACGGGAAGAGGTAGGCCATGCGGGGGAGCAGCTTTCAAAAATTCAATCATACACGGACCAATTAATGAACAGTAACCTTCAAAAACAAATAATCATAGAGCCGTAGCTTTTTCAATGTTACAGTGCACACAAAACAAATTACGTATGGGCTTAAAAAGCAAGGCATCTCACGTTTTTTGATGCTGCTCTGCTTTTTATGCTCCTTTGCTTTTTACGTTATTTTTTTCTTTTGTTTTTTCTTCAATTTCGCTTTTTTTTTTTTCATGTTTTCTTTTTACTTTTTTTTTCGTTTTTCCAACCTAATGTTAAATAAAAATGAAACTTTATTTAATGTTATTATGTATTCTAAATTAAAAATTAATTGAATGTTTCTTTTCATAAATTATTATATAACTCGGAGACTGTAGACAGAATTTTCTATTATGTTCAATTAAAAAGAAAGCAAAAAGTTTTCTACTTTTTTTACGCGCTTAACTTTATTAAAGAAGGCGTTCACACTATCGTAACTGTTCTTTTTTTTTTTTGGTTATCTTCACGTTGTCATTACTTGTTCTACTAAAAGAATCTGAAAAAAGTTTTCTTCTTTTTCCACACGCTTTTGCTTTATTAAAGAGGGCATTCACACTGCCATGGCCTGTTCTACGAAGGATCTTTCCATCTTTAGATCTCTCCAACTTGAATTGTATTGAAGTAAAAATTATCATTTATTAATCGTGAAAACCAATTAGTTACCATTGAATTGATATTAAACCATACAGGCCATATATACCCTGTTGTGTTGGATGATAGTTTGCTAAGCCACCAATGAATATTATAGCCTAGTACTTGCCAGAAGTTGAAGTTGAACCTGTGACCCAGCTGCTTTAAATAACTTCCAAAAGAGTCACCCGTCCCGTACTTTATTTATTTTTCCTTTTGAGGACATTTAACAATTAGTTTTGAAAATATGGATACTCAAATATTTATGAAAATTGATCAATGATTACAGGAAAGAAATGTAAATTATAGAGTCTTTCTATCATATTAAATAATTTATGAATTTTTTCCCCTTCATTTCACTTAAATTTCATTAATTATATCTATTTAGGAAATTTATATATTTATATATTTTAAGTTTGCTCCAAAGGAAGAGTGTGACGAGAAAATTATATCCCTCTTCCTAATAGGATAATATAGAATTATTTAAGTTATATAGCATATAGTTGATTGCCATTTCTCAAAACAACACTTATATTTCTTAATTAAAGTCATATATATATATATATATATATTCTTTCATTGAAATCGATTTTCATCTCTTCATCATTATAGGCCAATCAAGCAAAGTGTTGGTTTTCCTATGCCTCCAATCCGTATAATTGTGATGCTATGGAGGCCTTTTCCTTTTTCATGACTCTCCTTTAACAATTTGCTTACAATATTAGTTTTTTTCTGGCCATTTATATCAAACACATCAA
This sequence comes from Litchi chinensis, assembly GCA_019925255.1. NCBI lineage: Eukaryota > Viridiplantae > Streptophyta > Magnoliopsida > Sapindales > Sapindaceae > Litchi > Litchi chinensis. The sequence continues at coordinate 28,397,549 of CM034464.1, read as the reverse complement.
TCAAAGAAGTAATTTTCAATCCTTGAGGTTCTTTGAAAGTCCTAATATTAAGATTATACATATCTTTCTCTTTAGCAAATGAATCTAGATTTTCATTTATTTCTTTTATTTTAAGAACAATATTACAATGCAAACCAACTTGTTTGAAACAAACACTAGGAGAGGGAAAGAAGGAACACACCTTTTTCTTGAGAACAAAAGCATTTTCGGCACCCTCAATTTGCAACTTTAGAATGGCAGTGTTCCATTCATCCAAAATGTTATCCATGTCATGGGAGACATCTTTGAGCTAATTATCCAACCAAACTCTCACGACTGTCTCCTTCACTTATCTTTGCTTAACATCAAAGAGTACAGCTTGAAGGGCTTGAAAGTTGCTGGTAAGCTTTTCTATGTCTTTTCTGACACCAGTGATTAGCCTCACCTCTTGTCGTATTTCTTTAACAATGATTGAAGTCAATTGCTCAAGAACAAGGGAAACAATTACATCAGCCATTAGAGATGGAGATTGACCCAGAAAACTAAAGAGAATAAGTTTTTTTGTGTTTATCACGGGAACAAAGTGCTAGCTGCATGGTGCTTTCAACTTATTGTATATATAGTGCAGACATACAAAAAGCCAAAAAGAATACGTCACTTATACTGGTTTGTCATATATTAAGTCCAATATTTGATGACATTTCTGATATAAATTAATAGTATTGGACCTTTTATTTACAAATAATCAAACTGCAAGCTGCTGCTATTTATGAATTATAAAACGAAGCCGAAACATTTCAAAGACTGGTTCTAACACCTAACTTGCAAGTTGCTTTTAAATTTACCAAGTTGCTAAATTTAATGGTACCTTACTCTAACTTCTTTTTAGTAAGGATTTTATTAAACACTAAATAAATTAAGATATATATATAAATTTCTCAAGGATAGGAAATATTTAAAAAAAGAAAAAAAACTAGAACCCTCAGTGCCTTAATTTTTTATTTTTTAGAAGTTTCTGTAATTAATGAAAGAAAATAGCTTTTGAAATAGTACTCTAACAGTATATAATTTTTTTTTTTTAGGGGAAGTATTGTTAAAGGGGGAGTATTGTTAAAGGCGTTGTTAAAGGGGGAGTATTGTTAAACCACCAATTATTGTGATTTATAATAGGAGAAAGAAACATTTCAAGGATCTTAAGGTTTACAAAAGTAGGTTCCCTAATAAAAAGGTTTTGGCTATTAGTGGAATTGAGTCCTCAAAGGCAAGTAATGATACTGGCAATTAATTGTGGGGTGATATTATGAGATCCTTATAGGTTTTTGCTAGCATTTATATGATAGGGTTGTTAGGGATTTAGATTATCTTATGTTTTTAGAATTTAGCAAAGTAGCTTTGCAAGAGACATCATGTAGCACGAGACTCAATCCGTTAATGTAGCATTAAGGATTATCTTTTGCATTCGTTTGTTATCCATTCTTATTAATAAAAGTCCCCACATTCTCATATAAATTCTCTATTTATTGTTGTAACATCTTTGTTAGCGAGGTTCCTAACAGTTTGTCATGGGAACAAAGTGCTGGCTGCATGGTGCTTTCAACTTATTGTATATATAGTGCAGACATACAAAAAGCTAAAAGGAATACGTCAGCACTAGGGTGGTTACCAAGTTACTAAATTTAATGTAACCTTACTCTTAACTTCTTTTTAGGAAGGATTTTATTAAACACGAAATAAATTAAGAGATATATATACATATATATATATATATATATATAAACTTCTTAAGGATAGGAAATATGAAAAAAAAAAAAAAAAAAAAACGTAGAGGCGTCGGTGCCTTAATTCCTTACTTTTTAGAAGTTTTTGTAATTAACGAAAGAAAAAGCTCTTAAAATAGTACTCTAGCAGGATATAATTTAGATTTTTTTTTTAGTTAACATTGTAAATAAATGTTGTTTATTATGTCTATTGTGACAGTGGTTGATATGACCTTTCGTGTAAAAAAAATCAACTCTTTATGTATAGAAATATATATTTTTATACAAAATATTATATAAAATAAAAATTCCCATAAATTGATGGTAATCTAACAATGAATCTTCATCTAATGGTGACACAAGAAAATAAATACATTTACATTTTCATACTGAAAATGGCCTAGCATGCTTTCATGTATGAATATAAAGATGTCAACAATTCTCATGGGAATGAGATCCATGAGGAGCCACCCCCTTTAGATGAGTTTGGTTTAATTTCTAAGATATAGAAAAGATAAAATCTAACCAACCATTCAAAATGACATGGTATGCTTCATGTATGAATACAATTCAATCTAACCAACACGACTTACAGTTTTCTGAAAAATGATATTGACCAATTTTACTTGGTAAGATATACAATTGATGTAAAGAGTTTACAATCGAATCTTTTCTATTTTATAGTTCACAACTGACTATACTACAGTGTCACAACTTATTTTCAATTTACTCCATTACGTCAGAAAATAAATGTAGTGCAAACAATCGATATATCAATGACAGACCTAATGAGAAAATGAATAAGATCTTAACTCATGCAATATCAAACATTCACGATGATTTAAAATGTACAACATAATGAACAATCAATCAAACAATTAGATAATTTCACAATGACATTTCCTGTAATGCAACATTTAGTAAAATCACAAACAAACCATAAAAGAAAGACAACAAGAGAGCAATTAATTAATCTCGCATGCCTATATGATATCCACTTACATATACAACAGGGCGAATGTAATAATATGGAGTAACCAACATAAAACTGATAAATACAAAAAGAAAATTGCCTAGCCACCTTACTATCTTCTGCTCGCCGTCTTTCCTTTGCCTCCTCGATAAGCTTTCTCTCTTCGCTGCTCAATCGTATTGGAATTTCAACTTGCTCGCGGACCAACTGATCTCCTCTCATGTTGCTTTTGTTTAGCACAGGAACCCCCTTTTTGGCCATTATCAGTGTTGTGTTAGGCCAAAATTGATAGATTTTTGATAGATTTTGGGGACAACTGTCAAGTCCTTGCAATTTTGATAGATTTTTGATAAGCTGCCGGATGTCTCGTCACGTTTAACAAATCTAAAAATATTTCATCATGTTTAACATATTTATTTTTTAAACCAGTAAGTGTCTTCCAATTTCTAAAGCATTGAAGAAACGAAAAACAGCAAAATGGAACAAGGAGTGTGAGTTGGCATTTCAAAAATTAAAACACTTTCTAAACAGGATACCTTTACTCTCGAAACCAATGTCAGTAGAGAGATTGTTTCTCTACCTGTCAATCTTGACAGCGACTATCAGCTCAAGTCCTTATTGGAGAAGCAGATGGCATAAAAGCCAATCTATTACAAGGGAAATTATGAGAGAAGGTGTTTTGGTAATGGCTGTTGGTGAAATGAAATTACGAAGTATTAATTAAAAGTATAAGAACAATTGCTAGAGGCTAGAAATAAAATTCGTTACTTTCATGAGGTCATTTTACCAATTTCTCTATAAATTTTCTACAGACTTGATGTGCTCCAATGATTTCTTGCAATCCCATGGAGGAGAAATTGAAATATAAATGACTTACGAGACATATGGATAGAGGATCCACATGAACATCTCCAGTTGCGGTAGGAAATTATAAAGAATTTGGGCTGATATCAAACGTGAAATTATTTATCGATAGACGCTCATTTAGAGACTTATTCTCAAATGGGTTACAAAAGCTGATTATTGAAAGTTAGGTTCCTTATCATGTGAGAATGCTCTCGTCTAAGGCGAGGATATTGTGTTACAATCCAAGCACGACTGAAATTAGTCATGTTAACGACTTATTAACTAGTCAAACAAGCTTAGCAAAATTATTTTCAAAATTCATTTGAACAAGTCCGCTATCTCCATGAAATATGCTCTGAACAAAATTATGAATCTAACTTGTAACTCGAGAAACCAATATTTAACAAACGGATCAATTTTAACCAGTTCATGCTCCATCATCACTCACACTAGAGCTAAGTTCTTATGCTTTTGCCAAACAGGTCATACCTAGCTCATGAGTCACAAAGCTTATCAAAACCAATGCCATAACAAAGATGTATTTATCAGTTTTATCAGCGTTGTAATTATAAAAAATCTTCAGATCAACCATACCATCCACCCTGGGGACTTTGATTGTTGTCCCCAAAATTGCGTCGATGGATGAAACTTTGCAGGTGTATAGAATGTTGGCATCTTCACGTTTTAGGACGGGGTCTGGGATAACTTCAATGACATCAAAGAGGTCACCAGGAGCACTACCTCTTCTTCCAGCATTTCCTTCACCTCGGACCCTTGATCGGCTACCAGAGTCTACACCAGCCGGAACCTTCAGGCTGATTCACTTTGTCCTCCTTACACGTCGATCCCCAGAACAAGTGTTGCAAGAAGTAAACACCTCCCCAGTCCCACCACACGAAGAACAGGTCATTACCTGCTGGAGAACACCTAATGGAGTCCTTGCTGATGAGACAACCTGTCCCTGTCCACCACACGTACTACACATAGATGGTTTTGTCCCTGGTTTTGCACCTGAACCATTGCAAGTCCCACAGCTTCCAAGACGTGTTATCTCAATCTCTTTTTCAATTCAGGACAAAGCTGTAATATTCATCCTGGCCATCCTGCTCTGTTTCTGGAAGCTCTGCCACCCATGCCCTCAAAAAGTGACTCAAACAAATTGCTAAGGATTGCTGAAATCCTGGCATAGTTAAGTAATCGATCCAACCTTAGTCATAGGAGTTGAGAATATCAAAAGAAATAATAAAAGCATTGATTAAAAGCATTGATTTTCTTTTTTATAACCAGGATTTAACTTACCCCCATTTCCATGCCAGCACCTTCAAGTCCAGCCTCTCCATACTTGTCATATAGAGATCGTTTCTCATCACCTGATAAAACCTGCAAAAGTGTACAGACATTTATCATCGAGGATCAAATGCTTCATACTATTGCTATAAAATTTATGGCACGGTCATTAAACACAGGCAACAACTGTGCATTTACCTTGTACGCATTGCTAATTTCCTTGAATTTCTGTTCTGCATTAGGATCTCTGCATCATCAAATAAACTGACCCTTAAGCAACAGTCCTAGGATATCAATTAATAAAGACAATGCAACAAGCAAACAGACAACGAGACTTTTCTTTTCCTTATTTACTGTCTTTTATTGAAGAAAAAGACTAAGTGGGTCTCAATCACTGCATCAGCCACTTAAATTTATTTATTTTTAGAACTTAAGTCTGATTGTAAAACTCAAGTCGACGTGCTGGATGAAGCCACAGGCCTCCACTATATCATCACGACACCTTTATTAAAAATACTAATCTATAAACAACTAACCTAATTCATGTCTTCAATATTAATATACTTTCCTTTTAGTATATTTGGCAAAGATGATATTGATTGCTTTATTTATTGACAACTATTTCCAATTCTAAGAACGCGATGAAAGGGAGAATATAATAATATGATAAAGATTGAACATCAATTTGAGAGCAACTCACCAAATAAATTACACTTTCCTTTCTCTTTCAAGAGTCTTGATGAAGTTTTTGCCTCGAATAGATTTAAATTGATCCTTAATTGCACTGCTGGAATAGGATAACTGTAAAATTCAACATGGCTAATAAATCATGAGTTCTGCATTGACAATTTAATTCTGCATGATAAGCTTGATGTGTAGATGGAATACGGTACCTAGTTAAAATCATTCAAAACAGAAGAAAATATTAGAGAAAGAGTTAAAGTTTTGGTGAGAAAAGAAATGTTATATAAGCGTTCTTCCAAGCTGGTGTTATGCATCACCTTTTCTCATTGATTCTTCAATAAATTTATGTTGTAATGAACTTGCTTCATTGTATTAAGCTGAAAGATAATATATCAAGTTTTCTTCACATGAAAAAGATATTTCAACTTCCTAAAATTTGTACGGTTTTTGCAGATGTAACTGTTAGCTAAAGGTTCTTAATGGTGAGTTACATCTCAATATCTACGTATCAATAACCTAAGAACACATACAATTGAAAGGTTATTATAACAACTTGATTGAAGCCTAGTGTCTAGCATCAAAATAGCAAAGAAGGTATTGCTGGTGATAACAAAAACCTGATATATCCATATATGTCCAGATGACACATGTTTAGGTCTCTTGATGTCAAACCACAATATCTAATATAAATAAGGTCTTTATGATAGAAGCTGCATGCTTCAAGCAACATCTTACAACCTATAATCAAAGACCATAAGTTTGTATGATGAGCATTGAATAACTGTAGAAAGTCCTATGATTGAGGAAGTTAGTATAGGAAATCTTCATAATTGACAAATTGTGTGCCTATGATTAGGAAACAAATTGTATGACCATAATTAGGAGATTTATTTCCTTTTTTATTTATTTCCTTTTTGTTCTATAGTGTAGCTATAAATTAAGATTGTAACATGTACAAAATGCAACCCTTTGAATAAAATAAAACAATATTTATTCACATGGTATCAGAGCTAGGGATTGTCTGAAGTCCTAGCTATCAATGGTGGATTCCGGCGATCACAGTACAGGATCCTCCATATCAGAGAATGAATCAACCTTCTCAACCAATGGTTCGAATGGAACCGATACTTTGTCTATTCAACTCACGGTGGCCAAACTCAACGGAAAAAACTATTGTGAATGGGCACAATCTATCAAATTAGTAATCGACGGCAAAGGGAAGCTTGGGTACCTTACCGGCGAGACACCCAAACCAGCCTCAACCGACACTGCTGCTCTACAAAAATGGAAGTCAGAAAATTCGTTGGTAACGGCTTGGCTTGTGAACTCCATGCAACCTTCAATCCGCAGAACATATCTCTTCTTGCCGACTGCGATGGACCTCTGGGAAGCTGTTTGTGAAACCTATTCGGACATGGAAAACTCATCACAGATTTTTGAACTCAAGACCCGATTGTGGCAGATGAAGCAAGGAGAGAGAGATGTCACCGAGTATTACCTAGAGATGTCGGCGATTTGGTAAGAACTAGATCTGAGCTACACCGACGAATGGAAGTGCAGCGATGACAGTGCTCGTTACTGGAAGCGACTCGAGGAAGAACGAGTTTTCGAGTTTTTGGCCGGTCTCAACCAGGAACTAGATGACGTTCGCGGAAGGATCTTGGGCCGCCGACCTCTGCCATCAACTCGTGAAACCTTTTCCGAAGTGAGAAGAGAAGAAAATCGAAGGAAGGTGATGCTTGGATCGACGACAGTGCAGAATGGGTCAACAGTGCAGAAGACTCAACCTAATGTTTCAAGTGAAGGGTCAGCCTTTGTAATTAAAGGCCCATCAAGTGGGTCAGGCCCAAATAAGAATAAAAATAGGCCTTGGTGTGAACATTGTAAGAAACCAGGCCACATTAAAGAAAAATGTTGGGAGTTGTTTGGTAAACCAACTGATTGGAAGCCCAGACAAAGCAATCGGAACCGTGGATATCAAGCTGGGATTGAGACTCAAACAGAATCCGCTCCAACCTCAAGTGGGGGATTTAATCCCGATCAAATAGAACAACTTTATAGGATGTTCTCCAGTTTCCAAACCGCTGGTCAGTCTAATTCAAATACTCCAATTGGGTCATTAGCACATCGAGGTAATTCTTTACAAGCCTTAAATACCAAATTACAGTCTAAAACTCTTTGGATTATTGATTCTGGTGCCTCCGATCATATGACTAGTTCATTTAATCTTTTCTCATCATACTCACCTTGTGCTGGAAATCTTAAAGTTAAAATTGCAGATGGCTCACTTTCGACAGTTGCATGAAAAGGGAGTATTCGACTCTCTAATTCTATAATCTTAAAGTCTGTTCTTCATGTTCCAAATTTATCATGCAATTTGTTATCAATCAGCAAGTTAACAAAAACTCCAATTGCTTTGCTAAATTTTTCCCATCATTATGTATCTTTCAGGACCTATCATCGGGGATGACGATTGGCAGTGCTAAGGAGTGTGATGGACTCTACTACTTTGAGGAAGCTAATGTGAGTAAACAATGTCAAACTGTAGTTTGTAATTCTGTATCTTCCTCTAAGGATAGTGATATTTTGTTATGGCATTTTAGACTGGGTCATCCCAATTTCCAATACTTGCAAAGAATGTTTCCTGCTATGTTCTTGAATAAAGAGTATTTTAATTTCCAATGTGAGATATGTGAACTAGCAAAACATCATCGTACTTCTTTTCCAAAATCTGTATATAAACCATCAAAACCATTCTCATTAATCCACAATGATCTATGGGGTCCATCTCGTATTCCTAATCGCACTCATACAAAATGGTTTGTCACGTTTATTGATGATCATACACGAGTTTGCTGGGTATATTTATTGAAAACAAAAGCAGATGTTCATTCTATGTTTATTGATTTTCACTCTATGATCCAAACTCAATTCCAAACTTCAATACAAATTCTCCGAACTGATAATGGTACAGAATATTTCAATACCATTTTGGGTGATTTCTTTACAAAACATGGGATAATTCATCAAAGTTCATGTATCGACACTCCTCAACAAAATGGAGTTGCCGAACGAAAAAATCGACATCTCCTTGAAGTTGCTCGTGCCTTAATGTTTTCCACACACATGCCTAAACAGTTCTGGGGTGATGCCATCTTAACATCTGCTTATCTTATAAATAGATTACCCAGTCGTGTACTTTCATTTGAAACACCTATCTAGAGATTCAAAAATTTTTTTCCAAACTATCGTCTTAGTTTTGGTGTACCTTTAAAAGTGTTTGGATGTACTGCATTTGTCCATGTTCATTCTCATCATCGCAGCAAATTAGATGCTAGGGCGGTTAAATGTGTTTTTCTCGGTTATTCACCCACTCAAAAAGGCTACAAATACTATGATCCTATAAATAAAAAGATATTTGTTAGCCTTGATGTTACCTTCTTTGAAAACACACCTTACTTTCAAAAACCTACTCTTCAGGGGGAGATATTGAGTGAAGATCAGTTTTTTGACTGTTCTCTTAATCTTGATTTCTCTCTTCCTGGGTCAATCCTAAACACTAAACCACTCCATACGTCAACTCCAATCCCAAACACTGAATCACCCTCCAAGTCTAATATGCCATGTACAGATGAAAACTTTAAAACAGGGGGAGATGAAAGAAAACAAAATGACAAGGAGATAATTGTTTACTCAAGGAGGCCAAAGTCAAAGGAAAAGGAAGAAGTCACATCCGAGACACCCGAAAAGTCTAAACCAGTGATAGTTCCGGATACAAATGAGCTTTCTGATCTTGATTTGCCCATTGCCCTCAGAAAAGAACCTCGGTCATGTACTCTACACCCTATCTCAAAATTTGTGTCTTATAATTCTCTATCCACAAAATTTCGTGTTTTCACTTCTAACCTTGATAGCACAGAGATCCCAAAAAATATTTATGAGGCATTACAGATTCCTGAATGGAGAAATGCAGTCATGGATGAAATGACGGCCTTGGAAAGAAATGGTACTTGGGAGGTAATGGAGTTACCCAAAGGAAAGAAACCCGTAGGATGCAAATGGGTTTTTACTCTAAAATATAAAGCTGATGGAACAATAGAGCGATATAAGGCCCGCTTGGTTGCAAAAGGGTTTACCCAAACCTATGGCATTGACTACACAGAAACATTTGCACCAGTGGCAAAGATGAATACAATCCGGGTTCTATTGTCTTTGGCAGCAAATCTAGATTGGCCTCTCCAACAACTAGACATCAAGAATGCTTTTCTGAATGGTGATTTAGAAGAAGAGGTATTTATGACATTACCACCTGGGTTCAGCAAAAAGGGAGAAGAAAACCTGGTATGTAAACTTAGAAAATCCTTGTACGGCCTTAAATAATCACCAAGAGCATGGTTCGATAGGTTCGCAAAGGTAATCAAAGGTCAAGGATACAGTCAAGGGCAGTCAGATCACACAATGTTCATCAAACAGTCTGAAGACAGATTGAAGACAATTCTAATTGTGTATGTAGATGACATAATTCTGACAGGAGATGACATAACTGAGATGGATAGACTGAAAAGAATCCTAGCTACTGAATTTGAAGTAAAAGATTTAGGCTAGATGAGGTATTTCTTGGGAATGGAAGTTGCCAGGTCAAAGAAAGGTATTTGTGTTTCTTAACGAAAATACATTCTTGACTTGCTTTGTGAAACAGGAATGCTTGGATGTAAGCCAAGCGACACTCCAATTAAAGTAGGAAGGAAAATTGATGCAGTTGGGAAATCAGTGGAAATTGATAGATATCAGAAGTTGGTTGGTAAGCTAATTTATCTCTCACATACAAGACCTGACATTGCATTTGCAGTGAGTGTAGTGAGCCAACACATGCATTCACCTAAAGAAGAACATCTTGAAGCGGTTTATAAGATTCTCAGATATCTGAAAGGGACACCTGGCAGGGGGTTGTTCTTCAAGAAAGGTGACAGAAAGGAAGTTGAAGTGTTCACAGATGTTGATTGGGCAGGATCAGTGGAAGATAGGAGATCAACTACCGGGTATTGCACCTTAGTATGGGGGAACTTGGTAACATGGAGAAGTAAAAAGCAAAATGTAGTTGCTCGGAGCAGTGCTGAAGCAGAATTCAGAGCAGTTGCCCAAGGAATATGTGAAGGATTGTGGTTAAAGAAACTCTTGGAAGAATTATTTGTCACAGTAAGTTATCCAATTAAACTTTATTGTGACAATAAGGCCGTTATCAACATTTCTCTTAATCCTGTTCAGCATGATCAGACTAAACACGTGGAAGTAGACAGACATTTCATTAAGGAAAAGGTTGAAAATGGAACTATTTGCATGGTATACATCCCTACCAAGGAACAGATTGCTGATATCTTCACTAAAGGGCTTTCTCGGCAGCTATTTGATGACTTCATTTGCAAGTTGGATTTGATTAACATTTATAATCCAACTTGAGGGGGAGTGTAGAAAATCCTATGATTGAGGAAGTTAGTATAGGAAATCTTCATAATTGACAGATTGTGTGCCTATGATTAGGAAACAAATTGTATGACCATAATTAGGAGATTTATTTCCTTTTTTATTTATTTCCTTTTTGTTCTATAGTGTAGCTATAAATTAAGATTGTAACATGTACAAAATGCAACCCTTTGAATAAAATAAAACAGTATTTATTCACAATAACCATATGTTGGCTAGTAGGACATGGAAAAGATCTATAAGAAGCAGTAAAAATGCAATGTAAGAATTCGATATGACGAAACCACATGCAGGATGAGTCTGTGAGAGCAAAACCAAAAGCAAGAATTTATGTATAGTAGCACTAATAAGTAATAACACGGAATGTTTTACTTGTAGAGAAGCTGACTCACAGTTTGCTGCAATTCAAGTTTCATTGTATAATTCTTGAGGGAGAGAAACAAGACTGCCATAAAACTCTACATTCTTAAAATTTGAATGTAGCGATTGGAAGAGTTTTTTACTTGGTCCAAAGACTCCAAACCATCCACAAGAAAGTGGCAATCGATCACCATACTACTACACCTTTAGATTTTTTATTATGACTACTGAACATAAGTACATTTGAGACAATTCAGTAGCTAGGAACTGTAGGCAACACAGACATGTTTCCAAAGTCCAGTGGCCATGCTCGCATAATAAATCAAGAGTCTTGGTTGTTAATGCACTCGTTAGGAGACAAGTAGCATATCATTTATTTGAAGAATAACCTTGTAACATTGGAAAGAATAGCACTGTTAAATCTAAACTGTGCTGGAGATTTTTTTTATGTTTTTTATAAATTAGTAGATGACCATGTGATTCTCTTAACATAATGGCTAATTCTAAGTTCTAAGAACAAATAAAATTGAATCATTCCAAGCAATAATATAGATCCAGCAAAAAACCAGACATCACTAGAGATAATCGCACATTAATAACTAGAATGCTAAGGACAACTATAAAGACACAGCCATATTTGAACATTTATTACCTTCGGCTCATCAACATTAAGAGCATCTCAGGTGGCATCAGCTTTGCCCCAAACTGCAAGATGGTGTGTTCAGCACCAACTCCAAGATCTTCATCGATTACAGCTTAGAAAGCTTTATATTTATAATAAGACCTTGACTTTATATGTTATGACAAAAGAACCAAGATATGATAGCTTCAAAAGTTAAAATTACTCAAGTTGCATTTAAAGCATTCTCTACCCTCTCAATTCATATTTGTCCTCCAACCTAGTTATGTGACATGGAAAATAAAGTGATGGTGAAATTGGATATTAAATACCCTAAAACTAACTAATCGTGCCAACAGAAATAGGAAATTACCTACATCGCAAATACACAAACATGGAAGAATCCCAATGCTTTCATTAAGCTTCCAACTTTTCATGGTACTGTTTTGCTGCCAATGTCACGCTACTTTAATTACCTGAGAGTAGCAAGGCAGACTAGTGGACAGCAAAAATAAGGAAATAAAGAATTAATGAAAGGCACCTGGTTACTGATCTATGCAACCCTTTTCCTTTGAGTGCACACCATTAGCATCATGTCCCAGAATCTCATTCTCAGCTTATCTTTTATCGTAGTCCTGCATGCACCATTTAACAACACATCACTTCCATTTCCCCGAGATATGTTTAAAGCAATAAACAATGTCACTTACACCATTGTGGGATGAATAAAACCAGTAGCCATAAGATCTGCATATATTTCCTAGCAGCATTGTTGCTATACATGAAATTGTCACAGCAAAACAAGATAACATAATTAAACTTTTAGACTTACGCACATATTTGTATGAAACAACACATATATGCTGCTTGAATTGCTTGCCTTTACAATTATAACACAACAACTAATATTAGCATTTGTGATGATTAACTTTGCTTTTTGGCTTAACAATTATAAATGGAAATAAAATTAAAACATCATGTTAGAATTAAGCAAAAAGAGATTCTCACTCAAGATGAAGGATAGAGACTTAGTCATACTCACAAATTTATCACTTTTTACTCATTGTCAAGAGTCTCTTTATCAACTACGTTGCAGGCTGAAAAATGGTGCATGCTCCATTATTGACTAAGAAAATATTTTAAATTTGATGACAACCATAGAAGCCTAGATTTTTTGGGTTAAAAACATCGATTCTCTACCATTACTATATTTTTAGTAAGCTCTATTACCTTTTGTGTACAGATCTAAATATGAAACCAAAAACTGAAAACAAGAAAATGGAATGAAATTTCATACACTAATTAAATCAAGAAAAAGCGAATTATTTAAATCAAAGAAAAACATCCTTAAAGTTTTGCAATCTGTTCATTGAGCTCCCATTTTTCATACTCTTGTCCTATTCTGCTGCCAATACCGTGCTACATTGATTGCTGGAGAGTAGTAAGGCAAACAGTGAAGACAAAGGAAGGAATTAACCTTCAGCATTCCAAGAAGTTCATAGTGCCGCCATCAAATACAATGTCTGGTTTCCTTGGTTGGCACATCTTTGCAGCAGGTTCTGGGACCTTCTTCTCAGTTTTATACATGACTAATCGAACATCATCTCTTATTACAGTTATGTTTGTTATCCTGTTACAAGCTACAATATAAACTTTTGCAGAACACGAAACAGAACAGCACATTCAAGTAATTATCAAATGGTATTATCCAACTGTCTTCTTGTGCTCTCAAGGTCACAAAGGAGGCCATTATCATTTTAAAGAAAACAAGAACCTATGGTTTAGGATAGGAATTCAATATAAATTGGATATAGATCTGAAAATAGATACCTAGCTAATGGAAAAACCAGAAACATGGATCACTTGTTTCATCAACTGCATTCTCTCTTTAGGTTTCATGAGCCTCAAGTTTCTGCCTACAAGATTGAAATCCACCTATCCAAATGAGCTGTGCAGAATGTCATTAAATTTTTAATGGAACTGGAGTTGCGAGCATGTAACAGGTGTGTAGTGACAGCCATTAGTACCTTGACTTCAAATTTGATGGCAAGAAAGTTTTCATAATTAAGCTTTTAGACTTATGCACATACTCATTAAACAATTTATGTTGCTTGAATTGCATACCTTATTAATTACAATTCTCTCACTAATGTTTTTATTCATTGACAGTTAACTTCGTTATGCAGTTCAATGCCCTTTTAAAAACATTCTACCCAACCTCAGAATTAATAATTGGAGAAAATATTAAGAATCACATCAGAATTAAGAAAAATGAATTTTCAGCTAAAGATAAAGCATAGAGACTTAGCTAAAGAAAAATGAATTTATAAATTATCACCTTTTGGTCATCATTGTCAAGAATTTCTGTCCATCAGTTTTTGTTGCAAGCTGAAAAATGGTGCAACCACTACTGCTGCATCAACTATGTAAAGGATAGGAATTCTATATAAATCGAAAATAGATCTGCAAGAAGCTTACTTAGAGAATGGCAAAACCATAATCATTGATCACTTGTTTCATCAATTGTGTTATGTCTTTTGGTTTCAAGATTGTCCATGAAGTTTCTACCTTTAAAGATTTAAGTCCAATATATACAGATCAGCTGTGCAGAAGATCATTAATTTTTTACTGGAGTTGATGTAACAGATGTGTAGTGAACAGCATCTAGGACCTCAATCAACAGGCAAAGGACTTGGGCAAAGGCACCATTATCATACATATCCAATTTCCTAGAGATTTTCCTGAAGCCATAAAGACTGTCACTCTCATTTTTCCTGATGTCATTAGATTCTTACATTCTCCCAAAGTAACATGTAACCATACATAAAACAATATAACCAGATGATCAACAGTGCAGTAAGCATTTACCTGAGTGACTCAGCAGTACAGTCAGCTAAGGAGTGTTGGATTGCCTAGTCATCAAGTAGAGGAGTAACACCAGTACATTTGATTGAAAGAAAAAAACGAAGAAAAATATAAGGAAAGGAATTAGAATGTAAAAAATCGATTGCAGACTTTCCTCACATTATTTCTCTTCATAACAAAAACGATGCATAGGGATTGAGATGTAATGGAAATAGAGAATGGTCCATCAAAATGAACTACTAATTTAAAACAGAAAATGCCATCATCGTCATCAAGAACATCTTAGATGGCATCAACTTTGCCGAAAGCTGCAAGAGGGAGTATAATATTTGCAATTTTATATGAAGGATAAATATTAGCAAAGAAGATGTGTGCAGTGCCTTTTACCTGTACTATGAAGGAAGGAAGACAAAAGCAGAAGTGAAGACAAGTAACAGAACACTTTGGACAATGTTATTGTAAATTCATCTTCCCCTATTACATGCCATGTCATCATTCTCTCTTTTTGTGATTGCACAAATTAACCACAGAAAATGTCTACCCCTGAAACATTTAATCTGCAACTACAAAAGATGGGCATGGGCAATTACCTGTTAGACATGATTAATCAACAAATTGGATGCTATCACATTTCCTCTTTGACAAGGCTTCCTCAAAACATAGTGCAGCCTGCAAAAGTGGTGAAACATACAATGCAACATAAGTATTGTATCTAACAATCAATGATATAATATATATATATATATATATGTATATAACATTCCTTTTTTATTTCAAACAATGGAAAAACAAAAAGAAGAAGAAGAAGAGCTTACGGGGGTGATTGAGGTCTAGATGGGATGGGATGGTGGTGCAAAGCAGGTTTTGATGCATTGACTCAGCTGAACTTTCAACCTTCAGCTCACAGCAAGGATGCATTTAAGTGAGCACACAATCACAAAGCAATTTTAAAAAGAAACAAAGGGTTCAAGCAGCAACCTAATTCCCCTATTAAAAGAGAAAATAAACAAGCAGAGGCTGATGACATAGCAACTGTATTGGGAACCTCCTCCTTGGATGTTAATAGATATGTGCACAACAATCCTATCAATTGTATAGCAGCCTGCAACCCATAAAAGATATTCAATAAAGGAAAAAAAATAGCATATTGAAAATATTTATCAGCTCTATAAAAACATTCACATTGCTCCTATAAACGAAACAGCTACCATTACCAGTAAAATATAAATGCAAACAACTAATGTTGAATTGAACACAACAAGTGGGTAACTGAGTGAATATAAGTTTAGAGAGACAAGACTTCCCTTTAACAACCTTTGTATACCCTATAATAGATATTTGAAACCAAATAAAAAATAAATAGATATATTCAAACTGTTGAAAAAGCTTACTTATGAGAATCGATGACCATCCGATAGGAAAAATCAAAGCCGTCCGTCCCAGATGGCCTCCCTGATGATGCGGACAATTTTCTTGCTGCATTTTGCTTCCTTTTCTTTTCTGCCTTTGAGATGGCTTCCACAACTCTGACCAACACAAATCACGAACATATAAAGCCAACCCAGGCCTTAAAGCCGAGCCAAGTCATGTAAATAGAATGCCTTTGGTTTCACACCAATCCTTTAAAAGAGAGCAGCCAGCGATGAGCAATTTCTTGTGCGATGTGAAGTGTAGAAGGAAAAGAGATCAGGAGCTAACCTCAATGAGCTCAGTTTTCCGATATAAGGACTCAGCAGAGCAAACTTCTGGCAAGGAGCAAAGCTCCCAAAGGTTTGATTCAAGTTTGAGCAAAATTTTGACGTATGTCTGACATTTCAAAGTTGTATGAGTTCATTTCCAAACGATGCTATGCTATAACTATTTTCTTCAATTGCCTGAAATTCTTTTGCCACCGTCAAACAAAATCACATATTATATTGATGTCAAACCTTTTGATCTAATATGATACTTGTAATTTAAAATAAAGGGTGGGGGGTAAATATCAGTAAAAGAACATGCATTCAGTGCCTTTACCTGTACATTGAAGGAAGGATGATGAAACCAGAAGTCAAGACAAGTAACAGAACAGTTGGAAGATGTTATTGTAAAATTCTTCTCTCCCTATCACATGTCATGCCACCATTCTATCTTTTCATATATGCAAAAGCTAACCACAGAAACTGTGACAATGAGAAATTTAGGTGCCTCCAAAATCATGTGTCTACGCCTGAAACATTTATTCTCAATAATTAGCAACTACACAACTACAGAAGTACTGGATTCCATCAGATTTTGTTCACAAATTGATTATTTAGAGGAGGTGATTAGAAATCTCTTTTTTTTTTTTTGGTTTTTTTGGGAAACTGATTGGAGAGCATTTTAAGTATACTTATATTAAACAAAAACACACAAACAAATATATGTATATGTATATATCTTAACAGAAGATGGGTATGGGCAATTACCTGTTAGAGAATGATTAATCAACAAATTCTATCTTCAATCAGACCGTTATTTCCTCTGCCTAGGCTAGTTTAAGAGCTTCCTCGAGACCTAATGATGACTACAAGAGTCGTGCAACATACAATGGGACATAAACTAGTTAATTGCTGTATGTAACAATCAATGATAATACAGTAAATGTTTAAAATTTGAAACAACATAACAAAGAAAAAGAGCAAGCGCTTACTTACGGGGTTGATTGAGCTCCAGATGGGATATGTGGCTTTGAAGCATTGTTCTCATGTATAAAAGATGCCCTTGGTTTGACACCAATTCTTTAAAAGAGAGCAGCCACGGATGTGCAATGTCCTGAGCGATGTGGAGTGTAGAAGGTGATCCGGCAATGCTTTTAACTTAGGGTAGAGAAAGATAGTTAATTGAGAAAGAGAGGGCATAATTATAATATCTTTTCTATTCTCATATTCCCATTCTTCCCACTCTTCCATCAAACAAAACTCTAGATGCTTCAATTTTGGAAAAGCTATAACAAGTGAAGATGATGATGATGCGCTGCTATTTTCAACTCCTAAAAATTCATTACCCACCCTTTCCAACCTCCCCATACCCCTAATTTTGAGAGTTTCAAGCAATGGCAGTTTACCCAAAGCAGGCAAATACTCACACTCGGAGGCTTCACCTATTTGTATCTGCTTTAGTTGGGTTAACGACACTACCCAATTTGGGAATGCAATGGCTCTATAATTATATATCCTTAATTCCTTCAAATATGGAGGCGATTCTAAAGCTTCAAGAACTGCTTCATCCTTGTTAGATGATGCTTCACTTGACCAAGCGAAGTGTAAACTCAAACCAACGATGTTTTCCTTATTCTTGAGTTGTGCACTCTTAGCTTCACCTTCATCTAAAACATTTCTCAGCCCTTGTAATGTAAGTTGACCTCTAAGGTGGTTCAAGTTTTTAAGACAATCAAGCCTACACACTTCCCTACCACCACCAACATCTAATTCCCGCAAAGTTCGAAGATTAGTTAGTCTCTCAACTCCTTTTGGAAGGTATTTTAGAGTATTATTGTGCTGAAGTATTAAATGCCTTAAGTTGACTAACTTACCAATCCCTTGAGGTAGATTTCTGAGAGCACATCTAATTATAATCAAAGTTTGGAGATTAAATAAATTACATAATGTGTTTGGTAATTCTTTGACAGTTAAATTGTTCAAATAAAGATACCTCAAATGTATGAATTTCCCTACCTCTTTTGAAAAAGTTCGGATTGACGCCATCGTGGTATTATTTATCTTCAATGACCTTAAACATGTTAATTGCTCAAAAACATTCAATTGAAGTGGTTCACTTTGCATCCATTCAAATTGAACTAAGAGGCTTCGTAATTTTTGGATACCACATTTATTTAAAGAAAATGAAACCTCATCATTATTCACAATCAACATTAAATGATGCACTTTCTCATCAAAAGAGTTTAGCTTAGCTACCTCACAACTATCAATTTCCATTGCAAAACAATCCCTTCTAACAAGAAATAGTGCAAAATCATGCACTATATCATGCATCTTGAATCCTATTATATTGCCATCTTCATCATTTTTAAACTCTTGGAAGAAGGATCGCATTGCTAAATTCTCAAAATAATTTTCGCCAATTAGCTCTAAATCTTCGTTTTGCTCTAAACCAAGATAACCTTGAGCCATCCATAATTTAATTAATTCATCTTTTTCAATGTTGTAATCTTTTGGATAGATAGCACAATACGAAAAACATCGTTTCACTTTAAAAAGTAAATCATTATAACTTAATAAGAGTGGGCGAAAAACATCTTCTAACTCTATTAATTTCCACATCTCATTATCTAATATTCTTTTCCATTGCTCTATAGTTTTTTTAAAGCGTAATAGACTGCCAACTGTCTTTATAGCAAGAGGCAAGCCCTTGCACTTGCCAACAATTTTTCTACCGATTTCAACTAAAGTTTCACATTCTTGTTCAGACCTACCAAAAAATGCTAATTGTTTAAATAACAACCAACTTCCATCTTTTGACAATGCTTCAATATTGATAATATCAGTTGATTTCATCATATTTGCAACTATTGTTTTACGTGTGGTAACCAAAATCTTACTTCCATTGAGACCATTATTAAGACTATTGTATAATGGTTCCCATTTGCTGATGTCTTCAATCCACACATCATCAAGGATAAGAAGAAATTTGGTTTTTGCTACAGAGCCCTGAATATCTTCAAAAAGATATTGTAATGACATAAATTCATGAGCTTTATTTTTAAGACCTTTAATGATTGCTTTGCCAATCCTAATCATATCAAAAGGGTCTGAGACACAAACCCATATTTTTTTATGAAAATTGTTTTGCACATCTTTGTCATTGTAGGCAAATTGCGCTAGTGTTGTTTTTCCTATTCCTCCCATCACTACTATTGAGATGATAGGAAGATTTTTTTCTTCTACAGGACTCTCACTTAGCAACTTGCTTACTAGATTATTTTTCTCAATATCTCGATCAAATATTTTAGATACATCAACAAAAGAAGTAGTATCCAATCGTTTAAGTTCTTCACTACTTCTAATTATTTTTAAACTATAAGTATCTTTCTCTTTGGCAATTGAATCAAGTCTTTCATTTATTTCTTTTATCTTGAGAGCAATATCACGACGTAAAACAACTTCTTTGAAACAAAATCTAGGCAAGAGGAAGCAAAAGCTTACCTTCTTTTTAGGAATATATGCATGTTCAACTCCCTCGATTTGCAACTTCAACGTTGTAGTGTTCCACTCATCTAACACGTCATCCATATCGTAGGATACATTTTTGAGCTTATCCAACCAATCTGCCACAACTTTGTCCTTGACTCGTCTTTGTTCGGCATCAATAAGCACAGCTTGAATGGCTTGAAAGTTGCTGGTGAGCTTCTCGATTTCCTTCGTGACATCCGCCACCAGCCTAACCTCTTGGTGCAGTTCTCGAGCAGTGACTGAAATCAACTGCTCCAAAACAACGGAAACAAATGCCTCAGCAGCCATAGTTTGAGATGGAAAATGAATGACTAAAGAAAGAGAAATTGTATGTTTTTGAGTTTTCACTTGAATGTGTTTGTGATGTGAAACTAATATTGCCATTGCTTTTCATTTTTATAGTCCATGCATGGAAAGAAAAGAATACTTGAGCCAGTGAACAAAGTGAAATCTTGCTTTGGCATATGTTAATTCTTTCTCCAAGTCCAAGCTATTCTCAAAATCTTTTCTTCATGAACATGTTACAAAAAAGAATAAATTTTTTTATTAATTTTAAAAAATAAAAGAAAAGAAAAAAGGAATAAGCTTTGATTGCTTACTTTTGCAACAACAATGTATCTGCTTTTCTGTTTATGTGTAACTCAGCAACTTTTGGACACTACATGTCTCATGTTCATGATCTTGCATGTCTCATTGTTGGATAAGTTCATGGTTTTGAATACTGCAGCTTCACTAGACTGCGAAACATGTGTTTCAACTAGGTTATTGGTTAAGAATTTGGAAACGTTTATTCTGTAAACAACTATCTTGTAGAGTAATCTAAAGATAATGAGAATTGGTGTGCCCTATTTTCAAACATTGCTTCACTAATGCATTCATTTTATAACCTTTATCTCAGGAAGATCATAGTGCAAGGAAGATCAAGTTGACTACGGTTGGAGACATCGTGACTGAAGAGGCACTGACATTTGTTTTAGATTGCTCTTTATGTAGAAAACATATGTGTGCATACCTGCTTATATATGTATTGAACGATTCATTTAATTCATATCATGTGGTCGCAGAATAAGCTTATCACAGTCACACCCTGACACCAAAGTTTTGCGTGCAATGCAACTAATGACAGGTAAGCTCCTTATTAAACATTTGAAACTACTTGTGCTTTGATATTTTCTAATCAAGATGACATAAGGTTGAAAACGTGATTTGCAGTCAACCGCATTAGTCACATTCCTGTGATTGATGACAGGGGAATGATAGGCATGGTGTCCATTGGAGATGTTGTTCGTGCTGTGGTGAGCGAGCATCGGCAGGAGTTAGACCGCCTGAATGCCTATATCTAAGAAGGTTACTAAATGATGACGAAAACAACTTGTTGTTTTGTTGGCACAATATGGTGCTTGTCAATATGGTGTGTTGTGTCTCCTCTTATGTGGTTTTCTTGGCTTTTACCAAACGTCAAATATGCTGCTAAGACAGATTAATAATATCATGTGGACTAACAAGTTAATAATCAGGAGACAAATCTTCCATGATGACCTTTTCAAATGCCTTCCCCGCTGCGATTGTTGGGGGTTTCAGGAAAAAAAAAAATGATGCTAAAATTGAATTACTTTAGTTAAATTCATCTTTTTAATTTAATGGTTGCTAGTTGTTTTGTTGAAGTCCAATTTATATGGACTGTTTTAGACAACAATAATGGACCCATATATCATGTACAGACCCATCTCATTTGAACAAGACATGACTATGATTATTTTTGAGATTGGACTCAACTTGATAAATGTAATCTTCATATCCATTTGTTTTTAAATGAAAAAATAAACAAAAGATCGGTTTTGATTATATTGAACATTATTTGAGATTTAAAGATAAACAGAATAATATTTAACTCCATTTTTTTTAGATACTACTAGATAATCTCATCATATTTATAGTGTAACTAAAGGAACCAACTTTTTTAATTCTTAAATTTTTTAATTTTACTAAATTTTAAACCTTTAAATTTTGTAAACGGCTGGTTTATAGTTCAAACTAAGTTAGCAAAAAAAAAAAAAAAAACCTTTAAAAATTAGAGAAAATGCATAAATTGACTTCTTTTGGAGAGCCCATTGCAAAACTAACCCTTTTGTTTTTGATAGTACAAAAAAGAGCATGAATGGACAAAAATGCCCTTAATGAGTCATTTTTTGCAACCAATCTCAATCTATAGGTTGGGAATCTCAACCCCGAGGTTAGGAATCCCAAACAGGATTGAATATCCAAGGTTGGGATTCTCAACTTTTAGGTTGGGATCCTAACCTGCAAGTTGGGATCCCAACCTGAAGGTTGAGAATCCTAACCTTAGATGTTTATTCAAGTTTGAGATTCCCAACCTCAAGGTTGAGATTCTCAACTTTTAGGTTGAGAATCCCAACCTTAGATGTTTATTCAAGTTTGAGATTCCCAACCTCAAGGTTGGGATTCTCAACTTTTAGGTTGAGAATCCCAACCTTAGATGTTTATTCAAGTTTGAGATTCCCAACCTCAAGGTTGGGATTCCCTACCAATCCTAACTTTCAAATTGGGAGTCCCAACCTCGAGGTTGAGATTCCTAACCTTAGATGCTTATTCAAGCTTGGGATTCCCAACCTCAAGGTTGGGATTCCCTATCAATCCTAACTTTCAGGTTGGGAATCCCAACCTCGAGGTTGAGATTCCCAACCTTAATTGAAAATTCAGAGTGAGATTCTCAACCTGGAGGTTGGGTTTCTCAACTTGAAGGTTAAGAATTCCAACTTGAATATTCATTCAAGGTTGAGATTCCCACCTTTGAGGTTGAGATTCTCAACCTCTAGGTTGGGATTCTCAACATCTAGGTTGGGATTTCTAATCTTAACTTTAAAAATCAAAAGGTACATATATTTCGTAATTGAACAAATTTGTGGGGTTGTTTCGTAATTACAATAGTTATCATAGAGGGCGCTTCTTACCCAAAAAGCGCCCTTAAAAATATTTTCTATAATTACATAATTGCATTTTTAGTTTTCTGAATTATCAAAACTGACCTTATTATTATTTTTTGAACAAAACTGCCCCTTCAAAGTTTGAGTTAACCATTTCTTCAATGTCAAAATCCATAATCTCTCATAATTCAACATCATTAACCACAATTCATCAATATCATCAATCCAATTCATTAACATCATCATCTTCCACAACAACAACAACATTATAACATTATCAAATCATCATAACATTAATAAACAAACCAAAAAAAAAAAAAAAAAGCAGAAGAATATGGCGGTTCTGGGTTTGGTGCCGAACCCAGAACCAAACGGTTCTGAGATCATTACCGATGGTTCTGGGTTTGACGACGAGCCCAGAACCGTCTGATTCTGGGCTCGTCGCCGAACCCAGAACCAACTCAAGAAAAAAAAAAAAAGGAAAGAAGAAGAAGAAGAAGAGAGGGAGGAGAGGTTGCAAAAATGGGTTAGCTGAAAAATGGGTCAGTTGAAAAACCATGGGTCAATGGTAATTCTTCTCACTATTAAGTGTATTTTTGTCCAAAAAAAATCATGCTGGAAAGATTAAAAAAAAAAGAGTTATTTTTCATTTGAGTCATTAAAAATGGGTTAGTTTTCAACAAAACCCTAAAAATTAGTGGTTTTAGCAACTGTTTCAATTACTTGGTTGAAACCCAGTTTATATGGGTTGTTTTAGACCGCATCAATGGCCTAACAAAAAACTTACAGCCCAATCCACAAGACTCATATCTGTGATTATATGCAAAAGAAATAATTCTGTACAGTGTTTTGTAGTGCGTGCATGGAAAGAAAAGAATATTTGAGCCAGTGAACAAAGTGAAATCTTGCTTTGGCATATGTTAATTCTTCCTCCAAGTCCAAGCAATTCTCAAGATATTTTCTTCTTTAACACCTTACAATAAAGAATAAGCATTTTTTTTTTTTAATATAGAAAGAAAAAAAAAAAAGAATAAGCTTTGATTGCTTGCTTTTACAACAACAATGTATCTGCTTTTCAGCTTATATTCCTTCATTCAAATTTTCCATGACGATCCTTCAAATACCTCCCCTGCTGTGATTGCTACTGTTTCAGGAAAAAAAATTGCTAAACTTGAATTGTTTTAGTTAAATTCATCTTTTTAATTTAATGGTTGCCGATTGTTTTGTTGAAGTCCAATTTATATGGACTGTTTTGGACAGCATCAATGGACCAATATATTATGTATGGACTCATCTCATTTGAACGAGACATGACTAAGATTATTTTCGAGATTAGACTTAACTTGACAAATCTAATCTTTATATCTATTTGTTTTTAAATAAAAAAATAAATGAAAGATAGGTTTTGATTATATTGATTATATTGAACACTATTTGAGATTTAAAGATAAAAATAATAATGCTTAACTCCATTTTTTAAGATACTACTGTACAATTTCGTTATATTCATAGTGTAGTTACACAGGAACCAACTTTTTTTTATTTTTATTTTTTTTACTAAATTTTAAACCTTTAAATTTTATAAAATGCTGGATTATAATTCAGATAAGTTAATTAGCAAAACCCTTTAAAAATTAATGGTTTTGGAAACTGTTTCAGTTATTGAGTACAGCATTAATGGGCTAACAATAAACTTACAGCCCAATCCACATGACCCACATCTATAATTGTATGCAAAAGAATATATGTTGTACAATGTTTTTTACTCGAGGATGTACAAACAAATAATGAAGTGATATCCGATATATCTATCGATATTTTCTTATTTGGAGAGGATTGATATTAAAAATGTTCTTGAATATTCTTGATGTTTTGATAATATTCCTAATATTTCCACCGATATTTTCATAAACCTAGAACTCTAATATTTTTACCGAAATCGATATTTAATTCTTTGCTTCTATCTCTATTATTATTTTTGAAGGAATAAAATCAAGACCACTAACAACACAAAGTGTTAATTACAACAAAATAAATTAAGAATGAGGTAGATTATAATTTTGGGAGAGATTTCCTTCAATTTGTCATAAATTATAGTTACATCAATTCTTTTTTGTGTCTCTTTACAAATGATCAAGTCCAAAAATAAGATATTTCATTCATATTTTTCTCACATTTTATATTCATTGTGGATATATTTGGGGCTGCATAAATAGATTGGTAAAAGTTCAAGGAACTGATCTAATGGATTGACCTAATAAACGAAAGTCTAGTTCGCCAACACCAAGTTCATACAAACGATCTCGCAGTTTGCTAATGCAGTTCTCAAGTCGCTGGTTAGCCATGGTCCAGCTTGCCTTATGCTCAACTTGAGGTTGTCGAAGGCAAGCTCCAGCTCGTAGCTCGAAGCATCTGTTAAGAGAATTTTTCAGAAAGATAACAACCCAAATTGAGAAGGAATCAATTACCATAATTGAAAATAAATCCAAATTCTTATGTCAGTAGAATCTATCCCTGATATGACGAAATCTATCCCTGATATGGTGGAAACTGATTTTGGAAGTGTAATTAATATAGAATTCTTTCCTATTTCACTTGTATTCGAAATTTTAACATCTTACACTATAAATAGGGACTGAAATTTCATTGTACACACACAATACTTAATAATATACTATGATTTTGCCAAAATAATAAGAGAATATAGTCGTGGACATAGACATTGTTATGGTCGAACCACGTAAAAATCACTGTGCAAACACTATTCGTCCTCTCCATTTTTCTCTTTATTTTGCTTTGTTCTTTTTTAATTGCAAGTATTGTGTCAAGAACTTGGGTCGATCAAATTTGAATATCGACATTTTGACGCTAGAAGGAGGGCCCATGTTGCAATTTTTCTAGTTTTTAGCAACTATGGCAATAGGAAGAATAATTAGAAGTTTAGACGCGACGGTTGATCAACCAGAAAGGTAGATGGATCAGCAGCAGTGTGATGTCTGGCCAATGGAGGATGCAACCATGCCCATGGCAGACGCGTCTCATGTCCCTATAATCGGCGTTACTGTGGGTATGCCTCCATTGCCCCTCGCCAACCAACACCTGTGGTCCTCACAGTTGAAGGGTTATGAGTGTGGCATTGGCGGCAAGAGACATTAGAAAATACGGTGCGGCAGCTTACAGATGCAATCAGGGCACTAGCACAGGTCCAAGCACAAAACGCGTCCAGATCTGAGGTTGCTGCTCCAAGATAAGTTTCCCAGCAGCAACGAAAGAAAGTGTCAACACTTGAAAGACCCTTCAGAGAGGTGCCGTGACCTGCTAACTCTGCTCATTCTTCCAACTCACGTTCGAGAGTTGAAGGTCATTGAGCTCGCGAAGAGGAGGAAGCTCTACGACCTGCAAACTTAAGAGAGAAGGCTAGTTAGGGATATGTGTCAAACTGCCGCTCTACAGGTCGCGACCACATGCCTCAGGGCCTAAGGATAGAAGACCTCTTTCAGAGGGTTCAGCAACTTGAAGCATGCTTCGGTACCTTAAACCAACGTGATCAATATGGGTAGAGGACCCCTCTTATCAAGGAGATCGAGACACAACCTCTCCTTCCCAGATTCAAGGTCCTCAACATTTTTTAGTACAATGGAGATAGCAACTCATATGATCACCCGGATGCGTTTAATGTCTAAATAGATCTACAAACGGCCAATTCGTTGGTTAAGTGCCGCGCGTTCCCAACCACCTCATAGGACATTCCACGGATCTAGTTCAAGAGTCTCCCAACTTGCAGTATAGATAACTAAGAAGAATGTCAACAAAAATTCACTAGATAATACCGGCCTTTGAGGAAGCAACTTGCCCCATCTTGTCACCTTGCCACGATCTTCCAACGACAAAATGAATCGTTGAAAGACTACATTATCAGGTTCAGATGCAAAGTCACCAATATGGAGAACCCTTTAGGTGAAAGTATCCTAATTGCGATCTTAGTTGGGCTTTGCAAGGATGAGAAGTTATATGAGAACATCTATAAATCTCTAGTGCTCTACCTGGGCGAATTCTACGAGCGAGCTGCCAAAGAGATCAAATGGAAGGAGATCTTCGGCCCCCAGAAGTCTAACTAAACCAACCAAAGAACAGAAATAATGGTAGGAACGAAAGTGAAGGTCAAAATAATAGCTCAAACAATCAAGTCGTTAAGAAGGCCAAGAATGAGCCTAGAAATAAGCGACCTCAGTGTCAAGGTTGTCATGATAGCTACAACATTCTGTCAGATACACAAGACAAGATCTTTGCAACGGAAAGAAATAGAGAGGACTTCAGGAAGCCTAAACTTATGAGGACTCCCGTTAACCCCAGAAGCAAGAATAAGTTTTGTGCGTATCATAATGAAGTCGGATACAACACTTCAGAATGCTGGGCGTTAAAGTACGCCATTGAGGA
Organism: Litchi chinensis; assembly: GCA_019925255.1. Lineage (NCBI taxonomy): Eukaryota > Viridiplantae > Streptophyta > Magnoliopsida > Sapindales > Sapindaceae > Litchi > Litchi chinensis. Next base: position 28,370,109 of record CM034464.1, on the reverse strand, counting down.
CCTAATCGAGAGAGGTTGCTTGAGAGACTACGTGGTGCACCCAGCGAACCTACGACCTCAACAACCACCACAGCTCACACAGCAATAACGAGGTTTCGACCTCTAACTTTTAATTCGATATTCAAAAATCAATAAAAGTTTCAAGTTTCCCATATTGCTCTATTCTGAATAATTAGACTAATATCTTTATTAAATGTTGTGCACCAAGTTTTCTTTGACAAAATTTTATTAAGTTAAGTTATGTTAGCTGAGGTTCTAATCTACTAGACATAACTTAACTAAATTTTATTATATTTTGCTATCTTAGCTGAGCCTCCGACCTACTAGAGATAGTTTGACAAAATTATACTGTTAACTGAGGTGCCAACCTACTGGACAACTCGATAAATTATGCTGTTAGTTAAGGTTCCAAATTACTGGATAGCTCAATATATTATGCTGTTAATTAAGGTTCTGACCTACTAGACAGCTCGATAAATTATGCTGTTAGCTGAGGTTCCGACCCCTTACATAGCTCAACAAATTCCGCTATGGTAGGCAAGGTTCTGACCCCTCCTACATAGCTTGAAAAAGCACTGCTATGGTAGGCGAGGTTCGACCTCTACATAGCTAAAAAAAGCATCGCTATGGCGGACAAGGTTTCAACTCCTTGTATAGCTCGTCAAAACATCGCTATGATAGGCAAAGTTTCGACCCCCTACATAACTCGACAATATTACACTATGATAGGTGAGGTTTTGACCCCCTACATAGCTTGCTGTCATGCTAACAGATTCTGACCTACTGGCTCCAAATTTCACTATTGTAGGTGAAGTTCCGACCCCCTGGATAGCTTGACCAAATTATGCTATATCAACTGAGGTTTCGACCTTCTGAGCTCCTATAAGGTATTATTACCATTGATTTACATTTTATTATCTAATTCCTCGGTTCGTAAGAAATTCAAAGATTCAGAAAGCAGAACAAAAGCACAAAACTAATGAAATCAATGCATTTAAAATAAACCTCATAACGAAGTAAATCAGTTCAATAATAATACCCTCGAAATGAGGTCCAAATATTCATTACAAATGATTTTGTAAAGCGAGGTAAATGAAGTACAATTATAAAGAGCTTCAAAGAAAAAGATTCAACTTGGCAAGCAACCTACTCGAAGCCCTGGTCCTTAGGGGCTACATCTGGAGGCACTACGACCTCCCTTTCAGCCTATTCCACTCTTCTCTCAACAACCTTAGCAGAGTCACCATAAGATGAGACAAAATCTGAAAAGGCATCAAGACCTCAGATTCAAAATGGAAACTCAATTTTCTCTTCTTGCTTTAAACATTCTTGTTTGATGAATACTCAAATTTCATACTGATATATTTAACATTCTTGAAAGTGTACAATACATGTTTGTTAATGTTGTTAGAGATGAATGAGGAAGGCAAGCTATATATATTAGTGGATTGGCCAAATTGTTTAGTGTCTTAATTTTTGCACATCTAGTTGTAGGTTACTAGTAACATGTATTTCACAGTATATGACTAATATATGGTAAGTGTAGGTTCATTTGATTGGTTGTTAAAAATTTAAAAATGAAGAATAATAAGTGGTTACCATTTTATGAGAACAGGCTGCTCAGGTGCCTCATGTCATGTCCTTGTACCACTAACTTTTTCCTAGGACTTGTCATATTTATCAGTAAATAATGAAACATGAGGATATCACATTTAGGCTCAGTTGTTTTAGAACTGAAGGAACAATCGTTCTTTGCTCCTTTGCTGTTATAAATTTACAATACAATCAATTATAGTGTTGTCTTGATGAAGATAAAAGTTTAAAGTAAGAGATATGAAGCACCTTAAAACTAATAGTTCTATGTTATAAAACAAATGCAATCTTAAGATATTGCAAAATAAGAATAATAATTAAAGATAAAGCATAATTTTTTTTTTGGAGAGAGTTGTTATTTTATTGTTTAATTTTTTATGCAAGGATGGATCATACAAACTTATGTACCTTTTATTTATAGGCTAAGAGTCATAAATGCTGAAAATAGAAAAGGTACAAAACATTAAGACACTATTATGATGATCATTATTTAAGTGATAATGATCTTTAATGTTGAGGTTATAGAAAACATTAAGGTACAATTATGATGATCATTATTTATGTGATAATGATTTTTAATGTGGAGGTTATAGAATACTAAAGGGTGGCATCCAATTGATTTACAACACTCCCCATTTGGATGTCCATTGTACAAATAATATGCCTCATTAAAAACCTTATCAGGAAAAAACTCGATGAAAAAAAAATCCTAATAAAGGAAAAAAGAGTACATAATTTTTGTACGTAGTAATCTCCCCCTCATGCTAATATGTTTTCTTTTGATGAATTTTAACAAAATTCTCTGAATCGATGCATGCCAATCTTATTCACCAATTTCTCAAATGTTATTGTAGGAAGTGCATTTGTGAACAAATCTATCAAGTTGTCAGAAAATCAAATTTGATGAACGTCTATCTCTCTTTTATTTTGAAGTTCATATGTAAAAAAAGAACTTTGATGAAATGTGCTTGGTTCTGTCTCCTTTTATGTAACCCTTTTTTATTTGGGAGATACAAGCTGTATTATTCTCATATAAAATTGTTGAACTTTCTTTAACAAGTGGAAAATCACATGTTTTATGAATATGTTGAATTAGAGATCTCAGCCATATGCATTCTCGACTTGCCTCATGTAATGCTAATTTTTCAGTATGATTTGAAGATATGGCAATTAGAGTTTGCTTTGTAGAACACCAAGATATAGCAGTACCACGATATGTAAACAAATACCTATTTGAGATAGTGCTTTATGTGAATCTAATAAATATCTAGCATCTGCATATCCGACCAATTCTGTCTTTGAGTTATTTGAATAAAACAAACTCATGTCTGATGTTCCTTGAAGATAACAAAGTACTTGTTTAACACTATTCCAATGTCTTTGAGTTGGTGAAGAACTATATCTTGCTAGTAAATTAACAAAGAATGCTATATCAGATCTTGTACAATTAGCAAGATACATTAGTGCACCAATAACATTAAGATATGGTACTTCTGGACCAAGAATTTCTTCATTATCCTCTCGATGACGAAAATGATCTTTTTTCACATCAAGAGATCGAACAACCATAAGAGAGCTTATTGGATGAGACTTATCATGTTAAAGCGCTTTAATACCTTTTCGATATAAGTTGATTGGTGAAGAAAAATCCTTTTAGCTAGATGCTTGATTTGCAAGCCGAGACAGAATTTTGTTTGGTTCAAATCCTTCATTTCAAACTCATTTTTCAAAAATGTTACCGTCTTTATGAGTTCTTCATAAGTCTCGACGATATTCAATTCATCAACATAAACTGCGATAATAGCAAATCCAGACTTTGATTTTTTAATAAACACACATAGGCAGATTGGATTGTTAATATACCATTCCTTCAAAAGATATTCACTGAGACGATTATACCACATGCGTCCAGATTGTTTTAATCCATACAAAGATATTTGTAATTTAATTAAATATATTTCCTGGGGTTTCGAATTGCATGTATCAGACATTTTCAGTTCTTCAAGGACTTTCATATGAATGTCATTATCAAATGATCCATACAGATAAGCTATCACAACATCCATTAAATGCATATGAAGTCCTTCTGTAATTACCAAACTAATTAGAAATCTAAATGTGATTGTATTCACCACTGGAGAATAAGTTTCCTCATAATCAATACCAAGTATTTGAGAGAAACCTTATGCTACAAGTCGTGCTTTATACCTTACAACTTTATTTCTCTCATTACATTTTCGCACAAATACCGATCTGTAGCCTACAGGTTTCATGTCTTTAGGTGTTTGGATAATAGATAAAAAAACTTGACTTTTTTCAAGTAAATCTAATTATGCCTGGATAGTGGCTTTCCATTTTGGTCAATCGGTTCATCATAGTTATTTTTAGGAACCTGACCCTCTTATGGGGTTCAGTTACATCAATTATTTCTTTTATGGGCTCTTTAAGAGTATTAATAACTTCGGAAGTGCCAACTTACTTATTTTTCTCTTTTTTCTTTCAAAGATTTTTATCTTTGGAACCAAGTGGTTTACCACATTTTTGGCATGCATTATACTCATTTGCTGGCATATTAGCAACTTGTCATTCAGGGACATCAATACGAGCAGGAGCATTAACAGTTGGTATATGTGACTTTGTCACCTTTTTACTATCAGTAAATGCATCTAGTAATTGATTTACAATTTTTTACAAGTGAATTATTTTCTGAACTTCCAATTCACATTGATTTGTACAAGGATCAAAATTAGATAATGATGATGCATTCCACAAAATTTCTTGTCTTTCCAACTGTTGTTTCTCTTCCCCTAATGTTGGGAAAACTGTCTCATTAAATTGACAATCAACAAATCGTGTCATGAAAATATCACCCGTCAAAGGTTCAAGATATTTAATAATTGACGGGGGTTCAAATCCAACATAAATTCCCAATTTTTTTTGTGGATCCATTTTAGTGCGCTGTGGTGGAGTAATAGGAACATATACTGCACAACTAAAAACTCTTGGATGGGAAATATTAGATTCTTTACCAGAGACAAGTTGTAATGAGGAGTATTTATGACATGCAGTTGGTCTTATACAAATAAGTGTTGCAGCATGTAACATGGTATGTTCTCAGGCAGAATTATACAACTTTGTTTTCATAAATAAGGACCTAACAATTAATTTAAGTCTTTTAATAAAATATTCTGCTAATCTATTTTGTGTATATGTGTGAGCAATAGGATGCTCAACAGTAATTTCAATGAACATGCAATAATTATTAAAAGCTTAGGATGTAAATTCTCTAGCATTATCAAGACAAATTTTATTGATTGTATAATTTGGAAATTGAGCTGTAATCGGATTATTTGGGCAAGAAGCCTCGCAAATGTGACATTGCGAGTAGATAATAGACAAACATGTGACCAACATATTGATGCATCTATTAGTACCATAAAATATTGAAATGGTCCACATGATAGATTAATAGATCCATATATGTCTCTTTGAATTAGTTCTAAAAATGCAGGAGATTCAATGACAACTTTTATTATGGATGACCTTGTAATTAGTTTCTCTTGAAAACAAGCAGCACATGAAAAATCTTTGGACAAAAGAATCTTTTGGTTCTTTAAAGGATGGCCATGTGAATTTTCTATAATTCTTCATATCATCATTGAACCCGGATGACCTAACTGGTTATGCTAAATAATAAAAGTCTTTGGATTCAACAATTCTTAGTTCATAATCATATACGACTCAACTGGATTTATAAAAGTATAATATAATCTAAAAAAGTATGCTGATAATTTTTCTAGTATATGTTTTTTTTTCTGAGACAATAAACGTAATATAAAGATATTCAATGATTTTTCATTCGTCATCTCAATATAATAACCATTACGATGTATGTCTCTAAACCTTAGTAGATTTTTTTTTTTTTTTTATCTACCAGAAAACATGACATCATTTATTATAAATTTTGTGCCACCAGGTAATAATATATGAGCTCTTCTATAACCTTTAACGAGGTTTGTAACACCAAATATTGTGCTAACATTAGCTTCAACCAATATAAGATTAAGAAAATATTTTTTATCTTTAAGTATGGTGTGTGTTGTTCCACTGTTTGTTAGACAAAGAGCTTCATTATTATCTTTAGCACCAATCATGTGATCAATAGAAACTATGTTTCTTCATAAGTAAAAGAAAAAGAAAATTATAATAATAGAGAATAAAATATCAAATACAATCCCTTTAATTTTAAACATAAACATACTGAAATCATATTGAAAAATTAAAAAAACCACTAAATATTACTTAACACACTTATAACAAAATACAATGAAAACAACACACTTTTGAAAATTAGAAATACGAAACACACCGATGACATAACACATTAAAACATATTTTAAATAGCACATTTGGAACGACTTGTTGCAAGAACATCCTCTTAAGCCATATTTATATTTCCATCACCAATCAAATTTTCATCATAGTTCTTAAAGAAATATGCAACATCTAAATGTGTCAAATCCATAGGATCAAAGTTTTCAATAAAGTTTGTTTCAACACTTTTTCCTTTTTCTTTTAAAGAAGCTTGGTAAAGATCAACGAGGTGTTTTGCTGTACGACATGTACGACTCCAATGTTCTTTCATGCTACATTTGTGACAAGTGCTTTCATTATTTTTGAAAGTCTTATTTTGACAACCCTTTTCCTTTTGTTTTTCCTCATTATTTTCCCACTTCCAGTGCTGAGATGCAGTTTTCTTGAAACTTAAAGAGTTTTGGTTATAATTACAATGACCACGACTACGACCATGACCACAACCACGACAATGTGAACGTCTAGAATCATTAACAAATGCAACATTCGCTTCGGGGAATGCTGTTGACCCAGTTGGTCGAAATTGATGATTTTTCATCAATAATTCATTATTTTGTTCAGCCACCAAGTGACATGATATCAACTCAGAATATTTTTTAAAAGATATTAGAGCCATGAAAAGTAGAGTATGTTTTTTTCTAACATATCCTCATTAGTAACACTTTCTCCGCATAATTTTAATTGAGAAGTAATTTTAAACATTGCGAAATTATACTCGCTTACACTTTTAAAATCTTGCAATCGCAGATGCATCCAGTTATAGCGAGCTTTTGGAAGAATTACTGTCCTTTAGTGGTCATACCTTTCTTTTAAATTATTTCAAAGAACATATGGATCTTTTATTATTAAATATTCAAATTTTAAACCTTCATGGAGATGATGGCGAAGGAATATCATTGTCTTCGCGCGATCTTGTGAGGATGCCTCATTCTTCTCTTTTATTGTTTCTACAAGATTCTTGGCATGTAGGTGAATTTCAATATCAAGAGTCCATGCCAAATAATTACTACCAGAAATATTAAGGGCAATGAACTCGAGCTTTGTCAGATTCGACATGTTGAAAATTATTAATTGACAACATATACTAAAATTAATAAAACTATATAAAAAGATAAAATATTTAATAAATAGTTTCTCCATACATAACATAATTCAAGTATAATAATTAATGAGCAAATTACAATTTACCCCCCTCGTTGAAACGCATTCACGGACGGAGCAATAGTTTCAGTATTATTACAATTTACCCCCCTACCGTTAATATTCATCCATTAAAATTAAACATAAGAGGGGTAAATTTGTCTTTTTAACCTTATTTTTAATTTTTTAAGATAAGTTTTAAAATAATTTAAATAAAAAAAAATTTAATCAGATCTCCACCGTCCATCTTGAGATGGACGGTAGAGATCAATTTAAGAAAATAAAAAAAAATTAAATAAAATTCAAATATTAACCAAAACTCCAACATCAACCTATCATTCTCATCATCAATCCAAATAATCATCAATTAAAAAAATAAAATCATCAACTCAAACAATCACCACTTCAATCCAATCAACAACCAAAAATCATCAACCCAAACAATCACCAGTTCAATCCAATCAACAACAAAAAATCCAACATCAACCTATCATTCTCATCATCAACCCAAACAATAACCAGTTAAAAAAATAAAATCATCAACCCAAACAATCACAAATAATTAAAAAAAAAGAAAAAAATTAAAAAAAAATTCTGATGTCTAGGTTCGCGTGAACCCAGAAACTGGGTTCGTCTGGGTTCGCGTGAACCCAAATCGAACCCAGATCGAACCCAGATCTCGATTTGGGTTCACGCGAACCCAGACGAACCCAGTTCTGGGTGCGCGAACCCAGTTCTGGGTTCGTCTGGGTTCGCGTGAACCCAGTTCAGAATCTGGGTTCGCGAACCCAGATTTCTGGGTTCGCGTGAACCCATAATCTGGGTTCACGAACCCAGATCGTGAACCCAGATCTGGGTTCATTCGCATGAACCCAGATCGGGTTCGAGGAAGAAAAGAAGAAGAATAGCAGAAAAAGAAGGTGAAGCAGAAGAAAAGAAGAAGAAGATGAAGCGGAAGAAGAGAAGAAAAAGAATAGCAGAAGAAGAAGATGAAGCGGAACAAGAGAAGAAGAAGAAGAAGAAGAAGAACCCAGATCGGGTTCGAAGAAGAAGAAGAAAGGGAAGAAGAGAAAGAGAGAGAGTCTGTAAGAGGAAGAGAAGCCAAAGAAGAGAGAGAGAGAGTCTGATGAGAGGAAGAGAGAGAATTTATATATAGGAGGGTAATTTCATCTTTTCACTGATTTGATACTATTCACCGTTAAATATAACAGAACCTTACTAACAGTAGGAGAGTAAATTGCAACAATACTAAAACTATTGCTCCGTCCGTGAATGCGTTTCAACGAGGGGGGTAAATTGTAATTTGCTCATAATTAATAATATTATAATATACTAGATGCTTAAAAGAAAAGCATACAACATACAACATACAATTAATAATTATTCTAATAGATATATATATACTAACTTTGCATCTCAAACAAGAAAATTATATTTACATGCTTAATGACATGAATTCTAATTGACCAAGAGGATATAGAGGAATTATAAAAGATATATTAACAATGATACTATAACTATACTTCAACGTATAATCAATTTATTGATTAATAACAAAGTAAAACAAATATGTAATAAAGTTCATTATTACAAAATAATTGATAATCAAGTTATAATTGATATAAGAAACTGTATAATCTACTATACAAATAAAACAAAGTTGATAACCATTGATTAACAAAATAAAGAATTGAAAACATAACTCATCCAATAACATAAAATATATTAATTGATAAACAAATATATAAATAATCATGGGAATAATAATAAAGATTTATATAAACAAACAAAAAGAACATAATTCATAAACATATAAATACATAAAATGTGGTAAAGAGAAAGAATACTTAATAAATCATGTCAAAACACTACATGTCAATAACATAATAGAAAACTAAATAAATATTATGAAAGAAATCTATTTGATTAAAATTCTACCTTGATGGAAAATAAACGGTTAGAACTCGTGCTGATAACGTGTTATAAAACAAATGCAATATTAAGATATTGCAAAATAAGAATAAAGACTAAAGATAAAACATAAGAAGAATTTTGGAGAGAGTTGTTATTTTATTGTTTCATTTCTTATGCAAGGATGAATCATACAAATTTATGTACTCTCTATTTATAGATTAAGAATCATAAATGTAGGAAATAGAAAAAACACAAAACATTAAGACACTATTATGATGATAATTATTTAAGTGATAATGATCTTTAATGTGGAGGTTATAGAAAGCATTAAGGTACAATTATGATAATCATTATTTGTGTGATAATGATCTTTAATGTGGAGGTTATAGAATACTAAAAGGTGGCATCCAATTGATTTACAAATTCTATCTAATTTCCTGGTTTGTAGTGTGACGTTCTTCGAGTATTTTAATGTTGAACTTCCTTATTTTGTTTCTAAAACTATGTTCTTTTCACCAATCTTTTTTTTTTTTTTAAACCTTGTTTCATCTATTTTCTTGCAAGACCAAAACTTACCAATGGAATATTTATAGGTCAATTTATCCATCTTGCATCTCTGTTGTTTGTATTTCTTTTTCTATTCCATGAGTTCTAGCAAATTTTTGAACTTTATGTAATGCATGTTTTGCTTAATAAATCTTATAAATGAACTGCAAAGAAATTGTTCTTTTTTTTTTTAAAGGGAATATTTTTCTTTTAATTATTGGGCTAAAATTAGCTTGAGTTTAAAAATTAATATTATTACGTTTTTTATTTGCGAATTATAGTTCGTAATACCTGATGGTACCAAAAAAACTTGTTTCAATAATTTTAGTGCCATCTTTTTCTATTTTTTAAATCATGAAGTTATTTTCTTACTGTACATGTAAATTGTGGTAAAATTGATCCGAATTTAAGTGAAGATATTGAAGAAATGAAAAGGGATATTGTAACTTTGCTCTCAAAAGAGCTTACATCACAAAAAATGGTAGTCAATGAATCCCTGAAACACACCAATGCATTGATCATTAGTGTCAAGAAAACCTCTTCATAGTACCTAAGAGAAGTAGAGAAATGAAATGCAGGAATGGAAACATATGAAGAAGCAAGGAAAAGTCTTTGCATTTTGTAGCTTATGATTAATAAATTGGCTGTTTAAATTTAAGATAGTGTACTTTATACATTTTTTTACCAAGGTGTTTACTTTGTAAAAGTTGAGTCTTTGTGTCATGTAGCTTATGTTTTGGTGGATATATGGAATGAGTTAATGCCCCTAATGTGGTTGCCTTTGAATTAAATTTTTTCCTTCATGATTTTTACCTTAGAGAAGTGATGGTTCGATCATCCTGGGAATTGTTTGAACCAAGAACCTTATTCAAGATCTTGATGATTATTCTTCGTGATGCTCTCATCGTTATGATGGCACAGTTGGAAATGTTTGTAGCAATTCCATCATTTAGTTTGAATATGCAGTGAATGCAAAAAGTAAATATTAAAAAATTAAAATCATATTTTAAAATCTGTTAAAAACTTAAATAATATTAAAAACCTTATTCAAGAGTAGATTTGCAGTCTTAAGATTTAACTTACATCATGCAAAACTCAATTAGTGTGGAATCTGTTAAAAACTTTGTCTAATTTAGGTAGTCTTAAATCTTAAAAATCTCTTTCAAAGTTGTCAAGCTACAATAATGGTAAAGTCCAAATCACTATCCTAATGACATATTCCAAATACCATGAGATTTTAACTTAAAAATGTTGTATTACAGTTTCCAAAGCCCGTAAAACAAAGACCCAAAACACACTACAGTAGACCAGCCCAGTAGACTGATCCACCACCAGTTCACTCTCTGTGCTCGTAGATTAACCTTCACATTCAAAGCCATAAAACGTCCACAGTAATCCTTAGATTCCGTCATTCTCAGAGAACTTCCATTGCTCTGTCTCAGAAACATCATTCTACCTGGTCTCAAATCTATCTTTACTAGCAACGCCCGCCGCACATTCTCAAATTTTTTTGCCATGGTTCATCATCAAAACACCATTCTATGTGCCGGACCACGATTCCCAGATCGCCAGAACCTCAGTCGATAGAACTCAGCCTTGACACTCCGTCCACACTCTAGCCCGTGGAGTAACTTTATTGCTGTATTATTGATTGTTCTTTCCTATTTTTATTCAACGTACCAATTTGAGTGTCAGAATGTCTTCGGTTGGCACCATTTTGTGTCAAGATCACTCACATTCTCTTTATTTGATTTGTGTAGGATACATATTGTTAGATTTCAAAAAAGTTAACTAACAAGACCTGCTCAAGGTTGACATGCAGTAGCTCGACCACACTACACAATTTCACTTCATTTGAAATCTAGATTTTATAGTATATTTAAAATTGTAGATTTTTTTTTTTTAAAAGAAATGACTAGATTAATCCAAGAGACAAAAATTTAAAAAGGAGAGTTTTGTTGACCATAAGCCTGCAATATAATTGTATTTATCCGGTAGCTCCTTTTAGAGGCAAAGTATTATTATTATTATTATTTTTTAATAAGAATAAGGATAAATTGAGATTGGCAGGTTGATACAATGACATCAACTTCCGTCGCTTGCTTCTCAAAGCAAGTGCATGGTTCAAAGCCCAAGGGCTACCAAAAAGAGTGATAATTTTCTTATTAATTATGGATCAATCTTTTTTGATCCTAAGAGCATTTACAGTCGCTCATTAAGCAGTTACTTGACTTAGTATCAATAGATAAAAAAAAGAATAAATCATAAATATATTGTTCTTCAATATATATTTTTCTCTGACTTAGTATCAGCAAATGAAAAAAAAAAAGAATAAATCATAAATTTTTTGCTCTTAAATATATAATTTTCTTTCACATATATATATGAGAAATTCATCTACATTAAAATCAAAATAATTTGTTTAACTATGTTTTATTTTTTAGATAATTTTTTTAAAATCAAATATTTATTATCTTAGCGAAAGCACCACTAACCTCAAGATATTTAGTATACTTTTTGGATAAATTTTCTAATAAATTACATAACAAATTGAGATAATAAAATTGTAAAACAAAAAAAGTTTTCTTATATATTCAATCGATATAGATTTTAATTTAGAAGTTGATATGTTGCACATTTAATTAACTCAATAGCTTTCAAGGAAAAAACAAAACAAAATCTTGATAGAGAAAAAAAATAATTAAAGAATTATAAGTAATGCCATTCCTTTATTTGATTTATTTTATTCAATTTTCAATCAAATACTATAATTGGGCACTACTTCTAATGGATTAAGCTCGGCCCAAATCATTATAAATTGAGGTTGGCCTAATTCCTAGGCTAGGCCTGTCCCTTATCGATAAACTAACAAAATGATAATTAAAAAAAAAGCATCGATATTTCCACTATTGTGTCTACACCTGTAACACCCCGAATCCAAACTGATCTAATAGATTATATATACAAATCTAAATGAAGTTTAGATGGGGTTCAAATAAAAATCATAAGAGGTGTAATTAGAAACTTAAATTAAAGGGCCAAAAGAAAAAATTAATTCAAGTGAGCCCAATTAGAATTAGTATAACCTAATTACTTTCTAAGCACACCTCATTTGTTTTTCTAAGTACACCTACCTAAGGACAAGCATGTATAAAGGAGAATGGGGTTTTCTAGAAAGGTAATTGATGTAATTATAGAATTTTTTAAGGGCAATTGAGGGGAAAGGAAAGAAATCTCTAGAAAGGACAACAATGAAAATAAAATGTTATAAAAAGGGCAAAATTGGAAATATAAGGGAAAGAATCTCTATAAAAGGATAAGAATGGAAGTAAAATATTATGGAAAGTGCAATATTAGAATTTCAAAACGACATTTGGTTAGATTTTTATTTGATGACAAAATGAGTGGTGGAAAAGGTGGCTAAGTGGAGGAAGTTTTGACCATGCATGAGAATATATATAAATGTTATTATTATTATTATGGACAGAACTCGACCCGACTCCTATCTCGAGTTCGGGAGGATTCCATGAAAATTGAGGTATTCCTGAATAAAATCTAGATTTATAGAAAATCCTTTAAAATAATTATTGTAATTCTGGGAATGACTTTTATTAAAATGCAAATTGAACAAAACTAAAATCTTTAAATTTCTTGTGTTGAAACCCATAAACTAAACATATAGAATAATTTTCAAACATTTGTAAAATGATTATTAATTTGTAAAACTATTTTAAAATTACACTTACGAAATTTGGTAGATAAAGAAATAATATACATAAATTCAATGTTTTATCATCATGTAACCCTTCTCGCGATATTAATTTATAAAACAATTATTAATTTGTAAAACTATTTTGAAAATACACTTATGAAATTTGGTAGATAAAGAAATAATATACATAAATTCAATGTTTTATCATCATGTGACTCTTCTCGCGACATGTAATAATCTGCACGATCTTACGACGGATATTTGGGAAAATGGTTTTATAAAAGAGTGAGCTTAGCACTCAGTGAGTAGATATAAATTTTCAAAAATATTTCTAAATAAGACAAAACATGTTTTTGATAACAAAAACTATTTCTCAGTAAATCATAAAATTTTGCATCTTGAAATAATAAAACTAAATTCGAACATGATCTCGTGGTAAAACTGTAAACTTTTATGTAAGTTTGCTAAAATATTTCTAAATAATGCGTAAAAATAATCATTGATAAAAAGAAACAATTTCAATAATTCACAGATAATTTTATATGGAAATAAAACTGAAAATAATTCTCATATTAAAGTAAAATGGTAAACTTCTATATAAATTGATTTTATAATTGTAATGATATAAATATGAAGATCTACAATTTGTAAAACCTTTCTGAAATTCTCTTTCTGTAAATATAGTGTTTTGAAGTTTCTCATTCTGTATATATATAAAGATCCATAATCTATAAACTTTTCTTTTAATATGATTTTAGAATTTGAAATCTATACCAAATTAGTACCGGGGAATTTTGTCATATGTGGTGGAGATACTCAACAAACACGCAGAGGGCAGGGATAATCTCTACCATCCATATGCTAGGCGACTCAGTGACTCTCTCTTAAGCCCCCAATGACTCATCTTTCTGATTTCCCAATTACTCATCTTTTTGACTTCTGCACTAACATATGGTAGGCGACTTTTCAGACTTACTCAAGTGATGCCAATGACCGTTAAAGGGGAGAGTACATTTTGGTGTTCTAAAAACATTTTTATTTTTCTTTTCTTTCTTAAATCTTTTCCAAAAACATTTCTACAAATCAAATTCCAAATATAATTTTATAGAACTTTCCATACTAAAAATTTGGTTTTCAACAAAATCTCATCCATGCGTGTACTTATCAAAATCATAGTTTTTCATGCAAATTTATAAAATAGGCTATGACTTTCATAAATCAATTAATTAATTCATAAACCATATAACATAACTTACTTTATTAAATTGTGAAAACATATTTGAAAACTATATAACATAACTCACTTTGTTAATTTGTAAAACATACTTTTGAAACTATAAAGTCAAAGCTTACTTTGTTAAATAGTAAAACATAAGTCAAAGCTTACTTTGTTAAATAGTAAAACATACTTTAGAAATTCAATTATATATTATAAAGTTCTCAAATCACCAAATATATTTTAGAATTACTAAAAGCTCAGTTTTTAATTTCATAAACCAATAGGTATAGTTTAAAATCACAAAACATAAGGTATACTTTTAAAATCACCAAAACATAATCTTAAATCCATAGGTTATAAAATATACTTTAAGATTCCAAGAATCAAGTAGTTAAATCATAAATCATAAAACATAATTTACTTATTTAGTTTGTGAAACACACTTTAAAAACTCACCACAAATTATAAAGCTCATAAATCATTAAACATACTTTAAATTTTCCAAAAGGGATAGTTTCCGATATAAGGTATACTTTAAATATCATAAAACATAATCTTAATTTCTTAAACTGTAATACTCTCTTTCGATTTTACTACTATACATATGTATTGGACAACATATTTTATTGGTATACACTTACCTATGAAATAATAAAGAGATTTTTAAGTGCTCAGAGGTGAAATTAAATTTTTGTAGAATTTCCAGAAGGATTGGAAATATATTTGAATTATAAAAATTTGAAGGGCTATTGATGAAAATAAAAGATTTTTCTAGAAAGTGACAAAGTTGTAAATAAAGTGAGATGTCAATGATATTTTGGGAAAGTGAAGAATTCTTTAGAAAATGACAAACTTGTAAATTAAAGAAAGTTGAAGGCTAAATGTTAAACTTGATCCACGCCTATATATATAGTTGATTGTTGTCCTAAAAGTTATAGAGATAAAGTTGGAGAAAAGAAAGATCTGGAGAAGGACAGAGGAAGATATCGGTAAAACAGGAAGATGTAGAACAACAACTGCATCAGCCATCTTTCTACCATTTTTTAAGGATAATCAAGCCATAGAAAGATGAAGAACAAGTTTAGGAAGATTCTCCAGCAAGATTAAGTAAGGATCTAGTGGTAATATTGAGTTTTCATGGTTTTTTTTTAGTGAGAAATCTGTCAAAATGGTCCATGGGTTGCATATGATATTAATGAGATTTTTGTACATAGATCTGGAGATTTGAAGTATCAAACGAGTGGGAAAGCAAGACAAAAGACCCACAAGAAATTGATAAGTGAAGTAGCTAAGAAAAATATGTGGATTTGAAGAAGTTTGATTATTGTTTAAGATGTTAAAATTTTGCCATTAAGTTTGTTGTGGTTGCGATCTGGTTTATGTGAAGAAATTTGATGAGATCGGGATATGTTAATGCCTATGTGAGTGTAAAACCTGGAAAGAAATGTTAGAATTTAGTACACATGAGTTAGGGTGGGAGCTCGCGAAGTGTGAACTGGACGATACCTACAGCCCTTTTCAGTGCATGTCGAGCTAGACTAGAGCGCGAGCTTGCAAAGTGCAAGCTCGGCGATGCCCGTTCCCTTTTACCACACCTGTCCGAACTGGGCTAGAGTGGCAGTTCACAAGGATAGCTGGGTGATGCCGCAGCCCGTTATAGTGCCCATCTGAGTTGGACTAAGACAACAACTTGCAAAAGGCAAGCTGGGCAGTGCCTATGGATCGAGCGGAGTTGGAAGAAGGTAGCAGCTTATAGAAAGGGGTTAATTGGATGAGCTGATTGAGCTCGCAGCTCGGGCTAGATTGGGCAGTGTTGCAGTGCGTTACAACCTGGATGAAATTATAAGCTATGTTAATAATAGAATTGGCTTGGAATTGAGGTGTTTTATGTGCATGGATGTTCTAAACGGAGATCTCATTTGTATTAAGTGTAGGTGACACGACAAGCTAACAAAGGTCGCTGAAGAGTAGTTATTGTTGAATCAAGAAGTAAACAGTGAGTGTGAAAATATTTTTATTAATGTTAAATACCTTTTAATTTATCTTGCAAGCATTTTTTTATATAGATTTTTATTACTCGTTTTTAGCTTATAAATGATTTTATGTTTTAGCATGAAAAGAAATTATTTATGTATGAAATTGTGAAATAAAGAGCTTTATGCTAAATGAGATGTTATTCATTATGTTGGTATTTTTTTTATGATAGAAAAGAACTTAATTTAAATTATAGAAAAAGACAGTTTTCAAAGGGTAGTCGATTACCCAAGCTTATAGATTTTATAAATTCAGATCTGGTCAGTATACCTTGTGGTGTATGTCAAGTGTTGGGAGGGCGTCTCACTAACAGCTGGGGGATTGAGTCTGTTGTGTCACCCTCTACACTTGTGGGATATTATCTCGTTATGCGATATGCGATGTAGAATTTCACCGCGTAGTAGCGAGATGTCTTTGTAGTTTTATCACGGTGTACAATATTAGCTTTTACGCCACGTGACCCCACATTGAGCGATGCTAGATTAGTCACTATATGGTTGTAACTTCCCTTGGGTTCCCATTAGTGTGTTTTTAGAAAGAAAAACATATCACTATAAGTGAATTTTAGAAAGAAAATGCTTTATAAAAATTTATGAAATCTTTTAGCATTTTATGAAACTGTTTTAGCAAGAAAACTTACTTTGTTGTTCACATGATTATAAGCTTTTGAAATCGTTTAGTAACATCTACCAATCACAAAGAAAAATGTTTTTGAAATAAAAAAAGAAAAAAAAAAGTTCATCAAATTTTTTTTAGAAGGTAAAATTTTTAAAGAAATAGTTTAAGTAGAAAACTTACACACTCACTGAGCTCTTATAGCTTACTATATTTTTGGTTTTATGTTATAAAATCCTCCCTAGGTGCAGGAACGAGTGATCAGGGTACCCGTTCTCCTCTTACGGATTAGGTGGGTCAAAGACGATCTATGATGTTGCGAAGTCACTTATATGAATATTTTGATTTGTATATAAGTCATGTGCATGTGCATACTTTGGTTTGTAAAACTTGCTATATTTATGGTGATGTGTTAGGTGATTATATATAAAGTATTTAATGATCATTTGCATGCATGTTTTAGATACCTGAATATTCGTGATGATACTTTTAATTATGTTTTTGAAAATTTACTTTGGAAATTGAAATGATTTTGTTGAATTAGCTTTGGATTGTGGCTAGGATTGTGTTTGATATGGACCGGAGGTCCTAATTTGGTAGTTGAGAATGTGAATGAATTATATAAGTGTTTCCAAATTGTTTTCATGTGATTAGAAAGACAAGAAACATTAAAAAAAGCAGTCGTTATGTTGTCAAAAGTTTGCAAAAGATCATAACTTTAGAAAAATGAGATTTTAAAATTTATGTTTCATATATTTAGCAAAAGATTAAAAGTTAAAGGTTTGCTCTACGACATCCTTTTGGGTCTTGTTAAATAAACTATAGAAGGGTTTCGTGGGGTGTTTGGCGGGATCACTAGATTCGTTATAGAGAGTTCAGGTAGGGTCCTGTCAGTTTGGTATCAAAGCCCGGTTTTGTATGATTTTAAGATGAAGTTTGCAAATGTTTAACTGAGTATTTTTAGAATGAGCTTTCTTGTAGTTGCGTTGTTTTTATGAGGTTGTTGTCACTTCATGGATTACATGATTTCACTCATATTGGAATTTCACAAAATCATGCGTCGTCAAAGTCGCCCACCTACTAGGAGAGTAGCTGTTAAGGTATCTGCACCAGAGGAGGGACATGCTGACGAGTTTGTCAACGTGCCTATAGATCAGACTCAAGTAGGACCTTCATGACCTGTAGAGCTAGTAGGTGGGAATGTGAATGTAAAGTAGTTGGCTCTAGTTTTGGCAGCTACATTTCACTAGCTGCGGGAGATAGGGGTTTTAATTGAGCACACTCAGAAATTGGGCATTTGGGACTGGTGATCCGGAACGCACATTATCCTAGCTAGAGACTAATGAGGAGATTTTCCAAGTTATGGGTTGCTCAAAGGACAAGATTGTGACATTCTTCGCCTTCTTACTGAAGGATAGAGTTAAAGACTAGTGGAAAGCAATTCAGAGGTAGAACAAAGCCGGAGTGTCCTAGACACTATTCAAGAAAGAATTCATGGATAAATTTTATCCGAAGAGCTACTAAGATGGAAAGATCGAAGAATTTTTCAAGCTGAAGTAGGGACATCTTTCAGTGACGAACTACGAAAAGAAATTTTCAGAGCTGGTTCGGGTAATGCCATTCATAGCGGACAATGAGGAATAAAAGACGAAGAGATTTGCAGTGGGCCTGAATCCAAAAATTCGGGCCTATGTAGCTTCAGCAGCCCATACTCAGTATGGAGAGTTGGTAGAAGCAGCGATCAGATTAGAAAGGAGTGTGGAGGCTATTCCTAAACCCAGAAAACCAACTTAGAAACGTGGTTGGTCGGACAGCTTTTTCGGAGGACCTAGCAAGTTCACAAGAAACGAGGTGAGCTCAACTGGATCCGATAGTTGGAGATCAAGCCAGGGGTCACAATCCAGTCAAAGCTCTATGAAGCTATCAGTTGTGACAAGATCCAAACTGGATTCCCTAGGCTACTATTCGATAGGCCTCGCCCGACACTCTAACGAACCTCCCTTAAACCTTACTAGGCGGGCTAAAGGAATCCGCGGAGTGAGCCATTGAACTTGCGCTTTAGACTCTCTTCAAAACTAATTCAAATTCATTAGTTGAAACTAGTTGGGTTAGTTTTATTTGGAGACATAAAAACGATAATTTATTGAAAGCTATATTAAAGAAAATCTGGCAGCATAATGGCTGCATTTCGAAGGTTCCCAGAATAACCTGTAAAGAAAATACACTCTCATATAATTTCAACCACAACCCAACTTCATTGTTCACAAACAAGAATCTTCTAGTTTATCAACATTCTCATAAATCTGCAACAATAGCCAATTTAAAAGAACACTTTTATACTAACCAAGAGAAACTATAAACATTATATCTTAAGAAAACTTTACAAAGTCACTCTTATCACAAAAATGTAACATTATAAGTTCATAATGGGTAGTACCAAAAGATACAAAAATTGATGTATGCAAATGTTTAGTTTCTAGTTTTAACAAAATGCAATTATAGTTCATGTGATGCATCCGTCGAGTGCACGTCCACCTATATTGAAGAAGGAGTTCTTTCACCAGTTTCACTCGCGCTAGTACCTGTAGAGGAATTTTAGAAAGGAAATAAGGAAACAGTAAGCTTGTAGAAGCTTAGTGAGAGCTTTACACTTTTTGATTCAAAATTTTTACTTTCTTAAATCGTAAGGAGGCTATACAAAGATTTCGATGTAACAAGGATAGCAAGCACAATCTCAAAACGACTAAAATAAATCTCATGATCAACTATAAACTCATTTCTACGTGCGTTAAGTTCCAACATAAATTCTCACTTTCTAAAAGCACCATTTGTACCCCTAAATGCTTTAACCACACAACGACTAAACTAATGTCGCAAAATGTGGTATGTCACATGGCGATTTTTCAACTGACACCAACTGAGACCCTTTGACAACTAAGTGCGGAATTTTTCTGCATCGCAAATCGTAACATAAGATAATATCCCAACACTTTGCCTTACTAATGCGGGATACCCCTATTGGGTTTAGATCTGTAAATTTGAGGGTATATTTATGACCTTTGAAAAATCCTCTTTCGCTAAGTGCATTATGCACCAAATAACTTATTTGTCAAAACTTTGAACTCAAAGTTTTCAATTTCAATTTTCATCAAAGTTACTTTGTTCACAATTTACATTGTAACAAATATGATGATCTTCTCAACTGAAAACTTGCATAATAATAATTTGTTCACGATCAATTAACAATAATACTTTACCTATCGTAATACAACGTACATAAACCAAGTTTTAGCATGTACCTGGGCTTGAGGCTTATTGAAGAGCTTTATCAAGCTTCTCTTGCTCCGCTTGCTTGCTTTTATACATCACATTCTCAATTAGAATGTGCTAAAATGAACTACACAGAATTACAAATAGAGCTTCCAATGCGACTAACACAATATAATGCCCTTTTGACTATAACTCCCCCATCTTGGTTCTAACTTAACTGGAGCTTTAAAGTTTCGATTTCTTTTCATGGATCTCATTTATTATCACCTAGGAACACCCCCATAAGCTCAAAATATTTTTCTGAAGCTCGAAACAAAAATTGGTCTTTTTAGACCCCTTTCGACCGAACCTATGCTAGGGAGAAATCCCTAGCTTTTCTTCCATCCATTTGCTCCAATCATCTCCCTAACTCCCATTTAGGTCAGCCCATAAGTGAATTCGAAAAAAAATAGTCGCTGGGTGGAGGTTCCTAGCCAAAAACCCCTATTTTTCACTACTTTTTCATGCCAAACTTCACCACTTTTACATTCTATACTCAATTCTCTTTTCATTAAGATTCCTAGACTCATGTATGCTTAATTATGATCATATACCACATGAAAATGCAAAGAGGAAGTGACATTGCGTGATAGTCACCAATACCTTTCATCTAGCCTAAAGCAACACATTGGGTTCTTTCTCTTTCTTTTTAAATTCTAACATTTTCATATGATTTTTTAATCTCTAACATGCATAAATTCAAGCTCATTCGCATTAAAACTTAATGGTGTCACACACCCCTATTGTTGCCGTGAGCTACACACACACACACAACACATTGCTTCTTTCACTTCTCAAGCTATCCTCTTCATTACTCTCTGAAACATTTCATCAAACACCTTAAATGCAACCCAATTGCTTAAAACAATCTTAAATCAAATTCTAGAGTTTAGCTCATATAAACCCCAACTCTAATCTCTTATGTGATTCCATCTAAATCAAGCTTCCTTTTTGATGTTCTAGGGTTCTAATCTTAGTTTTAAATTTTTATCCCCATCAATTGCTCAACAAAAATTCAATATAACATTCAACATTTCACACAACCTATCTATCACCATTTTAAAGCAAACTCATGGAAACTTATCTTAATCTTGCTCAAACATTGATTCTCTAGCTTAATCCAATCCAAAGTCTTGATTTGAAGCTTGAAATGACTTGGAGTAGCTTTGGGTTTTTACTTCCCTTTTTCTTCTTCTTTTGTCGTCCCCCCTCTCTCTCTCACGATCTAGTTTGTTCAAAATTTTTGATAAGTGTTGGAAGCCAACACTTATATATAACTTTTGATTGGAGAAATGACCACAATGCCCTTCATATAGTTTATATAACTATTAGTTCCAATTTTTAGTCCTAAAGTTTTCTTAGTAATTCATGATGGTACTAAAAATATAACACTCATGAAAATTTATATTTTACCTCATAATCCATCTACTAATACTAGGAAATCCATACTTAGGGATGAGGGCTTACAAGTTGGATCCAAAAGCAATAGTGAGAGTTGGAAGAACTGGTCTGTGTGCAAGAATTATGGGAAAAGACATCCGGACGAATGTTTTAGAAGTAGCACCGGATGTTAAAGATGCAGACAGGAGGGCCACTTTATGAAAGATTGCCTAAATATAGCTTCTGCTACCAAGCCAAAAATCAGAACTACGACACCGAGGCAGACTAGTGGAGGCTGGAGACTAGATCAGAGGAACTCCCAAGCTAGAGGGGCCACTAGTTCCGGTTAGCCTAACAGAGCAGTAGGCAGGGGTGGACCATCCATAGGTCAGCTAGGTAGACCTCGTATTCGGGCTCGAGTGTTCGCAGTGACCCAGCAGAAGGTAGACGCTACCCCTGAAGTAGTTACAAGTATTATTATAGTTTTTGATCGTGATGCATATGTATTGATTGACCCCAGGGCTACCCATTTCTTTGTGTTTAGAAATTTTGCTAAGACTGTTAGTATTGAACAGGAACCCCTAGATTGTAGTATGATGGTGTCCATCTCTACCAGGGATTCGCTTTAGGTAAAAAGAGTATTCAAGCGGAGTACAATAGTTATAGAGGGTAGAAAGTTCCCAATGAACCTAATTTTATTGGCATCCATGACTTCGATGTCATATCAGGGATGGATTGGTTCTCCATGCATCGTGCCTCGATGGATTGCTTCTGAAAGGAAGTTAGGTTTATTAGAGTAAAGGAGCCTGATGCTATTTTTCGTGGAGTACGAAAATTGCTTCCTTCCAGCATTATGATGACAATGGAGGGTAGCAAGATGTTTAAGAAGTCATGCCAGGGATATCTAGTCCATGCAATGGAGGCGAGAGATGATGGAGTGAGGTTGGAAGATATTCCAATGGTTAGAGATTTTCCAGATATGTTCCCGGAGGATCTTCCAAATTTGTCTCCAGATCGAGAAATGGAGCGTGAGATAAATTTGATTCTGGAAACTGAACCAATCTCCATCACACTGTATAGAATGGCTCCAGCGGAATTGAAAGAGTTGAAAGTACAGGTAGAAGAATTGCTGGATAAGGGTTTCGTGAGACCCAACCATTAGCCATAGAGGGGCTCCAGTGTTATTTGTTAAGAAGGATGGAAGCTTAAGATTTTTCATAGATTATAGACAACTGAACAAGGTAACGATACAAAATCAATATCCGCTCCTAAGAATTGATGATCTATTTGATCAGTTACAAGGATCCAGAGTGTATTCAAAGATTGATCGAAGGTCAGGTTATCATCAACTAAAGATTCGTGTAGAAGATGTTCAGAAGACTGCTTTCAGGACTCAATATGGACATTATGAGCTCTTAGTCATGCCCTCTGGGCTGACGAATGCCCCAACAACTTTCATGAATCTGATGAACAAGATCTTCCGAGATTATCTAGACAAGTTTGTGATAGTATTCATCGATGATATTTTAGTGTATTCAAGTAGTCACAAGGAACATGCAGAACACCTTAAGATAGTATTACAGACCTTACGAGAGCACCAGTTGTATGCAAAGTTCAGTAAGTGCCAATTCTGGCTGAACAGCGTTGCTTTCCTGGGTTGTATAATATCAGTTGAAGGACTCAGTGCAGATTTTTAGAAGATAGAAGCAATAATGAGTTGGAGACCACCTACTAATGTTACCGAGGTCGGGAGCTTCCTCGGATTGGTAGGTTACTGTAGAAAATTTGTAGAGGGGTTTTCCAGGATAACAACCCCATTGACTAGATTAATTAGAAAAGAAGAAATGTTCGAATGGTCAGACGTCTGCTAGTAGTGACGGGCCCCGTTCCTACTCTCCAGATGACCTGCTCGACACCCCAGGGTAACCCTTAAGACGGGATCCCCTTCGGCTGAAAGGTTCCCGTGAAACTAATTTTTTTTTTTAAAACCATACTTAGAAAACTCATTTCTAAAACTCATTTTACAAAACAATTGTCAACGGAATAAGGTGAGAACTTTTTCTATTTTAAAAATTACATTTATGAAAAGCATTTCTATAAGAATTTTGGCAGCACAACGGCTATTTTTCTGAAAAATGTTACCTTGTGAAATCGAAATTTAAAACCTGTACACTTTGTATAGTAATCATTTTCTCAACTGCAGGGCCTCAAGCCCATTTTCACAAATCACATACATTCCCGACATAAGTATTAATTTCAAATTAAGTTTATATTTCCAAAACATGGCATGCATGATCAAATACATACATAAAATTCAAGTATGAAATTTATGTTTATATATAGTTTGAAAACATTCGTAGGTTAAAAAACTAAGTGTCATACATGAAGGTAATATGATATCATAGCTATGCCCAATGATGTGCGTCACTACTCCTGGTGAGAGGTCCTTACTGTCTGGTTACTTGCACCTGTACTTGTACCTGATCTAGGGGGATTTTTATTTTAAGAAAACAATAAAACTATGGTGAGTAAAAATCACTCAATGTATATCATTAGTTTTTATTCAAAAACATTACTAAAGTGTCATTCTTAAAATCATTTTGTAATTTCATTTCATAAACAAAGTCATGCTGAAAGATATAAATGCGTCTATACATCGAGAACCCGAAACATTTTAATGCAGAAATATTCATTTATATTTCTCATATTCAATTTCTCATTTCATACTTGTAATCTATTAGTGATGGCGATTTTTTTTTTTTTTTAAAAGCTTTTTATTTAAATCATGCCATTCACTATCACTTTCGAAGTATACGGTACTAACACACTAATGCATGGCAGAGCGGAATCCCACATCGTCTCAGGCCATGCCGTATGGCGGAGTGAAATCCCACATCATCTCAGGTCATACGTATCCGGTATCACGTAGCGAAATTTTTTCTCGCTGCGGAGCGGAATCCTATATCGTCTCAAGTAGTAAGCTATCTTAGATCGTACCCTATGAGGAGTGGAATCCCACGTCGTCTCCCAAACGGAATCCCACATCGCCTTTGAGTACTCTACCGATACCGAAAGTCATATAATATATATATATATATGTACCATATGCTATAAATCATTTTAGATCACAAGTTTCACATTTCAAAACTCACATTTCACAAAAACTTTCGAAATTCATGCAAGTTGGTAAAACTTATTTTTCTTATATATATATACATATATATATAAATAATCAATTTAGGATCATTAACAATGTGAATATATATATTATATATAAATGTAATGTGAATACAAATAACCTTAGCTCAAAATACTTTCGTTAGGACACTCACCTGAATTCTCTAGTTGGCTAACTTTTTCTAACAACGGGAAATCCTCTTTATCGTCTCTGAAAATCCTACACATTATTCGTAATCAATTTTTTTCAAACTACAATTCGAATGATATTACTAGCTCAAATCTATAAACACAAAAATTCAATGGATCACTCAACGTGATAAATCCCGATTCTAGTTTCCTCGAAGAATTCATTTCTGGCAATCGGATAGAGAATAAAGAGTCCAGAAATAGTGCAAGGGGCTTGGTTAGAATTCGATTATATTTATAAGACCTTGAGTGTTGTGTCAGGAAGAAATGAGAATTTTCGATGAATAATGTTCGGATCCAGAATGAATAGTGATTTTTCTAGAAAAGATCCGAAATTAGTGTTTGAGACCGAATTTGGACTCGGTTATATTGTCCAGGGTCATAAATTGAGATTCGATGGGAGACCGATGTTTTTGATGAATAGTGTTTTGTGAACGGAATTTTTCGAATGAATAGTAAAAGTTTCGAAAATTAACTAACCTTAACAATCAAAAAGGTCTAAAAATAGTAGGCGAGTATAGAGAAATAGAAATAGATAAAAAAGAAGACCATTTGAGTCAGTTTTAAGTGATTCGAAGAAAATTACGATATTGCCCTTTTGAGAGATTAATGGGTTTTAATGAGTTTAAACTCAATTGAATTTTTTTCAAAGCATGAGATTGGTAGATAAGATACCCAATTAAAGTATTTCATGGTCAATTTGAAGATTAGATGACCATGGAATATTTTCCGATCGAAGTGAAATTAGATTATAAAAAGGGCAAAATGGATATTTTAAGTTAAGTATGCATGGACCATGCGTGAGCATAATATGCAGAAGTTTCAAGGAGTATAACCCAAGTGAATGAGAATGGGTTAAAGAGAATGGACATAAAAATCAAGTATTTAAGCTATAGATACGTATAAAAAGGTTATCGGTTTATTCGACAGGATTTTGGTTAGGAACATTTTTTTTATCAAGTATATATGAGAGGTATTAGACTGAAATTGAAGCCTATGAAGTTAAATTGGCCATAAGATATGTGTAGAATATTTGTGGAATATTTTTAGAAAGAATTAGGAATGAATTATATGTTAATCAAACGAGGTGAGCTCACGGGATAAAGTAAAAGATATTTTAAATCAACCAATAAGAAAAGCGATAAGTGCTTTTGAAAAGTAGTGGCTATGGAAGTGCCACATGTCATCAATTGAATGGTTGAAGGAATAAATGGATTAGAAGAAGACAAGTGGACTAATAGAATTAAAAATTATATATTTTTAGGTATTAGTGAGATTATTGAAAGTTTGAGGTGATTCAATGAAATTTTTTTGAGAGACTTAATTGTAATTAAGCATTAATATATATAAAAGTGATTTTTGTCTCATTTGGAGACATTTGAGTCGTGAGAAACGAAAGAAAAAGGAAAGAGAAATTGGGTGAGAAAAAGAGAGCCAAGAGTATGACGCGAGAGAGAGAGGAAAGAAGAAGAAGATCCGATCGGATTTTCGTCGAGGTTTCTTCACGAAAGTTGTTCCTTGTCATCTCCTCTAGCTAACCCAATAAATTTGAAGCGAAAAGATTGCCTATTTGGTGAGTTATTTCAGTTTAAAGTTTGATAGTTTATTTTAAAACTCATTCTCTCCTTTGTTTCTTTTTCAAATTAAAGCTTAGGAAGGATGAGAGGGAGGTGTGAGAATGATTTTGGTGTAATTTGTGAGTGATTTGATGAAAGAAAAATCGGTCAAAAAGAGAGAGAGTCGCGGTAAAAAAAAAAGGGTTTCTGGGATCCGAGTTCGTTTTCGATTCTAAGGCATTAGATGGATGATTTAGAGGTTAGAGAATAATCTTATGAAGTTAGATTTCGAAAACGAAAAGTTTAGGATCGATTTCGGAGCTAAACGGACGAGTTGAAGGGTGTTTTCTGAAATCCTTCTAAATGCGTTTGTTTAACGTTGGAACCTATTTATTTAATCATAGTTGGGTGTTAGAACACTAGAGAATTGATTGTTGAAGTTGTCGGACATTCGAAGCGAAAAATGATTTTTATTAGTAAGCGAAATCGAACGAATTTCGTTCCGAGCTTCCGACGATGAAATTGAGTATACTGAGGTATTCCTAGGAAAGAATAAGTAGGATTCATGTAGAGAAAACGAATTTCGAAAACCCCGATTAAATAAAAATTGAGATCCGAAAGTTTAGACGTTAAAGGGTATTAATAGAGATAAATGAGATTTTTATTGATTTTGAATGTTATTTGAATGAGTTAAGTGACCCTAAATGGATATTTGATGTTTTAGGATAAAAGCAGAGAGTTCCGAAGGCATATGGAGAAGGATCGGATTATATCCGAGGACGTGTTGTGAGTGGAAATACAAGTTTTTAAAGTTTATAGTTCCTTAAAGTTTATTATAAAGTTAAAAAATTTATTATAAATAGTTATTCATTTATTAATTGAATTTATATTATAATTCTAGCATAAAAATTTTAGTTTATTATTTATGTATATAGGATTGTGTTAGAATTAAAGATTTTAGGCTTATTGCCTTGAGATTTACAATATTTTAGTGTATTAAGAAAAAAGAAATTTTAATAGCCTATGGTTTACCCTAGCCCCGGTTTAGTATTCGGCCGAGTGCCCTATACGTGATACGGTAGATGAGAGGAAGTCAGTCAGTGAGATTTGAGTCTAGTCGACTCTTGTGTGAGCGAGGCATGAGTGATCCGTATACACGTATAGGGTAGTGTAGTCGGTCTGCAGCGTGGGCCCGCTTTCGGCGACTACACATGGTAGATCCCCACTCTTAGTGGTTAGCCAGATTTTATATGCTACCACGCCAGGAGTAGATATTCCATGGGTTACTATTTAGGCGAGCATCAGAAAAGATTTTAAGAAAAGATTTCAAAAAGTGTTTTAGAAAAGAACTTTAGAAAACGTTTTAGCTTTTAAAAACTGTTTTTGGGAGAATGCGTTATACAGAAATGAGTTTTAGTGTATATAGTTTATACCACTCACTGAGTTATACTTATAATTTTCTTTAAATGTTTTTCTTAAAAATTCTCCCACAGGAGCAGGAGCTAGTCGTTTAGCTAACGAAGTTTAGTCAGACGTGCAGGTGGACGGATAGGATGACACTTACTACATATATATATATTTTGTTATTTTGATTATGTATATGTTTATATATATAGTTATAAATAGTTTAAAGAAATAGTGGATGCATTAGTAAAAAATGTTTTATTAACGTTTTATGAACTTCAGTTTTCAGATTTTATTTATTGGGTTGTGGTTATGTTGTAAGAAATGAGTCGGAGGCTCTGGAAGTTGAGAAATTGATTTCATAGAAGTGTATTTATAAACTGTATTTGAAACTTGCAGGGTGGTATAGTTCAAAAAACAAACGACATGCTGCCGAAATTTTTATGAAAAAGAGAAAAAATTTTGTCACCGTCAGCTTGTAAAAGAAGTTAAAATATCTAGATAGATGAGTTTCCGGTGCCCTGACGGGATTCCTCCGGACTGAGTTAGGGTTCATGGGAATTCTTTCGGGGTGCTACGGGGTCTTTCTTGGGTCCAAAAGAGGGATTCGAGAAGGGTCCCGTTACAACGAATACATCACTTCAAAATATCGTTTAATACTCCACTTTCACTTCAATTATTCTCAATTCTTATTCGTTCACAATTCTAATAATTTAAACACTATAAGCATATCAATTCGAAACTAAAATTGCGCAAATGAAATTTTACAATAACTTCGGACTCAAATCTTTCCTCTAGCCGTTCCTAAGCAATAACCTTAGTATTGATTCTTTTCACGTTTTTAATTCATTTCGCAATCAAACCAATCACAATTCAATACAAGTTTATTTAAATCCAATAATTATCGCTTTTAAATGTTTTCGAATTCAAAATTTCGCGAATGACCGTTTAACATTTAACGAATCCGTTTTCGATTTCTGAGCTCACCTTAACATTCAAATACTTCCTAAAATCACATACCCCAAACGAAAACAATTTAAAAAGACTATTTTATCCTTATAGCCGAATGCATATATCCCCCCTATAGTCATGATTTCAAGTTATTTCACATCTCAAAACACATCTAACACATGTTAAATACATCCATAACAAAACAAAATCATCAAAACTCAATCAATCCTAAAATGACCTCATGGACGAACCTTCTAAACATATGCACATTCATTTTCGAAATCAATCCATCATCCAAATCATCCACAAACCAACCTCCACACTAATGAGGTGGTGAATCCTAAGACCCAAGCATGCTTTGACACAAAACTCCTTTCGAAAACTTAATGGAATTATTCGGAAACTATATGTTATCTTCCGATATTGATGGAAACACCTCATAAACCACTCCAAGTCTCATGCATGTGCCTTATTCATTCAAAAATATCATCATCTCTACATGCATGTGCTTGTCTTGAACCGAGTTGATGTGTGCTTCTTACTTCTTGACAACCAAGAGAGAAATGGAGACTTGAGAGAGAGAGAGAGAGCCATGAGATTGGAGATGATGGACCGAGAGAGAATGAGTGAAATGAAATGTATGTTGGCCGTGAGAGAATGACTTGAGAGATGAGAGAATGTGAGTGTGCCGTGAATGATAAAGATTTAAGAGGTGAGAGATCGAGTGAAAGCTTGAGAGAACAAAGTATGACCGTGAGTTTTGAGTGAATGTCGTGAATGAGAGAGACTTGACTGTGAGAAAGGAATTGTGTGAGAAAGAATGAGTGGCCGTGAGATGCACTAAGGAATAAACAAATGAAATTGCTTTATTTGTGTGTGTAGCCGTGATATGCACTAAGGAAAAGTGAATTATTTTATTTGTTTGTTTGACTTTTTATATCAAACAACATATAATTATATATATAATACATTTACTTAACACTTGTCTTTTACTAATTATGCATAAACGACACTTGTTTTCCAATCCACACACACGAGGGACACTTGTCTTGCATGCACATCACTAGCTCCACTTGTCACGTACATTGTTCCAAGTTCTAATAATGCGCTTCTAGAAATCCTCTCGGTTCCGTTTGGAAATATTATTGAAATCTAATTTAAAATCTGAAAACTATGTTAGTATTCGATTTACCGTCCGGGTCCGTTTGTTTTAATAAAATTTTGGGTTTGAAAATCATAAATTATCCTCGGACCCTTTCGAAAATTTTTTGAAAATTCAATTATTTAACTGAGTTCGAATACTTAATCCATTTTATAAATCCAAACTTAGAGATAGTCTTTAGGGGTTTACCTGGGTTCCAGGAAGGCATGTTACAAGTAGAGTTTCAATGAGCTGATAAGAATGTTATCATCGACCCCAGTGTTAACCTTATCAACGGGGGAAGTTGGTTTTATAATATATAGTGATGCCTTAAGATGGGGTTTGAGATGTGTTCTGATGTAGAATGGTAAAGTTGTAGCATATGTTTTTAGGTAGTTGAAGAAGCACGAACATAACTACCCTACCCAATATCTGGAGCTCGCAGAAGTCGAGTTTGCATTGAGAATTTGGAGGCATTACCTGTTTGGTATCCTTTGTTGGATCTTCATAGATCATAAGAGTTTGCAATATCTGTTCACTCAGAAAGAGTTAAATATGAGGCAAAGGAGGTGGTTAGAGTTGATAAAAGATTATGATTGTACGATAGAATACCACACCGGGAAGGCCAATGTAGTAGCAGATACTTTAAACAGGCGACTTGCGAGTTCTCTAGCTCATTTAAAGACAGTATAGCTTCCACTTCTAGTGGAATTGAGGTCCCTGGGAGTCAAATTAGATGTGGCAAACTCAGGGGCTTTCCATGTTCACCCCATTTTAGTATATCAGATAAGGGAACAACAAAGACGAGATCCCTAATTGGAAAAACTAAGAAGAGAAATTGAAGAAGGACAGAGAATAGATTTCACGAGCAGGGAAGATGGTACAATAATGATGGGTCAACACTTATGCGTACCACATGTAGAAGATTTGAAAAAGGAGATCATGGAGGAAGCTCATTCTTTAGTATACGCCATGCATCCGAGTAACATCAAGATGTACCACACCCTAAAAGATCATTATTGGTGGAAAGGAATGAAGAAAGAGATCGCAGATTTTGTATCTCGATGCTTCACCTGTTAACAAGTGAAGGCAGAACATTAGAAACCAGCGAGATTATTGCAGTCACTCTCTATTCCAAAATGGAAGTGGGAGACTATTACTTTGGACTTTGTTGTAGGGCTTCCATTCAGTCAGAGGGGGCATGACGCTATATGGGTAATAGTAGATAGATTGATGAAGTCTGCCCATTTCTTGCCAATCATAAACGACGACCCCCTAAGCAAGTTAGTCCAGCTCTATATAGATGAGATAGTTAGACTCCATGGTACGCCAGTTTCTATTGTGTTAGATTGTGATCCCAGATTTACTTCAAAGTTTTGGCCTAGCTTGTAGAAGGCCTTAGGTACTCGACTGAAATTCAACATGACCTTTTATCCCCAGACAG
The DNA here is from genome assembly GCA_019925255.1 of Litchi chinensis. Classification (NCBI taxonomy): domain Eukaryota; kingdom Viridiplantae; phylum Streptophyta; class Magnoliopsida; order Sapindales; family Sapindaceae; genus Litchi; species Litchi chinensis. The sequence goes on along the minus strand of CM034464.1, from coordinate 28,338,411 downwards.
ATAGTCAGTCAGAAAGAACAATCCAGACATTCGAAGATATGCTCAAAGCGTGTGTCTTGGAATTCAAGGGGAGTTGGGATGCACACCTACCAATTGTGGAGTTTGCATACAATAATAGTTATCAGGCCAGTATTGGTATGGTCCCATACGAAACCCTTTATGGAAGGAAGTGCAGAACTTCAATGTGTTGGGTTGAGGTAGATAAGAGGAAACTGATACGTCCCGAGCTTGTCCAAATAACTATAGACAAGATTAAAATTATCAGGGACAAGCTTAAAATAGCGAGTGATGGACAGAAGAGCTATGCAGATAATCGTTGTAGGGACCTCGAGTTCGATGTTGGCGATTGAGTATTCCTGAAGATATTCCCTTGGAAAGGCGTGCTCAGATTTGGAAAACGTGATAAGTTGAGTCCGCGATATATCAGATCATATGAGATTGTGGAAAGAGTGGGATCCGTAGTATACTTGCTGAAGCTACCACCGCAGCTAAATAAGATTCATGATGTGTTTCATGTATCCATGCTCTGCAAGTACATTCCAGATCCCTCCCACATACTTAGAGAACAACCGGTAGAGCTAAGGAAGAACTTGACTTATGAAGAGGAACCGATACAGATTTTAGATCGCAGAGAGTAGGTTCTGTGCAATAAAGTTATTTCCTTAGTGAAAGTTGTGTAGAGGAATCACGAGATGGAGGAGGCCACTTGAGAGCACGGAGATGAAATGCGTCTCAGATACCCCCACCTCTTTTAGTAGATGGAGTTATGTAAATTTCAAGGGTGAAATTTTTATAATGGGGAAAGAATTTGCAATACATTCTTTCGATTTTACTATTGTACATATATATTGAATAACGTATTGTACTGGTATACACTCACCAATGAAATAATAAAGGTATTTTCAAGTGCTCAGAGGTGAAGTTAAATTTTTGTAGAATTTTCGAAATGATTGGAAATAGATTTGAATTATAAAAATTTGAAGAGCTATTGATGAAAATAAAATATTTTTTTAGAAAGTGGCAAAGTTGTAAATAAAGTGAGATGTCAAGGATATTTTGGAAAAGTAAAGAATTCTCTAGAAAATGACAAACTCATAAATTAAAGAAAGTTTAAGGCTAAATGTTAAACTTGATCCGCATATATATATATATATATATATATAGTTGATTGTTGTCATAAAAGTTGTAGAGATAAAGTTAGAGAAAAGAAAGAGCTGGAGAAGAAGAGAGGAAGCATCAACAGAACAAGAAGAGGTAGAACAGTAGCTGTATCAGCCGTCTTTCTACCATTTTTAAAGGATAGTTAAGCCACAGAAAGATGAAGAACAAGTTTAGGAAGATTCTCCAGCAAGATCAAGTAAAGATCTAGTGGTAAGATTAAGTTTTCATGGTTTTCTTTTAGTGAGAAATCTATCAAAATAGTCCATGGGTTGCATCTAATGTTGATGAGATTTTCGTATATATATTTGGAAATTTGAAGCAGCAAGCGAGTGAGAAAGCAAGATAAAGGACCACAGAGAAATTGGTAAGTGAAGTAGCTAAAAAAAATATGTGGATTTGAAGAAGTTTGATTGTTGTTTAAGATGTTAAAATTCTGCCATTATGTCTGTTGTGGTTGCGATCTGGTTTATGTAAAGAAATTTGATGAGATTGGGATGTGTTAATGCCTATGTGAGTGTAAAACATGGAAAAGAAATGTTAGAATTTAGTACGGGTGAGTTAGGGCGAGAACTCACGAAGTGCGAGCTGGATGATACCCGTAGCCCTTTTTAGCGTTTGTCAAGCTAGACTAGAGCGTGGGCTCACAAAGAACGGGCTGGGTGATGCCCGTTCCCTTTTATTGCACCTATTCAAACTAGGCTAGAGCGACAACTCGCAAGGATAGATAGGTGATGCAGTAGCCCGTTATAGTGCTTGTCCGAGCTAGACTAAGGCAATAGCTTGCAAAGGGCAAGTTAGGTAGTGTCGTGGATCGGGCTGAGCTAGAAGAAGATATTAGCTTGCAGAAAGGGGTGAGCTAGACGAGTTGATCGAGCTCGCAGCTCAGACTGGATTGGCAGTGTTGTAGTCCGTTACGGCTTGGATGAAATTATAAGCTATATTAATGATAGAATTGGCTTGGGATTGAGGTGTTTTATGTGCATGGATATTCTAAACAGAGACCTCATTGGTATTAAGTGTAGGTGACGTAGCAAGCTAACAAAGATCGCTGAAGAATAGTTATTGTTGAATAGGGAAGCAAGTAGTAAGTGTGAAAATATTTTTATTAACGTTAAATACCTTTTAATTTATCTTGCAAGCATTTTTTTTTAATATAGATTTCTATTACTCGTTTTTAGCTTATAAATGATTTTATGTTTCAGCATGAAAAGAAATTATTTATGTATGAAATTGTGAAATAAAGAGCTTTATGTTAAATGAGATGTTCTACATTATGTTAGTGTATTTTTATAATGGAAAAGAACTCAATTTGAATTATAAAAAGAAAAAGTTTTCAAAGGCTAGTGAATTACTCAGATTTATAGATTTTATAGATTCAAACCTGGTTGGTACACCCTGCGGTGTATGACAAGTATTGGGAAGGCGTGTCACTAACATCGGGGGGATTGAATCTGTCGTGTCGCCTTCTACATTTGTGAGGTATTATCTCGCTATATGATATGCGATATAGAATTTCACTGCGTAGTAGCGAGATGTCTTTGTAGTTTTGTCACAGTGTGCGATGCTAGCTTTTACGCCACGTGACCCCACATCGAGCGGTGCTAGATTGGTTGTCATGTGGTTGTAACTTCCATTGGGTTCCCATTAGTGTATTTTTAGAAAGAAAAACATATCACTATAAATGGATTTTAGAAAGAAAATATTTTAGCCATATATTGAAAATGTATGAAATCTTTTAGCATTCTATGAACCTATTTTAGTAAAAAAACTTACTTTGTTGTTCGCATGATTATGAGCTTTTGAAATCGTTTAGTAACATCTACCAAGTACATAGTTTTAGAAAAGAAAAATGTTTTTGAAATAAAAAAAGAAAAAAAAAAGATTATCAAATGTTTTTTGGGTAGCAAAATTTTTAAAGAAATAGTTTAAGTAGAAAACTTACACACTCACTGAGCTTCTATAGCTCATTATATTTTTGGTTTTATGCTATAAAAACCTCTCTAGGTGCAGGAACGAGTGATCGAGGTACCCATTCTCCTCTTACGGATTAAGTGGACCAAAAATGATCTACGATGCTGCGAAGTCACTTATATGAATATTTTGATTTGTATATAAGTTATGTGCATGTGCATACTTTGGTTTGTAAAACTAGCTATATTTATAATGATGTGTTAGATGATTATATATAAAATATTTAATGATCATTTGCATGCATATTTAAGATACCTGAATATTCGTGATGATACTTTCAATTATGTTTTTGAAAATTTACTTTGGAAATTGAAATGATTTTGTTTAATTAGCTTCGAATTGTGGCCAGGATTGTGTTTGATATGGACCGGAGATCCTATTTTGGTAGTTGAGAATGTGAATGAATTATAGAAGTGTTTCCAAATTATTTTCAAGTGATTAGAAAGATGAGAAACATTGAAAAAAACAGTCGTTATGCTGCCAAAAGTTTGTAAAATATCGTAACTTTAGAAAAATGAGATTTTAAAATTTACGTTTCATATATTTAGCAAAATATTAAAAGTTAAGGGTTTGCTCCATGACATCCTTTTGGGTCTTGTTAGATAGATTACAAAAGGGTTTTGTGGGATGCCCAGCGAGATCACTGGATTCATTACATAGAGTTCATGTCAGGTCTTGTCATGAACTATAAAATATAGTTCAAGATTCCAAGACAAAATCTATGCTTTATAAATCTCAAATCATATCTTAGAATTTATACCATAGTCTAAAGTCCATAAAATATAATATAATGTTTATAAAACATAATCTAAAGTTGATAGATTCTAGGTGTACTTTAAGCTTTCAAAACCTATTTTAAAATCCATACCTCAAACAATATATATACTAATCATAACCCATGTTTTCAAATCATAAAACCTACTTTAAAATCCTAAAACATACTTCAAAATTCATAAATCATAAAGCATCTTTAAATTTCAAAACTAATAAAAATTGAAACATAATAAAAACACTTCCATAAATCAAGTTAAGAGAAAATATCCACTCACATATCTTCTTTGCTTATTTCTGGATTTAAAACGAGTTTTTCTCTAATTTTTTCATAATCCTGGATTTACCCTAAAATCACATAAAACTCAATTTAAAACTTATAGAAAAATAAACTGCTTTTTTTGAATCCAAATTCTATTAAAATAAACTTACGTATCTAGATAATCGAACATCCAAAATATTTTTCTTTTCTTTTCTTCTTCCCTTCCTCCTTCTCGGCTCCTCCTACTTTTCTTCATCATTTTTTTTCCTTCTGATGGTCGAATGGCCTCTCTTTATGCTTGATTTGCTTGAGGGAACCATATATATACACATGCTACATCCTTATCATTTCTCCACCGCCTCATGTCAGCAATCTTTATTTTTTTTTTCCTATTATTTTATTATTTTTTCTCAATTGATCCCACCACTAACTTATATATATATTTTTAATGGACATGGCCCACCACTTATATGATTATTATTATTATTATTATTATTATTTTATTTCAAAAAAAAAATAAAAAAAAACTAACCCACTGGTTGATTTTTTTTTATTTTCCAACATATGTAAATTTTCATTTTCACCTTATGACCTTTTTTCTTTTAGCCCAACTTTCTTAATTTCTTTTAAAAATATTCTCTAATAGGATATTTATCCATAAACTTCTATACTTCTAAAACTAAAATTGGACCAAATTAATAACAATAAATTGGATTTCAATTAATCTCTTGGATCTAGTTAGATTGAGGCATTACAATTTGATAGAACCTGACCCGTCTCCTATCTCGAGTCTGAAAGGATCCCATGAAAACTAGGGTTTTCTTGATTAGCATATGTATTTACTAAAAATCCTTTAAAATACTAATCGTAATTTTGATAATTTTTTTTTTGATCAAAATGGAAATTGGACAAAACTTAAATATTTAAATTTCTAGTGCAGAAACCCATAAACTAAACATATAAAATATGGTTTTTTTTTCAAATATCTGTAAAATGATTATTAATCTGTAAGATTATTTTGGGAATACACTTATAAAATTCAGTAAATAAGGAAATAATAAACACAAATTCCACTATTTATCATCAAGTGGCCCTTCTCACTATATATAAACATCTGCATGAACCCACGATAGATACTTGAAAAATGGTTTTATAAAAGAATGAGCTTATTGTCCAGTAAGTGGATATAATTTTTCAAAACCATTTCTAAATAAAACAAAACATGTTTCTGATAACAAAAACTACTTTTCAATAAATCATAAAATTCCTCATTTTGATATAATAAAATTGAATTCGAACATGATTTCGTAATAAAATTATAAACTTTTATATAAGTTTTCTAAAATGTTTCTAAATAATAAGTAAAACTTATTATTGGTAAAAAGAAACAATTTCAATGATTCATAATAATTATATCTGAAAACAAAACTGAAAATAAATATCATATTATTGTAAAACTGTAAATTCTTTATAAATTGTCTTTATAATTGTAATAATATAAATATGAAAATCTATAATTTGTAAAACTTTTCTGAAAATCTCCTTCTGTAATTCTGGTAGTTTGTAATTTCTTGTTCTATACATATAACATATAAAGATCCATAATTTGTAAAACTTTTCTTTTAATATGATTTCAGATTTGTACTCTACATCAAATTAGTACCTAAGAATTCTGTTATACACGATGAAGATACTCAACACACACACTGAGAGCAGGGATAATCTCTGTCATCCATATGTTAGGTGACTCAATGACTCTTTTTCAATCCCCCTATGACTCATCTTTTTGATTTCCCAATTACTCATTTTTCTGACTTCTGCACTAGTATATTAGTAGGTGATTTCTCGGCCTTACTCACGTGATGCCAATGATCATTAGAGGAAAGAGAACGCTTTGGTGTTTTAAAACAATTTTATTTTTTCTTTCCTTTCTCAAATTTTTTCTTAAAGCATTTTTGCAAGTAAAATTCCAAATATATTTTGTAGAACTTTCCATATAAAAAATTCTAGTTTCTAACAAAATCTCATCCATGCTTATATTTATTAAAATCATAGTTTTTCATGCAATTTATAAAACATACTATAAACTTTCATAAATCAATTAGTTTATTCACAATCATAAAACATAATTTATCTTATTAGTTTATAAAACATATTTTGGAAACTCAATACACAAACTATAAGATTCACAAATCATTAATTATACTTAAAATTAACAAAAGACATAATTTCTAAGTTCACAAAACATAAAGTATACTTTTAAAATCACCAAGACGTAATCTTAAATCCATAGATTACAACATATTCTTTAAGATTTCAAAATCAAATAATTTAATTCCTAAACTATAAAACATATTTTACTTTATTAAATTGTAAAACATACTTTAAAAACCATATATCAAAGCTTACTTTGTTAAATTGTAAAACATACTTTGGAAATCATATGATTAAAACTCACTTTGTTAAATTATAAAATATAATTTGGAAATCAAAACATAAATTTACTTTATTACATCATAAAACTTACTTTGAAAATTCAACACAAACTATAAAATTTATAAATCATCAATTGTGTTTTGGAATCACCAAAAAGTATAGTTTCTAATTTCATAAACCAATATGTATGTTTTAAAATCACAAACCATAATTTTAAATCCATAAACTATAAAGTATACTTAGATTTCAAAACAAAAGCCATACTTCATAAGTAAAAAATTATATCTTAAAATTGAATAAACATAATCTAAAACTTATAGATTCTAAATATACTTTTAAAATTCCCAAAACATATTCTTTAAAAGTTTCCAAAACATATTCTGAAATTCATCTATTATACAACATACATACTAAACAAAATCCATTTTTCTCAATTCATGAAACATAATTCAAAATTTTAAAACATACTTCAAACCCTTAGAACATACATCAAAATTCATAAATTACAAAACATCTTTAAATCTAAAAACTAATAAAAGTTGAAATATAATAAAAACACTTTCATAAATCAAGTTAAGGGAAAACATCCACTCACAAGGTTACCCTTAAGCCCTATGGAAATCCTCTTGCACTTGTTTTCTTCTTGGAACCTTTTTTCACCTAAAACAACATCAAAACTTATTTAAGATCTACAAGAACTAAATTAAGAAAAATGATTCTAACTTGGAATTAGTTTGTCACCACAAATCTTTCTCCAAACTTCCATGATTTCCTTTATCTTTTCTTATTTTTCTTTCCTTCTTTCTCCTCCTTTGCCATTGATTTTTCTTTCTCCTTGTGAGGGGTGTTCGACCAAGCTTGAAAAATGTGGGTGGGGTTGCTTTTAATTCATATAAAATCACATTTATATATATTCTCATGCATGGCCAAAACTTCCTCCACTTAGCCACCTTTTTCACCACTTATTTTATCATCAAATAAAAATCTAACTAAGTGTCCTTTTGAAATTCCAATCTTGTTATTTCTATAACATTTTATTTTCATTTTTATCATTTCTAGAGATTTTTTTTTTGTTGCATTTTCAATTTTTCCCTTTTAATAATATTTCATTTTCATTCTTGTCATTTTTAGAGATTTCTTTCCTTTTCTCTCAATTGCCCTTAAAAAATTATATAATTCTATCAATTACCTTTCTAGAGAATTCCATTCTCCTTTTTACATGTTTTTCTTTAGGTTGGTGTACTTAGAAAAACAAATGGGATGTGCTTAGAAAGTAATTGGGCCATATTAATTCTAATTGGGCTCACTTGAATTAATTTTTTCTTTGGGTTATTTGATTTAAGTTTCTAATTGCACTCCTTATAATTTTTATTTGAAGCCCATCTAAATTTCATATATATATATAACTTATTAGATCGGTTTGGATTTGGAGTGTTACAACACCCCTTTTTGTAGGTTCATCACATTAATATTTATATTTTTAAATGTTAAAATTTGTAATCACACCCCATATATTACTAATATACCCTTTTCTTCGTCTTATTCTTATCTCCCTTGCCACCATCAACTTCATGTTCTTCTCCATCAAATTCATCATCTAATCTCGACCTTGTTGAGGCCAATTTCTTGCTTCTAATCTCTACTCTCTTCTCTTTTTTTCTTGCTTCTAATCTTAGTCTCTTCTCTTGTACTCGAAAAACCTCCTCATCCGTTGCTGCCTCTGCACTTCCTTTCATTCATTTCCTCCATCTCTGTGCAGGCTTTAACAACTGTACTCATATATTGGAATTTGTGAACCTTTTTGTCAAAAACAAAACAATAACAAAACCAACATATAAATTGACAAAAAAAAAAAAAAAAAAGAAGAGAGAAAAAGATAAAACTAAAGAGCATACAAGGTATTTTACGCGAGAAGTGGCTGAATTATTAGATATATTGTGGTTGTCCAATGGTAATAGTTGATTAAAATATATTATACATATATATTGAAATGCTCAATGTACCGTGTATATATTACTATTGCCTTAAGCGACAGAATCCATGCTTGAAACTACATGGAACAAAGACTGTTCTAGGTTGAGATTTTTCTAGCCTCTTTATGAAAACCATTCATTGTAATTTGTTGCTTTAAATGTTTTTTCAATGATATTTTTCTCTCTCTCTTGTCTTCTTCTTCCTGGTGTTCACCGGTAACTCTTTTTTTTTTTTTCCTTCTTCTTTCATCTCTCTCCCTCTTTCTTTCTCCTTTTTTTTTTTCTCTTCTAGTTTTTCTGGTGTTCGCTGACAACCGTTCTCTCTCATTCTTATTTTTCATCCTCTGTTTTTTTTTTGTTGGTATTCACGGACAACCCTCTCTCTCTCTCTCTCTCTCTCTTTTCTTTTTTGTGCATGGAAGTATTTTTGTTATGTTTCAACTTTTTTTAGTTTTGATATTTAAATATGTTTTGCGATATAAGAATTTTGAAGTATGTTTTAAAATTTTTAAGCATGTTTTAAGATTTTAATAGATGTTTCATGAATTGAGAAAATAGATTATTGTTAGTATGTATGTGGTATGAGAAATAAATTTTAAAGTATATTTTGGAAACTTTTAAAGTATATTTAGAACCTAAAAACTTTAGATTTTGTTTTACCAATTTTAAGATATGGTTTGTGAATTAGAAAGTATGTATTTTGTTTTGAAATCTTAAAATATACTTTGTATTTATGGAATTTAGATTATATCTCATGATTTCAAAGTATACTTTATGATTTATGAACTAGAAACCATACTTTTGGTGATTCTAAAATATGTTTGGTGATTTGTGGATTTTATATTTTGTGTTGAGCTTCCAAAATTAGTTTTATGATTTAACAAAGAGAATTATGTTTTATGGTTTATGAATTAAATCATTTGATTTTGAAATCTTAAAGTATATTTTGTAATTTATGGATTTAAGATTATATTTTGTGATTTTAAAAGCATACCTTATGGTTTGTAAAATTAGACTAAACTATCCCTTTTAGTCAATTTGAAGTATATTTGATGATTGGTGAACTTTATAATTTATATTGAATTTCCCAAGTGTGTTTTACAAACTAATAAAGTAAATTATATTTTATGATTTATGAATAAATTAATTGATTTATGAAAGTTTATAGCACGTTTTATAGATTGCATGAAAAATTATGATTTCGATATATACATGCAAGGATGAGATTTTTGTTGGAAACTAAATTTTTAGTGTGGAAAGTTTTATAAAAAGTATTTGGAATTATACTTGCCAAAATGCTTTTTACAACACCAAAGTGTACTTTTCCCTCTAACAGTCAGAACAACATTATGTAAGTAAGGTCGAGATGGTCACCTAACATATGCTAGTGTAGAAGTCAGATGACTCATTAGGGCTTGAGAGATAGAGTCGTCGAGTCGCCTAGCATGCAGGTGGTAGATGTTATCCCCCTGCCCTCTACATGTGTCGAGTATCTCCACCACATACGACTGATTCCCCGAGTACTAATTTGGTGTAGATTTCAAATCTAAAATCATATTTAGAGATAATCCATGCAAATCTTTTTGGTTTTTTTTTTATTATTATTTTTAATCTATTACAATATGAAATTTTACAGATTTTAGATTTTCATATTATTATAGATTTTTAGATTTAAGATATTATACACTGAGTTTGATTTATACAAAATGAGATTTATAGAATGTCAGAAGTACAGAAAGAGATTTCTTGAGAAGTTTTACAAGTTATAGATTTTCATATTTATTTAAATAAAGTCATAAAAATAATAATGTTTATATGGAAGTTTACTATTTTAATAAAGTCATAAAAATAATAATGTTTATATTCAGTTTTATTTCCAGATATAATTGTCTATGAATTATTGAAACTGTTTCTTTTTACCCATGATAGTTTTTACATGTTTTGTAGAATTATTTTTGAAAAGTTATAGCAACTCACTTGGCATTAATACCCACTCTTTAGAAATCTATTTTTTCAAGTATCCACACAGGTTCGTGTACATTATGACAGATTGTGAGAAGAGTCACATAATGATAAACATTGAATTTGGGTATATTGTCTCTTTATTTACCAAATTTCGTAAGTGTATTTCTTAAATAGTTTTAAAAGTTAATATTTATTTTATAGATATTTGAAAATTATTTTATATGTTTAGTTTATGGGTTTCGGTATGAGAAATTTAAAAATTTTAGTTTTGTTCAATTTATATTTTGATCCAAGTGATTATTAGAGTTACGATGATTATTTTAAAAGATTTTTAGTAAATATAGATTTAAATCCAGAAGACCCCAGTTTTCATATGATTCTCCCGGACTCGAGATAGGAGTCGGGATGAATCTTGTCAATTAAAAGTTAAAAATGCCCCTATTATAAACAAACTTTATAAAAATAAAAGAAAAACAATATTTAGATCTCCATCATCCATTTTTCCAAGCAAATGGTGAAGATAAAAAAACAAAATAATAAAAATCAATAGTTGAACAGAAAAGATAAAAAAAAGAGTGAATCCTGATTGTATAGGGGACATTGATTTAAAAAATAAACAAATAAAAAATATAGTGCTATACTGTCTAAAATTTCATTCAAAATTATTATCTAATCGATGTGGCAAGTTTTGCAAGCTTAGTTATAACTACCATATCATTAATACATCATCCTATAATTAAAGTGACCTCTGAATAGGTCTTAGTATGTATATTGTAATATACAGTAAAATATACGTTCGATTCATATTTATCAATTACAAATCATCTTGTCATATCATTTGAAAAAACATTTGAAAAATTTTTGGAAAATGCATCATTATTCATTAAAAAGAAAACGAAGTGGAGATCTTGATAGTTGATAGTAAACAACCTACAGAATGAGAAAGATCTTCTTCTTGAAGATTGCCCATCATTTCTTCAAGTTGGTCAAGCTTTCAAACTAATGATCAAATTTAAAGACGTCATGGTTACCAAAATTGAAAGGACCCGATCCGACTCCTCTCTCTGGTTGTCTTTTTTATTGAAATCTAAAATTTAATGAAAATTGTTTAAAAAAATCATAGTAAATATCATAATTTCTCTATAAATATTGATTGAACATATTAATTTTTTTTTTTTTTTTTTTGCATCTCTCGTGTTGGACCCATGTACTGGATATATAAAATATATTCATAAATAAATGGAAAGATATTTTATTTTCAAAACTATTCTCGAAATACATTTACAAAATTTGATTGATTAAAATTAATATACACTGATATAAAATATTTCTACTTAAAAGTAATATGAATGCATTTGGTTATAACCATATGGTATTTGACAGGACCCAATCTGAATTCCCTCTAATGGAATCCAGTGATCTCACCGAGCACTCCACGAAATCCTTCTGGACTATAGCCAGCATCACCAAAAGGATTTCATGGAGCGAATTCTTAAAATACTATGCTTGACCGAACCTAACATGCATCACTTTTCATTTCTATTCATTCCATTTTCACATTACAATTAACATGCATGCTGCCCCTACGTCACATCAAATCTTTAATGAAATTTACACATCCAATTCCCATCATTCTTTTGACCCAACATACACATGTTTAAGTTCAACATTTTCACCTCACTTCCATTAAATTTATATATCATTTGCAGCCCCCTAAAATTGCCATAACGCATCATTATTAAAAGTGGACAGCAAGCATTTATTTCCATCCTCTAATTTCATCCAAACACCTAACACGATTCTCTTATCTAAATGACATTATTTCTTGACCAAACTTACATATATTCACTTTCATATAAATTTCATTACTTATATAGCCCCCTAAAGTATCCAAATTTTGTCATGAAATTTCTTGGACAGCATGCATCTCATTGAAGCTATCTTGACCAAATTTGATACATCTCCACTTCTATGTTTTCATTTCTTATTTTTGACATTATAATCATCATTCTAACATTAATTCTAACACAAATTTCATCAAAATCAAGTAAACTCAAATTGGAACAATATGGAAAGTGGTGGCCGAATGCAAGCATTATTTCAAACACTTGAGCTTCATTTACATCTCTTGCTTAAACTCATCCATAATAGCTCCTATTCTATACCAATTCAACCATATTTCATTTACAACATCACACTCTAACACAACCAAGATGCATAGCAATTTATGTCTCAAAACATCATCAAACTTCTTACACAAACTTTTACCACAATCACACTTCAATTAAATTCCAGCACACATTCATCTTACTAATTACCATCAAAACTCATTGAAATCACAATATTTTTCAACCAAACCACTTACCACTTGTTCCTTATGTCTTGGCTTGCTTCTCCACCGGTTTTGTGTCTCAAAACCTTGAATTAAACCATCAAAATCTCATCAATGCCAGAATAGGTTGTGACAGCACCCTAACAGAATTTTTATCCAAGTTTCTCGACCAAAACTCAATCTTATCTATTCTTTTTGGAGTGATCTTGCTTGGAAACCTTCCTAAAATTGCTTACAATCTTTTGGGGCCTTGAAATCCACTAAAAAATCACCTCAAAACCTCCAAATTATCATGTTGTCTTCTGGTCTCTTTCTTTGGCTAAGCCTGCCTCCCCTCCTCTCTCAATTTCCTTTCAATTTTTCTAACATCTCATGCACTCTTAACTTTATATAGGCCTTGATCAAGTTTAACAATTGCCCTTAAACTAACCTCATATTTGCAAAATTGCCACTAGTTAGGAATGGAGACATTTGATTGGTTGAATTCCAACTATCCCTTCCATTCTAACTACATCCTAACTACTAGTTCTCTTATCTCAAATTTTACACCCATGCCATACTTATCTCTATACTTTATGACTTTCCCATATTGCCTTTGCTATGTCACTTTATTTACCAAATTTCCCTTTCTAGAGAATTCTTAACTTTCCCAAAATAACCTTGGCATCTCACTTTATTAACAATTTTGCCACTTTCTAGAAATCTTTTCAATTTCCATCAATTGCCCTTCAAATTTTATAATTCTTTCCATACCCTTTTATAGATAATTTCATCACACTTTTACATCTTTAACCTTAAGTGGGTGTGATTTGAATTTCCATAAAATATGTTTAGAAATTTTATCCACCACTTACTTTTGTATTTAAACCTATTTCCTATTGTTCTTAAATTTTCCATAAAAATTTTATTACACCTCTAGGCACTTTAAATCACTTTAATATCACTTTATTATTCCATAAATAAGTGCGTATTAGTACAACACACTACACAGTACGTATACCTTACTAAAATCGGAAGGGTGTATTACAGTCTTTCTCACGATATGCACTCATCTGTATGAACCAGTGATGAATATATGAAAAAAATGAGTTTTATAAAAGAGTGAGTGTTAACGCCCAATGAATAGATATAATTTTTCTAAAATATTTTTATTAAAACTAAACATATTGCCAGTAATAATAAATAATTCCTATATCATAATAAAACTGTAACTTATATATAAATTATTTCTATAATAATATAATTTGTAAAACTTTTCTAAAATCTCTTTACATAAATCAGATTTTTTTTTAAATCTCTATCTGTACTGATTAAACTTAGTATCTAACCTCTGTAATATGAAAATCTACAACAACTAGTACCTAGAGAAATTTGTCATATGTAGTAGAGATACTTAACACACACGCTGAGCGAGGAATAACATCTGCCACACATGACAGGACCCGCCCTGAATTTTCTCTAATGAATCCAACGGTCTTGCCGGGCACCCTATGAAACCCTTTTGAAATCTAATTAATAAGATCCAAAAGGATGTCGTGGAGCGAACCCCTAACTATTATTCTTTGCTAACATGTGAATCATACGTTTTTAAATTTTTTTTTCTAAAACTTTCAAGTAGATTAAAATGTAACTTAGAGTATCATCCTCAATATTCAAATATCTAAAACGTGCATGCATTCTCATAACATGAAAAGTTTACAAAATTGTGCGTAATAAAAAATTCGCACGGACATATAATTAATATCCAAATCACAATGCTGATAAATGAAACTAAGCAGCGTCATCGATCATCTTGGCTCACTTGATTAGGACGAGGCAATCTGGTATCTGATCTCCTATTCCTACACCTGGGAGGTTTTTGTAACATAAAACTAAAAACGTTATGAGCTACAAAGCTCAGTGAATGCATAAGTGTTTCTATTTAAATTTTATCTTTTATAAAATTTATCTCCCGAAAACATTTTTTTTAAAACAATTTATTTATAAAAAAATTCACTTTAAAGTTCCAAAAGCTTTCATGCAATGCTAAAATATTTTATAGCTTTCTAAAATATTTCTTGTTATTAGTATATTTTGAGTTGAATAAATGGGCTGCTAAGAGCCTAATAAAAGTCCAACAAGTCGATTAATGAAGTGGCCCAACAGACGAGGCCCGGTTCATCAACACCTAACACAAGCGAGCTCGTATCACCGCTGATGCTCACAGGTCTTTGCTAGTATTACTCAGCTCGTTCTATGCACAGTTTGTTACTTAGAGCGAGGTTTAGCTCGAGATTGTCCAATGCAGTCTCTAGCTCACACGATGAACAACTCGATAAAGAAATCTTCTAAAAAGGAAGTAACCCAAATTAATCATGATTCTTCTACCAGAATTGGAAATAAATTTAAATTTAAACGTTGATAAATCTGATCCTTGATTTTACGGAATCGATTCCTGATTTGGTGCAATCTAATTTGGAATGTAATTAATATACGATTCTTTCCTGTTCTATTTTAACTCAAATTGTAAACGTCTCTCTTTATAAATAGAGGCTGAAACTCATTGTAACACATATACAGAAGAAATAATATATTGTTACTCTGCAGAAATTATCAGAGAAACAGTCGTGGACGTAGGCACACTTACTGAACCACTTAAAACTTTCTTTGTGTGTTATTCTTCCTCTTTGCCTTTTTATTCTTCTCTTGTTTTCTTGTTTTGTTTTCCATTGATTGTAGTTTTTTGAGCTTTGAACCGTAGTTGACCAGAAATCAACGTCAATATTTTGACGCTAAAAGAAGGGGCCCAAATTGCAATCTGCTTGACAGTAATTCTTTTAAGTTTTCGAAAGACATGACAAGAGTGAGAACAACCATACGCTTAGACTCGGAGGCTGACCAACCAAAAAGTTAGACGAGTCAGCAGCAACATAATAATCAGCTAGTGCAAAATGCACCTATGCCTGTAGTAGGCACGTTTCATGTTCCGGTAGTTGGTGCTACTGCAGGCATGCCTCCTCTGTCTTCTAGCCAACCAGTACCAATCGCCCTAACTGAGGGGCTACAAGCATGACATCAAAGACATGAGGTGTTGGAAGATACGGTCCGTTAACTTGCAGATGCAGTGAGGGCACTGACAAAGGCTTAAGCACAGAATGTGCCCAGACTTGAGGTCGTTATTCTAAGACAAGCATATCTACCGCCTGAAGAGGGAGTGCAGGCACCAGAAAGACCACAAAGAGAGGTGCTGTGACCTACCGATTCAGTTCGATTTTATAATTCGCATTCTAGAGCTGGAGGTGGCCAAGCTTGCTACGAAAGAGAAGTTGCTCATCCTGCAAACTTGATAATAAGGGTGAGTCAGGATGGAAGCCGTTGTGTGGAAGCTGCCCATGATCGAGTCCAAGTTACATCTCGGTAGAAGAGGATAAGGTAGATAATTAGCGACATGCAATGTCGCACTGAGCTAACGACTCGCTCAGGGAAAGTCAAAGATATGAGCTTGAATGTCGCTCCCTAGGTCATGATCACATGAGGAGACAGAGACTCCAGAATCCACAAATAGGAGAGCTCTTTCAGAAGGTACAACAGCTCGAAGCGCGACTTGGCAGCCCGGACCAACGTGACCATTATGGAGAAAGGACTCATTTTACCAGAGAGATTGAGACGCAGTCTCTCCCTCCCAGATTCAAGGTCCCTAGCATCCCGTAGTACAATAGAGACAACGATCCCTATGACCACCTGTATGCATTCAATGTCCAGATAGATCTTCAGACAAACAACCCATTGTTGAAGTGCCGCGTCTTCCTAGCCACCTTAGGGGATATTCCGCGAACTTGGTTTAAAAATCTTCCAGCTCGCAGTATAAAAAGCTGGGAAGATTGCTAGTAGAAATTTGTTAGCCAATACAGGGCTCTAAAGAGGTAGCTCGCACCATCCTGTCATCTGACCATCATTTTTCAGTGTCAAAATGAATTATTGAAGGATTATATTACTAGGTTCAGACGCGAGGTCGCCAATGTGGAAAACCCATCAGACGAAAGTGTCTTAACTACGATTTCAGCCGGGCTTTGCAAAGATGAGGAATTGTATGAAAGTATTTACAAGTCTTCAGTAAAGGACTTGGGAGAGTTTTATGAGTGAGCTGCAAAAGAAATTAGATGGGATGAGACCTTCGGCCCCAAGAAGTCTAATAAGAAGAAAGAAACGAGTAGTTCCAACCAATCAAAGAAGAGAAGCAATTGCAGGAACGAAAGTGAAGGTCGAAGTAGTGGCTCCAGTAATCAGATCACCAAAAAGGCCAGAAGAGAGCCCAGAAATGAGTGACCTTAGTGTTAGGGTCGCTATGACAATTGTAGCATCCTATCAGATTTACGGGACATGATTTTTACATCAGAAAAAAGCAGGAAAGACTTTGGAAAGCCCCAACCTTTGAGAGCCCCTGTTGAATAGAGAAATAAGAGTAAGTTTTGTGGTTATCACAACGAGGTCGGACACAATACATCGGATTGTTGGGCGTTAAAGGACGCCATTAAAAGACTGATTAAAAGAGGTCGCTTGAGAGATTATGTGATGAGATTAGCAGACTTGTGACCTCCACGACGATAATCTTAGCGGCAACAATAGCCAACATAACAGAAACTCTAGCGAGCTCCCGAGCAAGAGCATGAACCTGCAGTAAGAACAATTTTCACTATTCATGGTAGCCCTGATATCGTAGGTACATCATCAAGCAGGTCGCATGAATGGTATGTACGTGAAGCAAATCATGCCTTGCTTGCAAGTCACAGTGGGTTGGAGGGACCTACGAAGAAGGCAAAGACAACCTCGAATGACATTATGTTTTTCAAGGAAGATGCTAGAGGCGTATGCTGGCCTCACAATGATGCACTTGTCATCTGAGCCAAGATTAGCAATGTGGAAGTGCGACGAATTCTGATCGACACAGGGAGCTCAGTCAATATAATGTATAAAGATTGCTTCGATCAGATGGGGCTGGGAGCGGAACAGTTGAAGCCTTCCTTAGAGCCCCTTTATGACTTTACTGGAGATGTCATCACACCAGTGGGCCAGATCAAGTTGCCTCTCACACTTAGGGAATCAGGTCGTTAAGCTACTGTGTTGGTAGATTTTCTGATCATTGATTGCCTATCAGCCTATAATGTGATCCTCGGAAGACCTGTAATGAATGACTTGGACGTAGTCACCTCTACCAGGACCCTTACAATCAAATTTCCAACCTTCGATGGGATAGGATGTGTTCAGGGAGAGCAGCATTTAGCCAGATGTTGCTATGAAGATGCTATAAAAATGGGCGTTAGAGGAAAGAAAGTGAATGAGGTTTTGGCGGGCAAGCCACGAGCTATGAGCGAGAAGGGGGTAAGTTACGGCCTCGACCCTTGCGAGATGGATGTAGACTGAGCTACTGGGCCAATCGAGGAGTTGGAGGATGTTGAAGTTAGCAAAGTAGATCCTGAAAGGTGTCTAAAGTTGGGACGAGGCTTGACTTCAAAAGTGAGAGCCTAGCTTGTTGACTTTCTTAAGGCAAACTTAGATGTTTTTGCATGGAACCATGAAGATATGGTGGGGATAGACCCTAAGTTCATGTCACACAGATTAAATATTGACCTTCACTATAAGTCAATTTGCCAAAAGATGAGACATATGACAAGGGAACGCTACTTCGCATTAAAGGAAGAGGTAGATAAGCTATTGGCAAATAAGTTTATCCGCGAAGCTTACTACCTAACCTGGGTTGCCAATCCTATACTAGTGAAAATGAAGAATGGAAAGTGGAGGATCTGCATTGACTTCACAAATTTAAATAAGATGTGCCGAAAGGATAGCTTCCCCTTGCTTAGAATAGATTAGCTCGTGGATGCAACAGCTGGTCATTAACTCTTAAGCTTCATGGATGTATACTCGAGCTACAACCAGATCCCAATGAATCCCGAGGATGAGGAGTACACATCGTTCGTTACTGACCGCGACCTATATTGTTACAAAGTAATGCCCTTTGGACTACAGAATGCTGGGCCGACCTATCAGCGCCTGGTCAACATGATCTTCAAAGAGCAGCTTGGGAAAATCATGGAGGTATACATGGATGATATGCTAGTGAAATTCATACAGGTGGATGATCATGTGCGCGACCTAGAGGAAATGTTCCAGATTCTAAGGAACTATCAGATGAAGTTGAATCCGTATAAGTGCGCATTTGAGGTAGCCTCTAGGAAATTCCTTAGCTTTATGGTGAATAACAGAGGGATCAAAGCCAATCCTGAGAAGATTAACGTGTCGATTGACATGAGGTCTCCTATTGGGGTTAAAGACGTGCAAAGCCTCAATGGCCAAGTCTCAGCTTTTAGCAGGTTCATCTTGAGGGCAACTATCAAGTGCATCCCTTTCTTTGAATGGACTGAACAGTACGAGGTGACATTTCAGCAATTGAAGGAATACATGGGCCGAGCTCCACTCCTTTCCAAGCCTAAAGAAGGAGAAAAACTCATGTTATACTTAAAGGTACCTCAGTATGCTTTGAGTGTTGCTTTGGTGAGAGAAGAAGAGAAGACGCAACTTCCTGTATATTATGTAAGTAAGAGGTTGCTTAATGCTGAAACCAGGTACTCGTAGATGGAGAAGCTTACTTATTGCCTGGTAGTTGTATCGTGGAAGCTGGGCCTTTATTTTCAAGCCCAGATAATTGAAGTCCTCACCTAATGTCTGCTGAAGCAGGTTCTCCAGAAATCAGACACCTTAGGTTGCTTACTCAAATAGGCAGTAGAGCTGACGCAGTTTGATATCCAGTTTAAGCCAAGGACGGCAATCAAGGCCCAAGCTTTAGTAGATTTCATCGTAGAATTTACAGGGCCCACAGATGAAGAGGTCAAATCCTCTGAAGGTCCGACCTGGGAGTTATATGTTGATAGGTCGTCTAACGAGTAGAAAACCAGAGCTGGAATTTCGTTAATCAGTCCTGAAGGCCACAAAATCCTTTGCGTCTTAAGATTTAGCTTCCTAGGCACCAATAATGAAGCTGAGTATGAGGCACTGCTCGTAGGTTTGCACTTAGCTAGAGAAATGCAAGCTAAACGATTAAGGGTTTTCAACGACTCTCAACTCGTGGTCTACTATATACATGGAGAGTATCAGACCAGGGGACCTAAAATGGCTGTGTACTTTAGAAAGTCCAAGAGTTGCTAAGTACTTTTCAGAAGTACGAAGTTATGCAGATCCCACAAGTTCAGAACTTACATGCAAACGCATTAGCTCGCCTGACAACTACCCGAAATGCAGATT
>CM034464.1:28195966-28317762 GCA_019925255.1 Litchi chinensis | reverse complement strand
CAACAACATCAAGGTCCTCCAACTGGTATTCATCTTCAACACCATCATCCTCTGCCTCACCAGTAGATGGATCAACCTGGTAAAATCAATCCAACTTTTAGCCTTAAAAAGATAATGCTGCAGTTGACTAATCAGTATAAATCCTTCCAAACAATTTCTTACGAAGATATACCATAACTGTATCACCTAAATTCACGGTGCCAATACAAGCCGGCATGCCAAGAATAGAAGATTGTTTAAAGTACCAAAATGTTACATATTTTATCATTATAACAGAAAAACCAGTTTTATACATGCCTAGTAACAGATAATTCAAATAATGAGAATAAGTTTATAAAAAACAAGTTCCTCATTAAATTTTAAATAGCTTCATCCATTGTGAAACAAAATGGAAAGAAAAGAAGCAACAGATCCTCAGTGATAAGAAAATAACATTAGCTCTTTAACAATGAATCTCAGCATGTTAGAAAATTTTCCTACTGCTGGCACCCCTTCGTTTGTCTAATAAAAGCTTCATCATCTTTGGCTTGTACAACCCCACTCAGCAGTTTCAAGAAGATGTCATCCGCTCTTGTAGGAGTAGATGGTTCACATGTTATGCTCTGCAAAACCTCAGTTGCTGAGTCATGAAGGTCAAGTTCAGCAAGTAGAGATATGACTTTCTCCTCTTCGTCATTGGACCATGGAATGGCTGTTAGGTACTCCAAGCACGACATAATCCCTTAACCAAACATGATAGCTGCACAAACCTACAATAGCGCACTAATATTACATAAGTTCCACTACAGCAGAACTGAGGAAACATGGATGTTTTTATCCAATAAATGAGCAATAAAGCAATAGCATCTACATACATAGCACTGGTTAAAAACCTGGCAGCTGATAGTATTAAGGTTCGAACAACATATGCTGGACAACAAACTGATTACAGCTAGATATGCATACTGTTATTTCATGTCCTAACTATTCATTAATTACTTTACACAATAATAAACTTTTTTTAAATTTGTCTTAATGGGTTCTCAAATTCTAACGATTAAGTCTAAGTAACGCAAGAAATCATGACAAGTTTCTTTTTTATTCAATTAGAAGCCATGTATAATGAGAAAATAAAAATTCACTCTGGATTTATTTTATTTCCGTTACATGTTCACATTATGTCAAAAAGATAACCATTTTGCCATAACAACTTCAGAGCATAACTACAACTACATGCATTCCTCATAACTTTTAAAACAATTTTATCAACTACCATCCAATTCATAGAATTCAGACAACCAATGCTCTAGCAAACCAAGATAGCAGGACAAAAATTTACTACTTCTCATAAAAAAAAAAATTACTAAATAAATACACCAAAATAAACATTAAACATACTGAGTTGTGAGGAATCCTCAAACATCCCATTTTCTATCCTTTTGAGACAACAACTCACTTACCATCACTGACTGCAAAATCAAACCAAAAAGACATACTCATCAAGACTCATTAGCCAAAACTAAAAACCAATACCCAAAACGCCTATTTCAATAAACCCCATAAAGAAAGACAAAATTTCTAAGTCCATTTACTTAACTAAGATCAATCAAACACCAACATCAACATATAAGCACTCATTATACAAAAACATGAATAATAGAAACATGTGATGATGTACATATATTTATACATAAATATATATATACCTGCAAAGAGCCAATACCTTGTCAAGATTCTCACCAAGCAACCTCTTTTTCATGTGATCACAAAACATCAACACCCCAGCCTCCACTTAGACCTCCACATCATCACACTGACTTATCTCCACTATATGCATCATCTCGCCAATTTCTCAGCACACTCTAAACCCACCTTTGCCCACCACACTCAACCTCACATCCCCCGACCCCACCCCATGATATATAAACCCCCATCACCATCCAAAAACCCTTTTTAACGTGACACTAACTGGCCAGGCGAGGGAAATCTACAGCTTTTAAGTTGCAAACATCATTGATGCAATGCACAACTTGTTTTGAAGATGCAGCATACTGCTGCAGTCTGCTCCATGTTTATCATTTGACCTGTTTCTGGTGCAACCATTTGCTTCCTCTTGACGCTCTTGACCCTGACTTTAACAATATTAGGACAGATTCAGCCTCTGTAACCAAACTCGCACAACTTTCAGCCTATCTTAAAAACGCCAACCTACAGCGATGAGGCTGAAATTATGACATCCAACTGCAGCTTTTCAGGTTAAGGACATAATACAAACCAATTACATTATAGACAAAACAACAACTTTAAATCAATTGCAGTACACTTCACAACATCAGAATATAAGAAGTTGCTGTCTTACGCTGTCAATTCTACAGCCCATTTCCATGCAGTTGCTGGTCATACTGGAATAGGTGTCCTACACTTTTGTCTATTGTGTCCGAAGCCACCACATCTACTGCACTTTGTTTGCTTCTTGGCTTCACCTTTTGAAGGTTTTCTTTTTTTTGAAGGTCGTCCACGTGGCTTACGACCTTCAGGTGGTAGGACAATAGGAACTTCAACATGTTCAGGCCAAATCCAGTTATCTTCATGCCCAACCGGATGAATTGAAGCTGCATACGCTTCTACTAAAGTTTCCACGCTATAGTACAAAGCGCAGTAGTCATAACAAGATTTGTGGCGACTACTACAGGCTGCTAGTGCATGTGCACATGGCAGTTGGTCTAGCTGAAATTTTTTGCACTCACACGTTCTATTCTGCAGGTTCACAACTGGGTTCAGATATTCATCTATGACAAGATACTTTTCCGAATCAATAGGTCGCACAGGATAAGTATATGCTTTCTTCATCCTCTGTCACAGCTTTGCTTCAACCCAACTGGTCATTGGCGTAGACATTTTCGCAGCTTCCTCACGCCTTTCCCAAAACCATCTTTGAAGTACACCACGTATATGCTCGATTAACTTCGTGATCGGTAGCTCTCGTGCCTCCTTCAAAATGGCATTCAAACACTCTGCAATGTTTGTTGTCATTATGGAATATCTTCTACCATTAAACTCACATCTAGCCCATTTGGTAGGTTTCGCAACCATCAAATATTGAGCTGCATTGTTATTAACTCCTGCGATTTGGGACATACGCGCATTAAACACTGCAACCCGGTATGCTTTGGCAGCCTTGTAAAACAATTGATGCACATCACTACCTTTACAATTGGCCTTCATGTTTTGTCCCAAGTGATACATACATATTCCGTGCAATGCCCTTGGAAATGAATGTTCAATAGCTGTTGCTATGCTTGTGTTTCGATCTGAAATGAACACAAGATCCGCAACTTCTCCAATACACCCATGCAACTTTGTCATAAACCAAATCCATGCATTATCATTTTCTGAATCTCCAATGCCAAAAGCTAATGGGTACACTTGGTTATTTCCATCCATGCAAGTCGCAATAAATAGGGTACCTTTATACTTGGATTTTAGGAATGTTCCATCAACGGCTATAACGGGCCGAATGGAAGTTTTAAATCCATCAATCGAACCTCCTAATGCCATGAAAAAGTACTTGAATCGATTGGAATCATCACATTCAATGTGGGTGACAGTCCCTGGATTTTTCATTTCCAACATCGCACAATACAACGGAAGCACACTATAAGACTGCTCTGGTGATCCCCTTGCTATTGTCATTGCAACCTCTCTAGCCCTCCATGCTTTATTATAATTACAACTCAGCCCATACCTTTTCTTCATGTCCTCAACTATGTCGTTCGGACGGTAACACTGAGAAGCACCCTCATACTTCCATTTTATGCAATGCCCAATCAATTTACTTGTTGCTTGCGGACGGTGAAAAACAAGCGCATCAAGAGAACAACTATGGTCCGGATTGTACTTCCGCACACGAAACGCTTCTGACCCCGGAAGTTTTGTTGCACGCAGCCACCACTTGCAACTTTTCTCCACACACCCCATAACCAATAACCCTTTCGTGGATTTCTTCACTCTGACATTAACCTATCTACCCACAGCTAACATTCTTATATTCAGTTGTAGCTCCTCCTTAGTGGAGAATATATCACCGGCCCGAACTTCTTTACCATAGTTGGACATACTATCAATATGGCCACCATCTATTGCCTTAGGAATCGAAGATGTCGTTGCAACATGACCATCCCATTCAACTTGTTCTGATTTCAGCTTCTTCTCTTTCGAACTGTCAACCCTATCAATTGGTGATAGTTCCGTAGGTATCAATGGAGATGTACACACATCTGCAGCTTCGGTTCCTAAATCAACAAATCTAAGGTCTCCATTGTTATCAACCTCTATCATATCTTCATCGCTCATTATCAGCTCTGTAGTATCCGGTACTTCAGTGCCCAAACTTTTTTTTGCACCATCTTTTACTCCATCTTTTGCGCCCCATTCTGCCTCACCTACTACTGTCGCTGCTGTGGAGTCACCTTTACGTTCCATTGTAATGCATAATGTATTCCTCGTCATGACATCACTCACTTCCGTGATAAAGAACTCAACGTCACTATCATTCAACACATCAATTGGTGGGGCGGCATCACACATTTTATACTTGAACGTCATCATTATTGCAAATTCAGCTGCACTTATATCAAGTGCATTACATACTGCATCGTGTAATTCTTGATACGCTGCTGTCCTCGACAACAAAATTCCTTTTGTCTTCCCACCTTCGTACATAACGTTTCCTCCCTTATTCTTCTACTCACCATTGTATTGCAATGCAACCCGAACTTTATCCATGTCCTTCAACCTGTCAAATGAAGGCAATATTATGGTCAGTACTTATATCCAAACATTGATTCCTCCTAGTTTGTGCCAAACAAAAACTACAACTCTCACAATCTCCCGCATATGTGCAAGTTGTATTTTTTTATTTTTCCTCCAAACAAATTGCATTTATGTCAACAACACAATCATTTGTATAGATTCTCCCCTGAATTTCTTTTCATATTCAGGTTGAGATTCTTTTTCACTATGGATTCTCAATCTGCAATGATACTTGAAGGTTGGGATTCCCAACCAACGCCTTACATTACAATATCAAACACCACGGATGAAATCGTCTACAACATTCCAACTAAACATTTAACATTAACACTAAATCTAACTTACTCATTCTATCAATACTCATACCACCACACACAGAATACACAAAACATACCCACAAAAGAATTGCTCAAATAAACTTACCACTTTCGGATATCCATAACAAGTAAAACTGTTCTATTAAACTTACCACCCGCAGATACGAAGTCGCTACAGCAACCAAGATGTCCGACAGCTATGGCGGAGTACAATGTCGTCCAAAACGTCACTCACTCCTTCTGGCCACCGTCGAAAGAGAGAACTAGAATTTGGGTGTCGAACTGAGAAGACACTCGCATGTGGAAACTAAGAAGACCGACTGAGGCGTGGGAAGAGCCAAAATGGAAGGCTACATTCGGTGGGAGGGTAACATCACACTAAGTAGACGCAAATGGAAAATGAACCAAATGGCTTGTCCATGCATTTCAGAAGTTGTCGGGTTAGCATGCATGGAAGCTCACAACACAGTAACAAGAGGCAAATGGAAGAAGAGCCAAGTTTAACTGCATGCCTTTCAGCAGCTCGCGGCAAAGCAGGCTTGGAAGCTCACAACACACTACGAACTGGCAAATAGAAGAAGAGAAATATGGGTTATGCATGTATTTCAACAGCTGGGCAAACTGGATGAAGAGACAAATGAGTTATGGAAGCTCACAACACACTAACAAGAGGCAAATGGAAGAAGAGCCAAGTTAACTGCATGCATTTCAGCAGCTCGCGGGTTAGCAGGCATGGAAGCTCACAACACACTAAGAACAGGCAAATGGAAGAAGAGAAATATGGGTTATGCATGCATTTCAGCAGCTGGACAAATTGGATGGAGAGACAAAAGAGTTATGCATGTATTTCCAAGCCTGGCGGGTTAAGCTGCAATTTATGGCGCCCATTTTCCTTTAGGGCATTTTTGTCCATTCCATTTTTATTATGAGTATTCAAATATAAAGGCCTTTCTTACGTGTGTCTATTTTTGGATATTTTATCTTTGACAGAGTATATCGGAAGAAACTATTGCTAGCCTGAGTAATGATATTGCACGACTATACGTGCAGGTAGAAAGGGTAATTAAATTCAATTTATTATCATTTCGTTTCCCATATTATAATTGCATGTGAAGTGAAATAAAATAGGCTATTATACAACATGATTCTCTATTTGTTATGATATGGAAATTAAAACCAAGTTTGGTAGGTGACAAAGTTGGAAGAATGTAGGACTAGTCTCTTACAGTGTCAAAACCTTCAGAGCACCGTTTCCTCAGCCCACTCATCTAATAACCAGATGAGTGGTTTGTTTTCGAAAATATTGAATGTTTTGGGGGTTTTTTCCTTGAGCAATGTTGCCATGTTGTGCAAGGTTTGGACTTTTAGGTATCTTCTGGAAAGTATTTATTTTCTAATATTTTGTGAAGGATGAAAAGGTCTTCTGGTGTTGATGTCTTGTAAAAAGAAAGTGCCACATTATTATTATTATTATTATTATTATTATTATTATTCTTGCTCAGTACACTGTCATATTATTATTATTATTATTATTATTATTGTGCAACTACGTTATTATTATTGCGCAAATATTATCTCAAGATGTCATCATGTTATGTTTTATTGTAAAAGATTTCATGTGTGTTGTTGCTTTGGTATTCCTATTATTTGAGTTGTGATTAGGCTAATGTCACATTCACAATATAATTTAGTTGGGAAATTAGGCTAATGAATTAAACAATGAAAATATCAACATGAAACGGAAAATAAAAAGAAAAGGAAAAGGAAAATGATGACCCCAATCTCCATTATCCAAGTAGAGTTATTGATCCCAACCTAAAAGTTGAGATCCCAACCCATAGGTTGGGATCAAATCCTGGAGGTAGGGATCCCAACTGGAAGGTTGGTATCAGACCCGGATGGATCCCAACATGAAATGTTATCCCAACCTTAAAGTGGGGATCCCAACTTAAATGGTTGGGATCAATACCTAGAGGTAGGGATCCCAACCTCTATGTGTTGATCCCACCTCCAAGATTTGAAACCAAGGGATGATCTGTACCTCCAAGTAGGGAAACCTACCTCCAGGTTGTGATCAAAACGGTTTGGTAGGGATCCCAACGTCCAGGTTGGGATCAAACTTAAGCATATGGATGCCAACAAAAGAGATGCTCCCAACGTTAAAGGATGGATCCCTACCTTGAGGTTGGGATTAAAACCAACCGGTAAGGGTCCCAACCTGTAGGTTGGGATCCAGCCTGACGGTTGCATCTTACATCAAGAATTGATCCCAATGTTAAAGTAAGGATCCTTGCCTCTAGGTTGGGATCAAAACCTTTAAGTAGGGATCCCAACTTTCAGGTTGGGATCCAAATTGGAGCTTTGTTCTCAACATCAAGGGATGATCCCAACGTTAAACAAGGGATCCCTACCTACAGGTTTGGATCACAACCTGGAGGTAGGGATCACTACCTCTAGGTTTGGAGGCCCCTCTAAGTCCCAACGTTTGTTTTGTGATTTTGTTCCCATTTTGTATGTTGAATCTGGTTTTTGTAGCATAGCAGTACGGTTGCTTATGCTTTATTGCGTACTTGATTATGGGATTCTCCCTAGATGGTTGCACCTCTACTTACAATCTATTTTTGACATAATTCAACATGAGTTACAAGTGAGCACCAAATAAGGTTAGCAATTTTTGTTGATTCTAGTTTAAGTGATACTATACGTACATGTATTGTGCTGGGAAATCACCAAGCAGCAGTGAATGTGAAAACAGAAGTTAAGGTTCGTACGGTTTCCTTTATACCTTCTGGCTGGAGCAGGTGTTCCTGTGCCTTATTTAAGAATTGTACATGCATGATTGACATGAGACAAATCAGCCTTTAACATTACTGCTTTAGCTTACACGTGCTATTACTAAATGACTAAATGGAATGTATGATGTATTTCGTGTAAATGAAATTGATCTCCACCAAGAGTAATGTGTTTTTTGTCTTTTTGTTGTAGTATTGGAATGGACACAAAATAAATTAATTAATGTTTAATGACATGACATTAATTATTGTAATAT
Source organism: Litchi chinensis (assembly GCA_019925255.1). Taxonomy (NCBI): domain Eukaryota; kingdom Viridiplantae; phylum Streptophyta; class Magnoliopsida; order Sapindales; family Sapindaceae; genus Litchi; species Litchi chinensis. The sequence goes on along the minus strand of CM034464.1, from coordinate 28,309,605 downwards.
TATAATGTAGATGAACTCTACAATTGCTTATGTAAATCACTCCATCTGTTATTATTTGATATGTTCATTCTTTTTATTTTGTGACTATTGCATCAAGTGAAGATTTGTGAACAAAATAAGTTTATTCATTCTCGCTAAGGTGTTGAGGATTTGATTCTCAACAAATGCATTTTATAAACTTATACTGTAGGTTGGGGTAATCATTTTCCTCTTCGTTCTCTTTCTATTTTCCATTTCATGTTCATATTTTCATTGATGCCTTTATTAGCCTATTTTCTTAATTGCATTATATTGTCACTTATATTGAAATCCTCACATCATGGTAAAGCAAAGTAGGAAAAGCTAACTTCAAATCAATTCATATTAAGTAATCAATCTAATCAAACCTTAAAGGTTGGATTCACAATGCTTAGTGTATAATTGTATTCATTATAAAATGCAATAAGAAAAATATGCATCCACGATGGTAGATAAAAAGAATTCCTACACAGATTAACAGTATCCAACAAATGAAAAGTGCAATACGCTTGATTACTATTCTATTGCATAACAGGTTGCAGTTATGCAACAGAATCAAACTTTAGCACTGTCATCAATGTATTCAAGTGAAGACCAAACATGCTACATTATTATCATCCCTACAAAGAAAGCAAAAAACTTTGACAGCTTTCTGCTTTGTACATGAAAAAATTCTTGCAAAAAAACAAGGTTACATTTTACAATAACAAAACACGGTGAAGTTGCATTCCATTACGATAAGAAGTCTTTACGCCACAACCTCACAATGTTAATGCAGCTCCATGACATTGCACACCAAAATAGTTCCTTTCCTTGTTCCAGGTAGAGCCAAGTAGCAAGCATCCAAACTAGGGGAGAATGCACAAAGTCCTGAGGTAAAATATATACAATTAATTAATTCAACATATTCCCAAAGCTTATCACTTCCAAAAGCATGTGACACCACTACTGTTCTCTTGTTGCGGTTCAAATTGGTTCTAATTTTTCATTTTTTCAGAACAATAATCTATCAATGATGAAAAAATATCCATAAAGAATATGAACTAATCCTTCACTAATACAGTCATAGGATAACGAACTATTCACTAATATAGCCAGAAGAGATAACAATAGAAAATACAATCATAAAAAAAAAAAAAATATGTTATACCAAAAGCATATTATTATAGATGTTGTGTTTTCATATTTCTAATCCACCATGGAATTCTCAAACTTCTATGTGATTTTTTTTTCCCCTTCCTTAAAGACAAGGATTCATCCAACAAATCAGCATGAAAGACACTTCATTCGCACCTTGATTTTGTTAATTTAAGAATATGCAGGGTTAAAGAATCTCACATTCACAAGCAAAACAACCATTACTTTTCAACTACCCTATACGAAATAGGATATCCATGATTAATTCACTGGTAAGAGACCAGACTGTCTACATTTCTTGGAAATTTCAAATTCCATCAAGCTGTATATGCTTTTATAAGTGCAAAATAAGGATTTTCGGACTTCACCTTTTAAATTTGGCACTGTATCAATAGTATTCAAAATTGTCAAAGTATTTGCATCATATATGTATGTTTTCTCTCGCAGAACAACAAGCAGCCTGCATCAACCCAGGACAACATATCAAGTCAACAACATGCATGGAAAAAAGAATCACCTACACTTTATTCATAAGATTGGACAAAGCTGAAATTATAACAACAGCAGTTTAAAAATATATCCTACAATGCTAAACATCACATAATAAGTCTAATAGCAAGAATTTCCTTCCGCTCTCCAAAAGCTTCTATCATAAATCTCCAACTTCCTGTTTCTCATTTCATCCAAACATGACCTATCATCACATGGCCCATTAAATGCGTTACCCTACACCTCACCCCCATCCCCTTCTTCCCTACTCAAAATTAAATTTTAATTTCAAACCTTGTACCATAGAGAAAAGATATTAAATTCTCCAGCAAGGATTATAAACTCTTCTTTACAGAAATGTTGGCACCATGCCAATACATTGCCAAGCCATAACTCAAGGAACAACCAGACAACAAAAGCATTCAAACTGCAGTCTAACTCAGTGCAATAGAATTCGAGTGCAGGCCCTAAAATTTTTCTAATATTTTGGTAGTTTCTGTTTCAAAAGGACACCACATGGCCATACATTTTCTTCATAAAATAGTTCTAATATTTTTCAAATAAAACAAATACTTTAAAGAAGAACAGGACATTCCACAACAAATTTGGCATAATACATCATGCAAAACACTAACACCCATTACTGCACAGAGAACCGAGTAACACATGCTTCACTAATTAATATGCCCAGTTGCAGTCTTCCTCAAAGCAAAGCTGCCGTCGTTGGACAATCATGCATTCAAGATTTCCATATCAGTAAATATGCAAACACAAAGATCTAAAATCCCATTCTACCAACATCTTCAGAAAAACCTACCTCTATTCCTTCACCTTTCTATTAAATTATTGTACGCAGCTCACAAGTCATAAACCTCCCCCAAAATCTCTTGTTCACTGCAACGACTTTGTTTATTGTCAAAATCATCTTCGGGTCAACCTATCTTGTCCAGCCTGCATCTGGTTCTGCCATTTTGTAATTATAACGACTTAGAAATACGAAGTTCAAATAAGTAAACACAAGGTAGTTATGGAAACACAATGATGATTAAAATTATCTCTTCATCTCCTCAAGTGCAACTACAATCTATACCACCAGTATGACTGAAATTAAATGCTTCAGTGTTTACCATTTTAAATGCTAAAGTAAGTTACTTCAGGAAAGAAAATCAAAATATTACTTAACTTGCATATGATGAACTTTGTGTCAAAAAATTGATAACATCTGCCTTCTTCACTGCAACAGTAGCCCTTGCCTTGTTCAACACAGACATTTCTCTCTTCATATCAGCCTGAAACTTTTCCTTTTGCCATTTACTCTCCTGGTTGCCAGAGATTGCTGCATAGTTACGAAAAGACGACGTTAGTAGCTGACCAAACAGCTGGGTCGTTGGAAATGTTAAAACATGTTAGCCATCGTTACTGCGACAAAAAGGCAGGTCGTTCGGCAGGAGGACACTGCTGCACACCTACTGGGCGGGAGAGACTGCTCAAAGGGAGAGATGACGAGCCGCGACAGAATGGCAGGTCGTTTGCAAGGAGGAGACTGCTGCACAGCTCCTCGGTGGGAGACCTTGCTTAACGGAAGAGAGGACGCACAGGTGAGAGGATCAGTTGAGAGGATAGGTTTGTTCCCAACCCAACACTTTCAGCATTTGTCAATTAACCCCATGGCTCATTAAGGGCATTTCAGTCCATTCATGGTCAATTTTGTACGATCAAAAACTAAAAGGTTACTTTTGGAGAGGGGCTGCTGAAGTGGGTCAGTTTAAGCATTTTCTCTTGATTTTACTAAATGCAAGCTAGGCAACGAAACTAGGGTACTGACCTACTTTTCATGCGCTTGATAGTTGTTTATGACTTTGAGCCCCATAGAGGTTATTGACTTAAAGGAGAATTTGAATTTTTCTAGCCCATTAAGTTCGACATCATCAACGTCCACATTGTCGCTTAACAGACACCTAGGATTTAACATGTCGAGTGATCGCTTGACCACCCTTTCAGATGATAGCTTAGTTGATGCAGACGAATTTATGAGTTTTTTAGCCCATTTCCTTCATAAAAATACCCCTGGTATTCTAACTGAGCTTGACTTGGTCAATTTTAGGAGTCTCTATCAAATTCTTGAGTTGGTAAAATTTCGTTTGCCTCAACAAGAAGAGAGAGCGGATTAGGTGTGTGGAAGTTGGGTCAATTTCTATCAAAAATCCTTTGAACATGGATTTCATTTTCCTACCCTAGGATTGGCCAGAAACTGCTCAACGACCACAAGCTTGCTCCTAGTCAATTGATGCCCAACACTTGGAGAATCTTATTAGGGCTTGACTCTTTGTGCGAGCTGTATGGTCTAACATTCAAGCTTTCAAATTTTATTTTTTTTTTAACTCTTATTTTCTTAAAGAGAATGATCTAGATAAGGGTCGTTATTCTCTATGTTTGCATCCAGGTAGATGGCATTTGATTGTCGATCTAACATTGAACGACTGTTATTGGAAAAATAAATATTTCTTGGCTAAAGGAGATTTGGTAAATGACTAGTTTAATAAAATCAAACTATCAAGATTTCAGAAGACTACTAGTTGGTTCTCTTTTATACTACGCAAAATCTTTTTGTTTTCTAAGAAGCTTATTCGATTCCTAGTTTTCAACTGACTCTTACTTATTTTCAGTTAATCTTGGGTTTGCTCAATTGGTAGAAAGAATTTACAGCAGAGAAAGGACAACAATTATTTTGTCAATCTTCGAAAAAGAAAGGGAGTGGGGGAACTTGTTGACCTATCAAATTTTATATGGTAGTTTTTTATGGGAACACATCGCTCTACAAAGTACATTTATCTCTCTAACTCGTCCTATTTGTTTGTTTATTATTTATTATTATTATTTTTTATATTTTTCAAGAAGACTGTATATGCCTTTTCATCATTATTATTTTAGGTGATACTCATTAGCCTCTTGATCAAGGAATGTCATTTTACAAGACCACTCTTCCTGACCCTATTGAGTATTTGTCCCAGAAAAAGAAGGAAAAAAATGCTTCAGGGTCGAGTGCATAGCCAACTGGAATAACAGTTGGCTCTCCCTCCTAGAAAGATCAGCCCCTTTTCTACTAAGAAGAAATCTCCTCCAAAACAGACACAACCTCAAAAACTATACATGTGAAGCATACTATCCCTTCTAAACCAGTTTTTAAGAAGAAAAGCCACTTTGATGAGGTCGACGACTCGAAAAAGTCAAAAAAAGAAATGTCGAGTTGTCGAAGAAGGTGATGATAAGATCGTCATCGAATTTCCTCCTGGTCTATCTCTACACTCCAACCCTAAAGGTTACCTAGATGAAGCTTAGCATATCATGACTCGTGGGGATTGGGACCATCTTTACAATCAGCCCCTCATTGACACCATTGAAGAGGGTCTGATTCATTCTTTTAAGATAAGGAATCTTATCATTGTCACTATTTTCATACTCATTTAAAAACAAATTTAATGATTTCTTGCTTATTATAGGCTTTCAACATCATATTTTTTTAAGGAAGCAGCATCACCTTGCAAGGAAACAAATTAAGGAAGGAATGGTTTAGTTCCTTGCAAGGGCATATGGAGAGTTTAAGTACTGGAAAAGTGAGTTAGAAAAGGTGATTGAGAGTTTACAGGCCGAAAATTTGAAGGCAGTGTTGAGTGCTTTTGTAGCTGGAGACAGGGCTACCAAGGTTGAGGTCGAACTTGATCGACTCAAAAAAGAGATAGATAATTTGAAGAAGAAATCTGTAGAGGAGATTCGCGCGCTCGAAGAGAAGTTGAAATCCACTAAAGAAGTGCTTGAATGCAAGATCGGAGAGGTCATGTTGATTGGTGTAAGGGCCATTTCAAAGACCAAGGCTGAACTGATAAAAGAATTTTTAGAGGGGAAATCCTCTAAATAGAAGCCTGAGCAAGTTATTACTCAATATAAGGAGTTCCAGCAAGTTGAGGTGAAGATCAGGAGGGAGAAGCTGACGATGCTTTGCTTGGAGGGGAAGTAACATCTTATAATGTTATAGTTGTAGGAACTGAGATTCAGCAAGAAGGAGATACAATTAAGCTTGTCAATCACATAACTCCATATGTTTCTTTGGAAGAGAATGTCTCTCCTATTGCTTGAGTTTGTAATATTTTAAGGAGGACCCTTTCTTTTTATTTTTTATTTTGGTCTTGCAAGGACATTATACTAGGAATGTTAGCTTCTTCCCTTTAATAATCATTGTAAGAATTAGTTTCGAATGATTTGGGTGTTGAATGACACCTTTGATATGTATGCAATCTTATGTCGATCTCTTGTAAATCACAATTATTCAGATTACCCGCCTTCCTATATTAAATGGGTATTTAACTCTTGTGCATCTAGTTGTATGGCAATTAATAATGTTTATTTGCCTCATCAAATATTTGGTTGACATTTGATTAATTGGGTTCTTTATTAATGTTGAGTGGTTACTATTGATTTAATCAAGTTTGTTTTGCTTGTGTTGAATGCTTCTTTCATTTTTGCTCGTGTCGAATGCTCATTTGGGACAATCATTTTTCATTTTTGTTTTTGTTCATGTCAAGCGTTTATCTGACACTTGATCACCTTGTTTTCGTTCGTGTCGATTGTTAGTCTATGACAATTGATCTTTTTTTTTTTCTCATTATTTTCTCTCGTGTTGACTGTTTATCTGTGACACTTGATCACCTTGTTTTTGCTTGTGTCGAGTGCTAGTTTGTGACGTTTGGTCTTTTTTTTTTAATTATATATTTTCACTTGTGTTGAGCATTTATCTATGCCACTTGATCACTTTATTTTCGCTTGTGTCGAGCGTTAGCTTGTGACGCTTGGTCCTTTTTTTTTCTTGTGTAGAGCATTTTTCTGACACTAGATCACTTTGTTTTTGCTCGTGTTGAGTGTTAGTTTGTGATGCTTGGTCTTTTTTTTCCTTGTGTCGAACGTTAATCTATGACACTTGATCACTTTATTTTCGCTCATGTCAAATGTTAATTTGTGACACTCGGTCTTTTTTTTTTCTTTTTTTTTTCCCTTTATCAATCTAGTTGTTGTCAAACAAACAAGTTATGGGAGAACATGGCTCTCGTGGAGCTTTTCATTGAACTGGAAATTGGTTCATATTTAGACGAATTGAAATGAAGGAACTTCAAAAGAAAATAAAAGGTGATATTTTTTTGAGGTTTACTGCATTCCAACTATATAGGATTGATTGACCTTCAAGATCTTCGAGCTTATACATTTTATACCTTACACTTGTTGATATCTTATATGGCCTTTCCCACGTTGGACCAAACTTTCTGTTATGCATATTTTTCGGACTCAGTAGTTGGGCTGGTAAAAGTCCAATTTAGGCCCATTTAAGACCCGATAAGAAGACCCAATGAGGTCAGTGTAGTCAAAGCCCATCAGATGAGGCCCAGTATTGACTCAAAGACCATCAAGATTTCCAGCTGGCATCAACAGACCCATAAGTGTAGCCAGGTCGCAGCTCGCCGCCTGCGCAGCTCGTCTCTCAGCGAGCTCGAGATTGGGATCACCATGACACGTCAGCTCGCTCAGACACATGATAAGCATCATATCTTCCAGAGCAGGCAGTTACCAAGTTCAAACGTGATTCTCTCTCCAAATATGGCAATTGTCCAATCAAACCATGATTCCCTCGTCAGATATGGAGATCAATTCAAATTTAAAATCAAGTCAACATTATCTTGAGATAAATATAGTAATTTCCTAATATTATCTAAAAATATTAGGAAGCATAATTAATTTATAATTCTTTTCCTTATTTTTCCCAATTGTTTAGGGAATGTAATTAATTCAGGATTCTCTTCCTAATTTGCTACGATCAGAATTGTAACACTTCTTTCCCTATAAATAGGGATCAAGATCATTGTAACAAGAGGACAATATTCAATAATATACTGTCACTCTGCAGAATTAAAGAGACAGACAGTCGTGGACGTAGGCCAATTATTGCCGAACCACGTAAAAGCTTGGTGTTTCTCGTTTGATCCTTTGCTTCCGTCTTTGTCTTTCCTTGGTATTTGTGCTTTCTCACATTGATTGAAGGAGGGCCCAGACTGCAATCTTTTTCATCTCAGTTCATCAACTTCTGACGATATGGTAAAGACTAGATCAAACAGGTTCCTTGGAGATGATGACCAGGCAGAAAGTCACATGAACCAATCTCAGCAGAACTTACAGCCTGGGCAAGATGCAACCACGCATGCAGCAGGCCCGTCCCAAGGACAGATACTCGGGGCTGCGCCAGGCATCCCTCCTCTGCCTCACCGTCAAATGGTTCCAGTCGCCCAGATGGCCGAAGGACAGAATGCGTTGTTGCAGAGACAAGAAGCTTTGGAGGATACGGTTAGACAGCTCACACAAGCCGTCAACATGTTGGTGCAGGCCCAGGCTCAGAACGTGACTAGGGTGGAAGTTCAGGCACCACAGGGAGTGCCCCAGCCTCCTGAAACGGCGCGAGTACCTGAAAGGTTAGCAAGGGAAGTCCCGCGACCTGCAGACTCGGCTCGCTCATCTAATGCGCGTTCAAGGGCCGGAAGACACCCTGTTCAACACGAAAGGGAGGTCGCACGTCCTGACAGCCTGGTAGCAAGACTGAGCCAAGATGGAAACAGGCGGATAGAAGTTGGCCAAGGCAGAGTCCGAGCCGTAGCTCGTTATGTCAATGAAGTGGATGGGCAGCAGGTAAGGTCCCGTCATCATGAGGACCAATTCGAGGAAGACGAAAGGTATGACCCTGAACATCCGGCTCCAAGTCATGATCACAGGAGGAGATATGAGCTCCGAGACCCCCAAGTAGAGGAGCTCCTCCGAAGGGTCCGGCAGTTGGAAGCGCGACCTGGAGTTCTGGAACAGCGTGGGCTCTACGGAGATAGGACCCCATTTACAAGGGAGATTGAGACACAACCTCTCCCTCCAAGGTTCAAGATGCCAACCATTCAGCAGTACAATGGGGACAGTGACCCATATGACCATCTAGACGCATTCAACGTTCAGATGGACCTGCAGACAGGAAGTCCGATGGTGAAGTGCCGAGTATTCCCCGCTACATTGGGGGATATTCCGAGGACGTGGTTCAAGAATCTCCCAGCTCGCAGCATAGGAAGTTGGGAGCAATGCCAACAGAAGTTCGTTGGTCAATACAGGGCACTGAGAAGGCAGCTCGCTCCATCCTGCCACCTAGCTACGATTTTTCAGCGTCAGGGTGAATCACTGAAAGAATATATCACCAGGTTTAGACGCGAGGTCGCAAATGTTGAACATCCATCAGACGAGAGCATACTGACAGCGATCTCAGCTGGGCTGCGCAAGGATGGAAAGTTATACGAGAGTATTTACAAGACCCCAGTGAAGGATCTGGGAGAGTTCTACGAGCGAGCTGCGAAAGAGATCAGATGGGAAGAGACCTTCGGCCCGAAAAAGCAGAATCAGAAGAATGAAGCGGGCAGTTCCAGCCAGCCAAAGAGGAGAAACAATGGCAGGAACGAAGAAGGAAGGAATAACGGCTCAAGTAATCAGATCGCCAAAAGAGCGAGGAGAGAGCCAAGATATGAACGACCTCAGCGTTGGGGTCGCCAGGAAGAATACAGCGTCCTGACGACATCACCGGACAGGATTTATGCTGCGGAGCGGAATAAGGAGGACTTCGGGAGGCCCAATCTTATAAGGGCTCCCATTCAACAAAGAGATCAGAACAAGTTCTGTGCCTATCATAATGAGGTTGGGCACAGTACCTCAGATTGCTGGGCGTTGAAGAACGCCATTGAGAAATTGATCAGGCGAGGTCGCCTGGGAGCATATGTGGCAAGACCTGCTGACCAGCGACCTCACCAACAACGACCTCAACAGCAACAGCCAACACACCATCAGCAGCCTCAACGAGCTTCCGAACCAGACCACGAGCCGGCAGTAAGGACCATTTTTACCATTTATGGTGGCCCTCATATCGCAGGTGATTCCAACAGATCGCATGAGAGGTATGTCCGAGAGGCGAATCATTCTTTTCAGCTCTATGGATCCGAAGGACCTGCGAAAAGGGCAAAACCGACCTCGGACGAGATTGTGTTTACGGACGAAGATGCTAGAGGAGTAGTCTGGCCTCATAACGACGCGCTTGTTGTACGAGCTAAAATTAGCAATGCGGAAGTTAGGCGCATTATGATCGATACCGGGAGCTCGGTGAACGTGATGTATAGGAGTTGTTTCGACCAAATGGGGCTGCGAGAAGAGCAAATGAGACCATCCCCGGAGCCTTTATTTGGATTCACTGGAGATGCTGTGGTACCAGTGGGGCAGATTAAGTTGCCATTGACTCTTGGGGAGGCAGGTCGTCAGGCAACAACCTTGACAGATTTCTTGATAATCAACTACCCATCAGCGTATAATGTGGTCCTCGGAAGACCTGCTATGAACGAGTTGGACATGGTTACGTCGACCAGAACTCTGACAGTGAAGTTCCCAACTCCTAATGGCATCGGATGTGTTCGAGGAGAACAGCACCTAGCTCGTCGTTGCTATGAAGATGCTGTGAAGATGGGTGTAAAAGGAAAGAAGGTGAACGTGGTCTCAAGAGGCGAGCCACGAGCTATGACCGAGAAAGGAGTCAGTCACGACCTGGACCCTCGCGAGGTAGATGCAGACCAAGCTACCAGTCCAATTGAGGAGTTAGAAGATGTACCAGTCAGCGAGGTAGATCCTGAGCGATGCTTGAAGCTGGGAAGGGGATTAACTCCGGAGTTGAGAATCCAGCTCGCTGACTTCCTGAAGGCGAACTTGGACGTGTTTGCATGGAATCATGAGGACATGATGGGAATAGATCCAGAAGTGATGTCTCACAGGCTGAATATTGATCCTCATTTCAAGCCAGTTCGTCAGAAAAGAAGAGCAATGACAGGGGAACGATACCTAGCACTAAAAGAAGAGGTAGACAAGCTTCTAGTTAACAAGTTCATCAGAGAAGCTTACTACCCGACCTGGGTCGCCAACCCCGTGTTGGTGAAAAAGAAGAACGGGAAGTGGAGAACTTGCATCGACTTCACCGACCTAAACAAAGCATGTCCCAAAGACAGTTTTCCCCTGCCAAGGATAGATCAGCTCGTGGATGCTACAGCTGGCCACGAGCTCCTGAGCTTCATGGATGCATATTCGGGATATAACCAGATCCCAATGAAGCCCGAAGACGAAGAGCACACCTCGTTCATAACTGATCGGGGGTTATACTGCTACAAGGTGATGCCCTTCGGTTTAAAGAATGCTGGAGCGACCTATCAACGCTTGGTGAACATGATCTTCAAAGAACAGATTGGAAAGACCATGGAGGTCTATGTTGACGACATGCTGGTGAAATCCAGGCAGATCGGTAACCATGTTAGCGACCTGAGAGAGATGTTTCAAATTCTGAGGAGTTACCAGATGAAGTTAAATCCGCTCAAATGTGCATTTGGAGTAGCTTCAGGGAAGTTCCTGGGCTTCATGGTCAATAGTAGGGGAATTGAAGCAAACCCCGAGAAGATCAAAGCACTGATTGACATGAGGTCGCCTACCAGGGTAAAGGACGTACAGAGCCTTAATGGCCAGGTCGCAGCATTGAGTAGGTTCATTTCAAAAGCAACAGACAAGTGTGTCCCTTTCTTTGACATTCTGAAGAAAGCAAAGAGCTTCGAGTGGACTGAACAATGTGAAGTAGCCTTCCAGCAGTTGAAGGAGTATATGGGACGAGCTCCACTTCTTTCCAAGCCCAGAGAAGAAGAAAAGCTGATCTTATACTTGGGAGTGTCGGAGCAGGCTCTGAGTGCCGCCCTGGTGAGGGAAGAAGAAAAGACGCAGCTTCCGGTCTATTATGTGAGCAAACGGTTACAGGATGCTGAAACCAGATATTCGCAGATGGAGAAACTGGCTTACTGCCTGGTGATTGCGTCGAGGAAGCTGCGACCTTATTTTCAAGCTCATACCATCGAAGTCCTCACCAAGTATCCGTTGAAGCAAGTCTTGCAGAAGGCAGACACCTCAGGTCGTTTGTTGAAATGGGCAGTGGAGCTCGCACAGTTCGACATCCAATTCAAGCCAAGGACGGCTATCAAAGCCCAAGCTCTAGCGGACTTCATTGCGGAGTTTACAGGATCTGTAGATGACGAGGCTGAGTCTTTCGAAGGTCCGGCTTGGGAGCTATATGTTGATGGATCAGCCAGCGAGCAGAAGGCTGGAGCTGGAATTCTACTAATTAGTCCTGAAGGCCACAAAATCCTTTGTGCCCTAAGGTTTGGCTTTCAAGCAACAAACAACGAGGCTGAGTATGAAGCCTTGCTCGCGGGTCTACGTCTGGCTAAGGAGATGCGAGCTGAACGCTTGAAGATCTTTAGTGACTCGCAGCTCGTTGTCGGCCACGTATTGGGGGAATATCAAGCCAGGGGACCAAAAATGGCCCTCTACCTCCAGAAAGTTCACGAGCTGCTAGGTGCATTCCACAAGTACGAAATGAAACAGATCCCGCGAGCTCAGAACTCGCATGCTGATGCACTAGCTCGCCTCGCGACTACACGAGACACAGATTTCCTTGGGGCAATCCCAGTTGAGTTTCTACCAGCTCCAAGTGCAGAGGAAAAGAATGTGACAATGGCCATCATTGTGCAGCCTGACTCCTGGATGAGCTCGATACTCAGCTATTTACAGGATGGAAAGCTACCTCGTGACAAGCTGGAGGCTCGGCGTCTTCGAGCTAGAGCAGCCAGGTATTGCATCTATGACGACCCCTGCATAGCTCGCTACAAATGAAAGAGCCTAAAAAGCAAGTGACTAAATATCCTTGCATAGCTCGCCTAATGAGCCTAAAAAGCAGGTGAGGTGACGACCCCTGCATAGCTCGCTACAAATGAAAGAGCCTAAAAAGCAAGTGACTAAGTATCCTTGCATAGCTCGCCTAATGAGCCTAAAAAGCAGGTGAGGTGACGACCCCTGCATAGCTCGCTACAAATGAAAGAGCCTAAAAAGCAAGTGACTAAGTATCCTTGCATAGCTCGCCTAATGAGCCTAAAAAGCAGGTGAGGTGACGACCCCTGCATAGCTCGCTACAAATGAAAGAGCCTAACAAGCAAGTGACTAAGTATCCTTGCATAGCTCGCCTAATGAGCCTAAAAAGCAGGTGAGGTGACGACCCCTGCATAGCTCGCTACAAATGAAAGAGCCTAAAAAGCAAGTGACTAAGTATCCTTGCATAGCTCGCCTAATGAGCCTAAAAAGCAGGTGAGGTGACGACCCCTGCATAGCTCGCTACAAATGAAAGAGCCTAACAAGCAAGTGACTAAGTATCCTTGCATAGCTCGCCTAATGAGCCTAAAAAGCAGGTGAGGTGACGACCCCTGCATAGCTCGCTACAAATGAAAGAGCCTAAAAAGCAAGTGACTAAGTATCCTTGCATAGCTCGCCTAATGAGCCTAAAAAGCAGGTGAGGTGACGACCCCTGCATAGCTCGCTACAAATGAAAGAGCCTAAAAAGCAAGTGACTAAGTATCCTTGCATAGCTCGCCTAATGAGCCTAAAAAGCAGGTGAGGTGACGACCCCTGCATAGCTCGCTACAAATGAAAGAGCCTAAAAAGCAAAAGTCACTAGGTGTTTTTGCATAGCTCGTCAAAATTTTAACCTTTCAATTACTGTTACTTACCAAATTTTATTAATTGTTGGATTAGGCAATTACTTTGATTTAAAGCTCGTTGACAATCAGCTTGCAAGGAATATGGTAATTCTAAAGATGAAAGGCATGAAATATGTTATGCGTAGAAAATTAAATACATTCAAATACAGGAAGAGTAATGAAAGAAATTTCATTAAAAATGAGAACTGGCTACAAGTATAAAGCTGAAGAAATAGAAGTAAAAAAGAAAAACGAAATTTTCAGTCTCGAGCTGAAGGGCCTGGATCAGTTGAAGGTGCTTTGCGCGGAGAAGCAATGGGCTCAGCCTGGGAGGACGTACCAGGAGCATGCTCTGAAGGGATTGGACCAGCCGAGGACAAGGTGGCTTGTGATTTAAAATCTTCAATAATTTCAAGACCTATATCCCCAAAGATAGAAAAATTCATTTCTGGGTAGGACGTCCACAATGTGAAGAGAAAATCACGACCTGTTCTTTCCTCAACCTCGTCCTTTGCATCTGCAACCCGCACTTCCAGTTCTTGAGCTGCTTGCTCTCTGAAGACCGACAGCTCTTCGAAGGCATTATCAGCGAGACGATTGACGACCTCAGCCTCTTTCTTCATGTCTTCAATACGTTGCTCCACAGCATCAGCTCGCTGAATGGCCTCCGCCACCTGTTGCCTAAGCACCTCAGCTCGATGCTCAACCTCCTCGGCACGCTTAGCCACGGTTGCAACCTCCTCAGCCCGTTTGGTTGCAGCCTCCTCAGCACTTTTAGCTGCAGCTCCCATTTCGTCAGCTCGTTTTTTGGCTTCCCCAGCCTGTTTTTCAGCAGCTTCAGCCCGCGCCAAGGCAGTTTCAACTTGGCGATGAAGCACTTCGACCTTTTCTTCTGCAGCTGAAGCCCTCTGCTCGTCCAATTCAGCTCGCTGCTCGGACTGCCTCAGGTCCTCTTTCACCTTGAGAAGCTCGTCTCTTAGCATGATATGCTCGTGTTCCATCTTCTTTAGAGCTTCCTCAAAGGCTTGACTTGCAGCGTTCGCCTTAGCGATCTGAGCTTCCTGACCTTCTATTCTGCCCGAGGCTAAGTTAGCTAAATCCTCAGTAGCCGCCTCCAGGTCGAATTCCAGCTTCCTCATCTCATCCTTGGTAGCCTTTGTCTCCCTTTTTCGCTTCATTGCAGCAAGGGCACCCTGGAAATTATGAACGGATTAAAATCTAGACAAGTAAGGGAATCAACAGATGAGGAAAAATAACTTACCAGCATGCAATGGCGAGCCGCGAACTCATCCAGGTCCTCGCCCTTAAGACACCTATTTTCCAAGACATTCGCATGATTGAGCATAATTGTTGCCCAGTTGTCAAGGAAGGAATTTAAATATCTTCCTCCAGGACCCAGCTCGATGTCTGGTCTGGTTGGGGAAGGAGTTCTCTCGCGCTCCGGGATATCGCGTGCATCATCATAAGAACCACCTCGTCGCGATACAACGGTACGCTTAGTCGCATGTCCACTGGGGCCAGCTCGGGGTGACTGGGGAGCAACCTTAGAAGGAGCATCACCTTTCCCAGGCTGCGAACTGAAAGTAGGAGGTGACTGAAGATTTGCAGGCACGTTTGAGAGAGGCACCTCGTTAGGAGCAACAGTTGAGGAAGCAGTGGCTTTAGCAGCATCATGCACCTCGCTGGGAGCGGCGGTCGCAGGGACAGTAGCTTCAGCAACAACAGGCGCTTCGTTGGATGCAGCAATTGCAGGAGCCTGGTCCTGGGCAGATAGTTTAGAGCGTTTTGAGGGTGCTGCTGGAGTGGCCAAGTCTTCGGCAGGCCGTTTTGTTGAAGGAGTCGAGGAAGCTTTAGATACAGAGGGACTTGCAGGAGGAGACTTCATGAGTATAAGTTTCCTCCTGTTGGCTGGGAGTTTCGTAGAAGAAGGAGCAGTGGCTGGAGCACGAGCTGGGGATGGCAGCGAAACCCCTGGGGTAGATGTGTGATGTGGAGAAGATGATGGGTCAGCCTGTGCAGTAGAAGCTGCAGGGACTGGGTCTGATCCTGTCCGAACTGGAGCAAGAATTGTAGAAGAACCTTTTTTAGACGCACCCTTTGAAGGGTTGCGAGTTAAAGACGGCTTCGCCTTCGTTGGTGTGCGAGCTGAAGATGATCTTGCTTTAGACGAGGTGCGAGCAGGAGCACCTCGAGATGAAGTCTTCCGAGGTGGAGAAGGCGAGCAAATGTTATCCGAGCGAATGGCATCCTCTGATGATGAAGAGACTGCTGGCGGAGGTCGGGAAGTAGACGCATCCTGAACAGAAACCTCAAAAACAGAAGGAAGTCTAGGCCTGTCACTCATCTTGCCTATATCTTCCCCAGCTCGTAGAAGATGGGAGTCCGTAGAAGGAGCAAGCTTGTAAGCTCTAAGGATAGCATCGTCGAATCTGCTGCTGATGCCCGCGTCGTTCGATTTGGCGAGCCTGTCAAGAGCTCGTTCCTCCCCGCTGTTAAGAGGAGACTCGTCCATCTTCAGCACTGCACAACAAATGGTCAAAAAATGATAAGTAATGAAGATACAAGACAAAGTCAGCTCGCTTAAATTTTCTTATGGGTACCTGGTTTTAGGACGAAGCTGAAGTTTCGGAGATCTGCAAGAGATGGGCACGAGATATAAAACCAACTCGTCTTGTACGGCCCAACGTTGGATTTGCCTTTCGCTCCTCCTTTGGGCAAAAGGTCTTTGTATTGCGACTGGCGAGCTGTGAGATAATAGATGCCATCCGGTTTCTCTCCATCTCCCGCAGACACGGCCTTGAAGGAGTAAAACTGCTGAATAATCCTCGGTGTAGGGGCATGAAGGCCATTCCTGAAGAAGGCTACAGCCAGCGAGATCAACTGCGTATAAGAGTTGGGAGTCAGTTGAAATGGCGCGAGCTTGACTTTGTTGAGAAATTCGACCAAGAATGGTGGAACGGGGAACCGTAGCCCCTGCTCGAGATGCTGGGTGCTAACAGCGATGAATCCCCTGGGTGGATAGCATGCATGATTGTTTGAATCAGGCAGCAGTATACGGCAACCGAAGGGAATATGGAATTGCTTGACAAGTCCTTCCACCTCAGGACGTTTTAGCGATGTGGGATGACGAGCGAATGCTTCACGAGCCTCTCTTCCCTGAATAGCATGAGTTCGGGCTTTGTCATGCTCACGAGCTTCATTGCTTGGAATCATCCCCTTGCGAGTTCCACTTGAAGACATCTAAAAATAAATAAATAAATACATATATATCATTGCAGAAACAACAATGGTGATGGAGCAAGATGAACCCAAAACAAAAAAGTTTTGAAGAAAAAAGAAGCCTCACCTTGAACTGTTGACGAGATAAAGAACGGGGAGAAAGGCTGATGATTTCGAGAAAGGATTGTGGGTCCTGGTTGCTTGAAAGCTTGAAACGCTTGTTTGCTTTGGAAGAAAGTGACAGATGAAAGAAGAAAATGGAAAGGGGCCAATGACTTATATAGACAAGCAAGCGTGAGTCCCAACCGTTAGATCCTTGGAAAGTGTAACCGTCATAGATCTGACGGTGCAGCGCAGAACGGGGCTTTGGAAATCATGCAGCCGTCAGTTGAAGACGTGCGCATTAAATATGCGTGTAAAGGACGTGCAGACGTCGTTTCAGTTACCACCTGCATGATCGCCACGTGTCGCAACTGAAAAGGTGGAATTTGAAAGTGCACAGAGGCAGTTACAAAAGTAAGCGTGACAAGGAAGCCAACTTTTACCAGCAATTCAAGCTCCCAGCTCGCTAAAGCAAACTGAGAAGCTGGGGGGCTAATGTTATGCATATTTTTCGGACTCAGTAGTTGGGCTGGTAAAAGTCCAATTTAGGCCCATTTAAGACCCGATAAGAAGACCCAATGAGGTCAGTGTAGTCAAAGCCCATCAGATGAGGCCCAGTATTGACTCAAAGACCATCAAGATTTCCAGCTGGCATCAACAGACCCATAAGTGTAGCCAGGTCGCAGCTCGCCGCCTGCGCAGCTCGTCTCTCAGCGAGCTCGAGATTGAGATCACCATGACACGTCAGCTCGCTCAGACACGTGATAAGCATCATATCTTCCAGAGCAGGCAGTTACCAAGTTCAAACGTGATTCTCTCTCCAAATATGGCAATTGTCCAATCAAACCATGATTCCCTCGTCAGATATGGAGATCAATTCAAATTCAAAATCAAGTCAACATTATCTTGAGATAAATATAGTAATTTCCTAATATTATCTAAAAATATTAGGAAGCATAATTAATTTATAATTCTTTTCCTTATTTTTCCCAATTGTTTAGGGAATGTAATTAATTCAGGGTTCTCTTCCTAATTTTGCTACAATCAGAATTGTAACACTTCTTTCCCTATAAATAGGGATCAAGATCATTGTAACAGGAGGACAATATTCAATAATATACTGTCACTCTGCAGAATTAAAGAGACAGACAGTCGTGGACGTAGGCCAATTATTGCCGAACCACGTAAAAGCTTGGTGTTTCTCGTTTGATCCTTTGCTTCCGTCTTTGTTTTTCCTTGGTATTTGTGCTTTCTCACATTGATTGCAGGTATTGGGCATTGATTACTCGTCGACTGAATTCCAACGTCGACATTATACAACTAACAAAAAGTTTTCATCATTTTATACTACTAATGCATATATGTACATGCAAAAATATATAAATATCAATATGTGTCATGAAATGTTCAAATGCACATGGAAAATGTCAAAATGTGGTTTTCATCTCGAGTGGCCCATCTTCCCCCATTCAGATGCTTCCTTTATGACCTGACGGATCCGTGGAAAATAGTTTTAAATTTTAAAAGAGTAAGCACTATGCCCGATGAATAGATAAAGTTTTTGAAAACCAATGAAATCCTGATAAGAAAAACTAATATAATATAGAACATATAAGAATGTGAAGTATAAATAATTCATGTTTTAAAATAATTAAATTTCTTCCTAAGGCTTTATCTATAACTTCATATTATAGCAACCAAATTGTATTCATATAAATTGTCTTAAATAAGATTTATATTTGAATTTCTACACCAAACTAGTACTCAGAAATTTTGTTATACATGATGGAATTTCTCATCACACATGCAGCGGGCGGGGATAATTTCTGGGGAAGAGAGAATTTTGCCATACATTATAGAATTTCTCATCACATATGTAGAGGGCTGGGGATCTTGTCATCCACATGCTAGGTGACTCCATGATTCTGACTTTCTCTCAATCCCAATGGCTCAACTTTCTGACTTTTGCCAAGTATGTGTTTGGTAATATTCTGTTTCCAGGTCTTACTCATGTGATGCCTATTCTAACTGTTAGAGGGGAGGGTACATTTTGGTGTTCTAAAAACATTTTCTTTTCTCTTTTTCTTCTCAATTTTTTTTTTTGTTTAAAACATTTTACAAGTAAACCTTCAAATACTTTTTACAAAACTTTCTAAAATAAATATTTTTAGTTTCCAATCCAAACCTTACTTATGCATATACATTTATATTTAACCAAAAATCATGATTCTTCATGCAATTTATAAAACATATTACAAGCTTTCTTAAATCAAGTTTAAATTCACAACACACACGATATAGTTTACAAATCAAGTTATAAAACCTATTCTAGAATCAACACAAAACATAATTTCATAAAACATCTGACATGATTTGCTTTGTCAAATCATAAAACTATCTTAGAATCAATACAAAATATAAATTCACAATTTATCTAACATGATTTGAAATACCCAAAATGTCATGGGTTCTAGTTTCATGGGAAAATTAAAAGGACATGATTTCTAGTTTCATCAACCCTTTTGAAATCACAAACATAATCTTAATTTTATAAACTACAAAAGATACTTTATAATTTCACATCCAATTTCACATTTCATGAACCATAAATCATGTCTTAAAATTTAGAAAACACAATCTAAGGTTGGAAGATACTAAACATACTTTAAAGTTCAAAACAACATACTAAAATTTTTATTTCTCATATAACATCCACACTAATCACAATCCAATTTTTCTCAATCCATATAACATATATCAAAATCTCAAAACACACATTAAAATGTCAAAATATACTTTATATTTCCTAGATCATAACACAAATTTAAGTTTCAAAATTTTAGAAAAATTGAAACATGATAAAAATACTTTTATAATCAAGTTTGAGAAATATATCCACTTACTTGTTCTCTTCCAAACCTTATGGAAGCCCACTTGTGCTAGCCTTCTCCTTATGCCCTTTTTCACTTAAAATAACAACAAAACTCACTTAAGGTTTATAAGAATTAAACCAAGAAAATTGAATCTAAATTGAACTAATCTCATACCAAAATTATTTGTCCAAACTTCCTTGATCTTCTTCTCTTCTCCTTTCTCCTTCTTTATTCTCCTTCCTTGCTTTTAGTTTTATTTTTCTCCCTTGGATAGAGGGTTGTTCGGCCAGCCTTCAAATTGGATGAAAGATTGATCTTTGTTTCACAAAAAAATCACACATATATATATATATATGGTATCATGCATGGTAAAAGTTTAGGCCACTTAACCCTCATTTCCACCACTCATTTCATAATTATCTAGCCATTTATTTTCTTACATTTCTACTTTTGCTCTCTCCATAACTTTTCATTTCCATGCTTGTCCTTTTTAGAAATCTCTTGTTGTTCCATCCATTGCCCCCCACAATTCCTATAATTCCATATTCCTCTTTTTTTATGAATGGACAATTCTACCTTTCCAGCCTTCTCCTTTTTATATTTTTGCCTTAAGTGAGTGTAATTAGAAAACTAATTGGATATGTTTACAAAGCTAATCGGGTCTTACTAATATAATTGAGCTCACACTAATTTATTTCTCACTTGGGCTTTCTAATAAAAGTTTCTAAACAAACCCCTTTGACATTTTTATTTGCATCCAATCTAACTTCAATGAGAGATATATATAAATATAAATCCTATTAAACTGGTTCAAATTCGGGATGTTACAAATATTTTTTGAGATGTTCTTTCTTTAAGAGTTCTCCACTTCCATTCTTAGTGAAATACAATCTTTGCTTCGGTGACTGTGGTCATTGTGAAATACGCACCATTTCATTTGATCTCCTATTTCTAAAGGAGCTCTCATTTTCCTCGGGCATCGCATATCACCCCCCATGCCATTCAAAACTGCAATTACTTCAGTAAGGCTGATGTTTAGATTGTTAGGCGGCAAAGGCTTTTGAAATTTGCCCGATTTCTCAGCAGGTTGGCTCCTTTTATCCTTTTTCAAATTGTTCGGATACGAAGATCCTTTATTAGAATTTGGTCTGCACTATTACTTTCCTTTCTTGTTATCGCTCGACACTTTTTTGTCCTTTGATTTGCAACTCGCTACATCTTCCTCCACTTTATCTAGGCCCAGATATTTGCTAGAACATCCTCTATGGTTTTTGGAGGATATTTTGTTAGCCCTTTATGCAAGTCAAAACCTTGCAAGAGTCCTTTCATGAAACAGAGATTGTGGTTGTTGTGTTACAATTAGGGATCGACACTTTTTATTTGTTGAATCGACCAATGTAATCTCGCAGTCATTAATCAGGTCGTTTCACAATGGCATATAGATCATCCGAATGCTTTTCGAGCTTTCAGCTATTCAAGAATTGTTCCACAAACATATCTGTCAGTTGAGCGAAGGAACTGATACTCTCATTTGGGAGATTAATGAACCACTGGAGTGTTGGGCTGACTAGGCTTGAACTAAAGTTTTTGCACAGAACTGCTTCCCTAACATCTTTTAGATCATGACAGTGAACATTCGTTGTTTATATTGGGATATGTGATCATTCAGATTTGTGGTTCCATCATAAACTTTAAGATGAGGTAGGGCAGATTTCTTGGGCATCTCCACAAGAGCAATGGCGTTTATGAAGGGCAAATTAGTGAAGTTTCTAGCAATACTTTTCTTGATTGGTGTAGGCATTCTTGGGATTCGACTGATTAAAGCTTCGATTTCAGCGAACCTTTTGGTGAATTCATTGATGACTAAAGGGATGAGTTTCAAACTTTGGCCATTATTAGGGTCACTGTTTATCAGGTCCAACACTCGAATTTTTCTGTTTGCCTAGTCTACTGGGGTTGGGGCATGCGGTCAAACATTATGCGGTGTATCTACTGGCTGGTCACTCGACATCCTCATCGATTCACTCATTTCTAATGGTTCTCTTTCTAGGGTAGCGTCAACATCAACTAGTTCTATTGGGTCTAATTGTCATTCTGTCATGTCACATCCGTACTGCTGGAATTGTCAAGCTGGAATATCGAGCCCCCCCCACCGATCCAAAGCTCAATGAAGTTCCACCATTCCCCATTGTTACTTCGTTGGGGTTTGTTCATTCGTAACCAGGTAGCAGTGCTAAGGTGGTGGTTAATTGTCTCACTTTGCTTTGCAGTTCCGTATTTTCAACTCTAATGCCCCTATTTTCAGCCTCTAGCTCTTGCATTCTTTTTGCATAATTGTTTATTTGTGCCATTAAAGCATATATTTGCAACTCTATCGTCGTGTCCAGCGGTGGTTCCTCTAATGTTTAGACGTTGCTTTGTCACCGAGCCCTTCGAATTAAAGCTGTCAGTGCCCTACGATGGGCGCCAAAACTATTATAGGTAAAATTTGTGATTGATAAACAAAAGAAGAGGCACTAAAAACTAACCTAAAGGGAATTGAAAACAAATATGAAAGATGAAACAAAAAGGGAACAAAAATATGATATTATTAAGTAAAATGATTTTGATAGAGTAGTAGCTAGATTTTCTCTTTAGTTCCCCTTACTTTGACGAGAAGGATTTGCTATTTATAGATGGCTCGACCTCAACTGCTTCTTCACAAGACACCCCTTGTTGTGCGTCAGTCTCTCCACTTCACGAACTACGCATTGAGGCGGTGTGCTCGCTACTTTCACACCAAGTTAATTGATTGTGGCTTAATGATACCTGAGATAAGTAGGGTTGGATGGTCGACTTGAATAGTTGGGTTGAATCTTGGTACCTAACTTTCCTAGGTTTTGTGTGATTCTTTGTGGGCTTTAACTATCTTAACTTTAATGGACTCTTGGGCTTTAGATTAGTATTTTTTAACCATTACAGCCTTTTGTTTTATCACTTTTTTACACATTTTTGTGAACATATCATGAATAAAACAAATTAAATATAAACATAGAGATGAAAAGAAGAAAGATCATATGTGAAAGTGTAAGAAATTTACTTAAAAATAGGTAGCAAATGGATGAATAATGTTAAAAAAATGTTTAAGAAATCAAAGGATTGTTTATATAAGATTTGAGAGTTCAAACTTCAAACTACTACCTAGTATTTGCTTAGGATGCTCTCTTCATCTCTATATATTGTCGTCCAATATTGAAGGAAATGAGTCAAAGACAATTGAAACTGATTGCTCTGAAGTTTGACCAACAACCATTATTGTTAATGTCGACGTTGAAATTCAGTCGACGAGTAATCAATACCCAATACCTGCAATTAATGTGAGAAAACACAGAAATCTAGAAAAAGCAATAAAGGACCAAGAACCAAACACGAAGACAAAGGGTTTTTAACGTGGTTTAGTAATAATTAGCCTACGTCCACGACTATTTATCTCTTAAATTTTGCAGAGTGACAGTGTATTATTGATTATTCTCTGATCATGTTACAATGATTTTAATCCCTATTTATAGGGAAAGAGGCGTTATAATTCTGGTTATAGCAAATCAGGAAAAGAATCCTGAATTAATTACACTTCCCAAATAATCAGGAAAAATAAGGAAAAGAATTGTAAAGTAATTATACTTCCTAATATGGTTGAATAATATCAGGAAACTGCTTCCATAAAATAAGGGATGATGTTGATTCGGTTTGAATTCGAATAGACTTTCATATCTGATGAAGAAATCACGGTTTGATTGGGTAACTGCCATGTTCGGAGAGAGAATCATGATTGAAATAGGCAACTGCATGTTCTGGAAGATACTGTATTCATTACGCTTCTGAGCGAGCTGACGTGTCTATGGCGACCTGTGAGCTTGAGCTCGCTAAGAGACGAACTGTGCATGAGGCGAGCTGCGGTCTGACTGTGTTCACAGGTCTGTTGATGTCAGCTGACGGATTTACCCGAGTGAGCTGAAGAGCTTGCTGGCCTTAAAATCGATACCGAGCCTCGTCTGATCGGCCTTGACTGGGTTGACTTTTATTGGGCCTGAATTGGGCTTTTACCAACCCATTTAATGAGTCCAAAAAATACATATAACATTAGCCCCCTAGCTCTCAGTTCGCTTCCGCGAGCTGGGAGTTCGAGCTTGTTGGTAAACGCTGGCTTCCTTGGCACACTAACCTTCATAACTGCTTTTGTGCATTTTCAAATTCCACCTTTTCAATCGCGACACGTGGCAGTCATGCAGAAGGTAACTGAAACGACGCATGCACATCTTTTACACGCGTATTTAATGCGCACGTCTTTCAACTGACGGCTCCATGATTACACGACCGTACCTTGCGCTGCACCATTGGATTTATGACGGTTACACTTTTCAAAGATCTAACGGTTGGGGTTCAACCTCGCTTGTCTATATAAACTGATGGAACCTCTTCCATTTTCTTCTTTCATCTGTTATTTTCTTTCAAAGCAATCAAGTGTTCAAGCATTCAAGCAACTAGGACCTACTGCCTTTTCACAAAATCAACATCCTTATTCACCGTTTTTCAATCTCTTCGACGATTCAAGGTAAGACACCTTTTTCTTCAAACTTTCTGTTTTTGGTTTATTTTCATATCTGCTTATCCTTGTGTATGTGATGGTTTGAATATGTTATGCTCTTGATATCAAACTGTTGCTGTTGCTTGAATATCACTTTGAACATAGCATGTCTGTTGTTGTTGAGTCTTTCTGATCATTGTCGAATCTCGTTGCTATGGGTTCTTTGTTTGAACGTGACTTTTCAACTTCTGTTGGTTTGATCTGGTTTTTTACTTGTTCACGACTGGACTACTTTTTGTGACTTGTAATGCATGCTTGACTGTTGATTTAGGATTGTTGTAGTCTTGTTAGCTCGCAGGTCGTTGCTTTTGTTGACTGAAACCTCCATTACATAGTCTGACTGTTTTCTTTTGTTCAGATGTCCTCAAGCGGAGCTCGCAAGGGAATTATTCCAAGCAGTGAAGCTCATGAGCGAGATCAAGCCCGAGCTTATGCTATACAGGGAAGAGCAGCTCGGGATACATTCGCTTGTCATCCTTCATCGCTAAAGCGTCCTGAGGTGGAGGGACTTGTCACTCAATTCCACATCCCTTTGGGTTGTCGTGTATTGCTACCTGACTCAAAGAATCATGCATGTTATCCACCAAGGGGATACGTCGCCATCAGTGTTTAACACTTCGAACAGAGACTACGGTTCTCCATTCAACCGTACTTGATCGCATTTCTCAATAAGGTCAAGCTCGCGCCATTCTAGTTAACTCCAAACTCCTATGCGCAGCTGACCTCGCTGGCCATGGCCTTCCTCAAGAACGGCCTTCGTCCCCCTACTCCAAAAATTATACAGCAGTTCTACTCCTTCAAGGCTCTGAGCACAGCAGAAGGAGAGAAACCGGAGGCATTTATTACCTCACAGCCCGTCCGTCGAAATACAAAGATCTCTTACCCAAAGGAGAAGCGAAAGGCAAGTCCAACGTCGGGCCGTATAAGACAAGTTGGTTCTATATCTCGTGCCCCTCTCTCATAGATCTCCAAAATTTCAGCTTCGTCCTAAAACCAGGTATACATAAAGGAAATATAATGAGCTGAATATTTACTTATTTTTATTATTTTTTATTATAATGCTTTGCTTTGCTTTTGCAGTGCTGAAAATGGACGAGTCCCCTCTTAGCAGCGAGGAAGAACGAGCTCTGGACAAGCTCGCAATTTCAGAGGACGCGGGAATCAGCAATAAATTTGACGATGCTGTCCTTAGAGCTTACGGCCTTGCTCCTCCTAAGGAATCCCCTCTTCTGCGATCTGAGGAGGACATAGGCAAGACCAGCGATAACCCTAAACTTCCTTCTGTTTTTGAAGTTCCAGTTCAGGTGGGGGACATGCCTGCTTCCCGACCTCTGCAACCAGTCTCTACACAAGTAGTAGGTACAACTAGTTCACCTTCTCCAGCTCGGAAAGCTTCTACCCAAGGTGCTCCTGCTCGCGCCTTACCTAAGGCGAAATCGTCTTCAGCTCGCGCCCCATCAAAGGGGGCTTCTCGAAAAACTACTTCTCCAGCTCTTGCCCCAGCTCGGACAGAACCAGATCCAGCCCACACAGCCCCTACTATACAGGTTGACTCATCCTCTTCTCCACATCACACATCTACCCCAGGGGCTTCACTGCCATTTCCAGCTCGCGCTCCAACCCCCGTTCCTTCCTCCGGGTGAATTCCAGCCAACAGGAAGAAACTTGTTCTTTTGAAATCTCCTCCTGCTGAACGACCTGCTACATCTCCCGCCTTCTCGACTCTTTCAGCGAAACGGTCTGCCGAGGCCTTAGCCACTCTTGTGGCCCCTTCAAAACGCTCAAAATCATCTATCAAGGACCAGACTCCTATGGTCGCTACTTTCAGCGAAGTGCCTGCTGCTGCTGAGGCCACTGCTCCTTCAACCGCTGCTCCCAGCGAAGTGCCTCTTGCTGCTGGTTCTTCCGGTCTTCAGCCGACTCCAACTTCCAGCTTGCTACCTGGAAAAGGTGACGCTCCTCCTAAGGTTGTTTCGCAGGAAACCCGAGCTGGCCCCAGTAAAAGAGCAACTAAGCGCATCGTTCATTTGCGGCCTACTGCTACCTGGGATGGCAAACGCGATATTCCAGAAGCTAAGAGAAACCCCCTCGCCAACGAGACCAACCGTTGAGATTAGGTCTGGGGGAAGATATTTGACCTCCTTCCTTGACAACTGGGAAACGATCATGCTTAACCACGCAAATGTCTTGGAAAATAAGTACCTTAGAAGCGAGGATCTGGACGAATTCGTAACTCGTCATTCCATGCTAGTAAGTCATTTTCCCTTATCTGCCGACCTCTTTACTTTATTAAATACTAACTCGTAACGTTTTCAGGGTGCTCTTGGCGCGATGAAGCGGAGAAGGCAGACAAGGGCTACAAACGATGCAATAAGGAAACTGGAAGACGAGCTGGATAAGGCCAAAGATGAAGTTGCGCGTTTGGCTGAAGGTAGAGTGCAGGGTCAGGAAGCACAGATCGCTGAGGCCAATACTGCAAGGCAGGCATTTGAGGAAGCTTTGAAGAAAATGGAAAATGAGCATGTCATGCTAAAGGATGAGCTACTCAAAACAAAGGAAGAGCTAAAGCAATCTGAGCAACGGGCTGAACTGGACGAACAGCGGGCTTCAACTGCAGAAGAGAAGATTGAAGTGCTTCATCGCCAAGTTGATGTTGCTTTGGCGTGAGCTGAAGCTGTTGAGAAACAGGCCGAGGAAGCTAAGAAGGGAGCTAATGAAATGGAAGTTGCAGCTAAACGTGCTGAGGAGGCTGCAGCCAAACGAGCTGAGGAGGTTGGAACTGTGGCTAAACATGCCCAAGAGGCTGAGCATCGAGCTGAGGTGCTTAGGCGACAGGTGGGGGAGGCCATTCAACAAGCCGAGGCTGAAAAGAAACGAGCAGAAGCCGTTCAGAAAAATGCTGAGGACATTAACCAGCTTGCAGATAATGCCTTCGAGGAGCTAACAGTCTTCAGAGAGCAGGCTGCTCGAGAATTAGAAGTGCAGGTTGCTGACGCAAGGGACGAGGCTGAGGAAAGAACAAGTCGCGACTTCCTCTATACACTGTGGATGTCCCATCCAAAAATGGATTTTTCTATCTTTGGGGACATAGGACTTGAAACCGTAGAGGATTTTAAAGCAAGGGCTGCCTCGTCCTCAATTGATCCAATTCTTCCCTTAGAGCAAGCTCTTGGCACGACCTCCCAAGCTGAGCCAGTTATCGACCTCGTTCCTCCTGGAGTGTCTTCTTCTCATGAGGACATTTTATCAGGCCCAGGCCCTTCAGCTCAAGTTTAAGAGCTCGTCTTTTCTTTGTTCTTTTCATTGTATTTTTTCAACTTTCAATCTGTAAACAGCTTTTACATTTAATGAAATTTCTTTCATTATTTCTTCTGTGTTTGAATGCATTTAAGCTATTGTGTATAACATATTTTATACTCTTCATCTTTAGAATTATCAAACTTCTTGTGAGCTGATAGTTAATGAATTCTAAAATCTGATAATGCATTAAGTTAATGAAATGATGTAAACACAGACAATTGATCTTTTAGAATGTTAACGAGCTATGCAGGGGTCGTCACCTCGCCTGCTTTTTAGGCTCATTTGGCGAGCTATGCAGAGGCACTTAGTCATCTGCATTTTAGGCTCTTTTTATACAGCGAGTTATGCAGGGGTCGTCACCTCACCTGCTTTTTAGGCTCTTTTTCATTTGTAGCGAGCTATGCAAGGACACTTAGTCACTTGCTTTTTAGGCTTTTTTTCATTTGTAGCGAGCTATGCAAGGACACTTAGTCACTTGCTTTTTAAGCTCTTTTTCATTTGTAGCGAACTATGCAAGGGCACTTAGTAACTTGCTTTTTAGGCTCTTTTTATATAGCGAGCTATGCAAGGGTTGTCACCTCACCTGTTTTTTAGGCTCTTTTTCATTTGTAGCGAGCTATGCAAGGACACTTAGTCACTTGTTTTTTAGGCTCTTTTTCATTTGTAGCGAGCAATGCAAGGACACTTAGTCACTTGCTTTTTAAGCCCTTTTTCATTTGTAGCGAGCTATGCAAGGACACTTAGTCACTTGCTTTTTAGGCTCTTTTTATACAGCGAGTTATGCAGGGGTCGTCACCTCGCCTGCTTTTTAGGCTCTTCATCATTAGCGAGCTATGCAGAGGTACTTAGCCATCTGCTTTTTTGGCTCTTTGACGAGCTATTTAGCTCGGAACATGTTAGCCTTAGTGAAATGAATTGAGTCACAAGTTGGGGAAATGGAGCTTTCATTAACTAGAATGATTTTGAATTACATATTACAAAGAGTTCACTGATGATAAGGACGCAGATGCTCGGCATTCCATGCTCGAGGGATTTCGGCTCCATTCTCGCTAGCTAAATGATAAGCCTCATTCCCCAAGCTTGCTGTGACAACATATGGTCCTTCCTAGTTCGGGCCTAAGGATCCATCACTTGACTTGCGGGCTCCTAACAGAATGAGACGTAAAACTATGTCTCCAACATTGAATCTGCGAATCCGAGCATACTTGTTGTAGTACCTCGCTATTCTCTGCTGATAGACAGCTACCCTTAACCTGGCCGTTTCTCTATGTTCTTCAAGCAGGTCCAGGTTTGTTACAAGTAGCTGATCGTTGTCATTTGGATTGAAGGTTGCTCTTCTTTGCGAGGTGACTTCAAACTCAGCTGGGATCATAGCCTCAGATCCATACACCATTGAGAACGGGGTCTCGCCAGTGGAGTTGCGAGTTGTGGTTCTGTAAGACCACGATACTTTCTGAAGCTCGTCTACCCATGCTCTCTTCTTTGCTTCCAATTTCATCTTTAGGGTTTGCTTGATGATTTTGTTAACAGCTTCAACTTGGCCATTGGCTTGTGGATGGTCCACTGCTGAGAAGCTTTTAACAATCTTGAGGTCGCTGCAGAACCTAAGAAACTGGTCGCTAGCGAATTGGGTTTCATTATCAGTCACAATCTACTGTGGGACCCCGAATCTGCAAATGATATTGCTCCACACAAATTTCTCAATTTTTGTTGTGGAGATTTCAGCTAACTCTTTTGCTTCCGCCCACTTGGTGAAGTAGTCCACTGCGACCACTGCATGCTTGCATCTTCCACGAGCCATCGGTAGGGGTCCGATCAGGTCCATCCCCCAAATCGCAAAGGGCCACGGGCTCACCATCTATTGGAGGTAAGCTGGTGGAGCTCGCGGAACATGGGCAAACCTTTGACACTTGTCGCATTTCTTCACTAAGTTAATGGCATCTTGCCTCATGGTGGGCTAGTAGAAGCCTTGACGAAGTGCCTTCTGAGCTAGAGACAGCCCTCCAGCGTGGTTCCCGCAGTGGCCTTCATGTATCTGCCTTAGTACTGCTTCACACTCAGGGCCATCAATGCATCTTAACAGTGGAGTTGAGAACCCCTTCTTGTATAATGCATCATCATAGATGCAATACCTGGCTGCTCTAGCTTGCAGACGCCGGGCTTCCAGCTTGTCACCTGACAGCTTTCCGTCCTGCAAATAACTGAGAATAAAGCTCATCCAGGAATCAGGCTGCACAATTATGGCCATCGTCACATTCTTTTCCTCTGTACTTGGAGCTGGTAGAAACTCAACTGGGATCGCCCTAAGGAAATCTGTATCTCGAGTCGTCGCGAGGCGAGCTAGTGCATCAGCATGCGAGTTCTGAGCTCGTGGAATCTGCTTCATTTCGTACCTCTTAAATGCACCTAGCAGCTTGTGAACTTTCTGGAGGTAGAGGGCCATTTTTGGTCCCCTGGCTTGATATTCCCCCAATACGTGGCCGACAACGAGCTGCGAATCACTGAAGACTTTTAAACGCTCAGCTCGCATCTCTTTAGCCAAACGCAGTCCCGCGAGCAGAGTTTCATACTCAGCCTCATTGTTTGTCGCCTGAAAGCCAAACCTCAGAGCACAAAGGATTTTGTGGCCTTCAGGACTGATCAGTAGAATTCCAGCTCCAGCTCTCTGCTCGTTTGATGATCCATCAACATAAAGTTCCCAGGCTGGTCCTTCAGAAGATTCAGCTTCATCCTCCATGCTGCAATGAAATCTGCCAGAGCCTGAGCTTTGATAGCCGTTCTTGGTTTGAACTGGATATCAAACTGTGCGAGCTCCACTGCCCATTTCAACAAACGACCTGATGTGTCCGCTTTCTGCAAAACTTGCTTCAATGGGTATTGGGTGAGGACTTCAATTGTGTGAGTTTGAAAATAAGGCCGCAGCTTCCTCGATGCAATCACCAGGCAGTAAGCTAGTTTTTCCATCTGCAAATATCTGGTTTCAGCATCCTGTAACCGTTTGCTTACATAATATACCGAAAGCTGTGTCTTTTCTTCTTCCCTCACTAGTGCAGCACTCAGAGCTTGCTTCGACACTCCCAAGTACAAGATCAGCTTTTCATCTTCTTTGGGCTTGGAAAAAAGTGGAGCTCGCCCCATATATTCCTTCAACTGTTGGAAGGCAACTTCACACTGCTCTATCCACTCGAAGCTTTTGGCTTTCTTCAAAATATCGAAGAAAGAAATGCACTTATCAGTAGCTTTTGAGATGAACCTGCTTAGTGCTGCGACCTGGCCATTGAGACTCTGTACATCTTTCACCCTTGTCGGCGATCTCATGTCGATCAATGCTTTGATCTTCTCAAGGTTTGCTTCAATTCCCCTACTGTTGACCATGAAGCCTAGAAACTTCCCAGAAGCTACTCCAAATGCACATTTGAGTGAATTTAACTTCATTTGGTAGCTTCTCAGAATCTGAAACATCTCTCTCAGGTCGTGAACATGGTCTCCTATCTGCTTGGATTTTACTAGCATATCGTCAACATAGACCTCCATGGTCTTTCCAATTTGTTCCTCGAACATCATGTTCATCAAGCGTTGATAGGTCGCTCCAGCATTCTTCAAACCGAAGGGCATCACCTTGTAGCAATATAATCCTCTACCGGTCATGAATGAGGTGTGCTCTTCGTCTTCAGGTTTCATTGGGATCTGGTTATATCCCGAATATGCGTCCATGAAGCTCAAGAGCTCGTGGCCAGCAGTAGCGTCCACGAGCTGGTCTATCCTTAGCAGAGGAAAACTGTCCTTCGGGCACGCTTTGTTCAGGTCAGTGAAGTTGATGCAAGTTCTCCACTTCCCGTTCTTCTTTTTCACTAGTACAGGATTGGCGACCCAAGTCGGGTAGTAAGCTTCTCTGATGAACTTGTTAACCAGCAGCTTGTCTACCTCTTCCTTTAGTGCGAAGTATCGTTCCCCTATCATTACCCTTCTCTTTTGACGAACTGGCTTGTGGTGCGGATCAATATTCAATCTGTGAGACATCACCTTTGGATCTATCCCCACCATGTCCTCATGATTCCATGCGAATACATCCAAGTTCGTCTTTAGGAAGTCAGCGAGCTGGGTTTTCAATTCTGGAGCTAAATCTCTACCCAGCTTCAGGCACCTTTCTAGATCTACCTCGCTGACTTGTACATCTTCCAATTCCTCAATTGGACCGGTAGCTCGATCTACATCTACCTCGCGAGGGTCCAGGTCGTGACTGACTCCTTTCTCAGTCATAGCTCGTGGCTCGCCCCCTGAGACCACATTTACTTTCTTTCCTCTCACGCCCATCTTCACAACGTCTTCGTAGCAGCGTCTTACTAAATGCTGCTCTCCTCGAACACATCCAATGCCATTGGGAGTTGGGAACTTGACGGTAAGAGTTCTGGTCGAAGTAACCACGTCCAACTCGTTCATGGCAGATCTCCCCAGGACCACATTATATGCTGATGGGCAGTCAATTATTAAGAAGTCTGTCAGGGTTGTTACCTGATGACCTGCCTCCCCCAGAGTCAATGGCAATTTAATCTGCCCCACTAGTACTACAGCATCTCCAGTGAAACCAAATAAAGGCTCTGGGGATGGTGCCATTTGTTCTGCTCGCAGCCCCATCTGATCAAAACAACTCCTATACATCACGTTCACCGAGCTTCCAGTATCAATCATGATGCGCCTAACTTCCACATTGCTGATTTTAGCTTGTATAACCAGCGCATCGTTATGAGGCCAGATCACTCCTCTAGCATCTTCATCTGTAAATACAATCTCGTCCGAGGTCGGCTTTGCCCTTTTTGCAGGTCCCTCCGACCCATTGAGCTGAAACGAATGATTCGCTTCTCGGACGTACCTCTCGTGCGATCTGTTGGAGTCACCTGCGATATGGAGGCCACTATAAATGGTAAAAATGGTTCTTACCGCAGGTTCCTGACCTTGCTCGGAAGCTCGTAGGGGTTGTTGCTGATGTGTTGGTTGTTGTTGGTGAGGTCGTTGTTGTGGAGGTCGCGAGTCTATAGGTCTTGCTACGTAGTCTCCCAGGCGACCTCGCCTGATCAATTTCTCAATGGCGTTTTTCAACGCTCAGCAATCTGAAATACTGTGCCCGACCTCATTATGATAGGCACAGAACTTGTTTTGATCCCTTTGATGAACAGGAGCCCTTATAGGATTGGGCCTCCCAAAATCCTCCTTATTTCTCTCCGCAGCGTAAATCCTGTCCGGTGATGCCGTCAGGACGCTGTATCCTTCATGGCGACCTTGACGTTGAGGTTGCTCATACCTTGGCTCTCTCCTTGCTCTCTTAGCGATCTGGTTACTCGAGCCACTATTCATACCTTCTTCGTTCCTGTCAATATTTCTCCTCTTTGGCTGGTTAGAACTGGCAGCTTCATTCTTCTGATTCTGCTTCTTTGGGCCGAAGGTCTCTTCCCACCTGATCTCTTTCGCAGCTCGCTCGTAAAATTCTCCCAGATCCTTCACTAGGGACTTATAAATGCTTTCGTACAACTTTCCATCCTTGCGCAGCCCAGCTGAGATCGCTGTCAATATGCTTTCATCTGATGGATGCTCGACATTTGCGATCTCGCATCTAAACTTGGTAATGTATTCCTTCAACGACTCACCCTGACGCTGGAAGATGGTGGCTAGGTGGCAGGATGGAGCGAGCTACCTTCTCAGTGCTCTGTACTGACCAACGAACTTCTATTGGCATTGCTCCCAACTTCCTATGCTGCAAGTTGGGAGATTTTTGAACCACGTCCTCGGAATATCCCCCAATGTAGTTGGGAATACTCGGCACTTCACCATCGAACTTCCTGTCTGCAGGTCCATCTGAACGTTAAAGGCGTCGAGATGGTCATAGGGGTCATTGTCCCCATTGTATTGCTGAATGCTTGGCATCTTGAACCTCGGGGGGAGAGGCTGTGTCTCAATCTCCCTTGTGAAGAGAGTCCTTCCCCCATAGTACCCACGCTGCTCCGGGGTTTAAGGTCGTGCCTCTAACTACTGGACCCTTTGGAGGAGTTCCTCTACTTGGGGATCTCGGAGCTCGTATCTCCTCCTGTGATCATGACTAGGGGCAGGGTGCTCTGGGTCATACCTTTCGTCTTCTTCGAACAGACCCTCAGGTTGAAAGGATCTTCCCTGTCTATGCTCATCATTAAACGCCGAGCTGCAACTCTGGCTCTATCGTGGCCAACCTCTTCCCGCCGGTTTCCATCCTGGCTCAACCTTACCATCAGGTTATCTGGGCGCGCGACCTCCCTTTCTTCCCGAACAGGGTGTCTTCCAGCCTTAGAGTGCGCGTTGGAGGAGCGAGCTGAGCCTGCAGGTCGTGGGACTTCCCTTGCCAGCCTGTCGGTACTTGCACCACTTCATGCTGCTGGGGCACATGCCTTGGTACCTGGACCTCAACCTTGGGCATGTTCTGTACCTGAGTTTGTACCAACATATTAACGGCCTCTGTGAGTTGTCTGACCGTATCCTCCAACGCTTCTTGTCTCTAGATCAACGCATTCTGCCCTTCGGCTAATGGGGCAATTGGAACAGTCTGACGGGGAGGCAAAGGAGGGATACCAGTCGCGGCGCCAAGTGCCTGTCCATGGGACGTGCCTGCTACATGCATGGGTGCATCCTGCATAGGCTGTAAGTTCTGCTGGGATTGGTTCACATGACTCTCCGCCTGGTCATCATCTCCAAAATTCCTGTTTGTTCTGGTCCTTACCATGTTGTTAGAAATTGATGAACTGAGATGAAAAAAATTGCAGTTTGGACCCTCCTTCTAGCGCCAAAATGTCGACGTTGAAATTCAGTCGACAAGTAATCAATACCCAATACCTGCAATCAATGTGAGAAAGCACATAAATCTAGAAAAAACAATAAAGGACCAAGAACCAAACACGAAGACAAAGGGTTTTTAACGTGGTTCAGCAATAATTGGCCTACGTCCACGACTGTCTATCTCTTAAATTCTGCAGAGTGACAATGTATTATTGATTATTCTCTGATCATGTTATAATGATTTTAATCCCTATTTATAGGGAAGAGGCATTACAATTCTGGTTATAGCAAATCAGGAAAAGAATCCTGAATTAATTACACTTCCCAAATAATCAGGAAAAATAAGGAAAAGAATTGTAAAGTAATTATACTTCTTAATATGGTTGAATAATATCAGGAAACTGCTTCCATAAAATCAGGGATGATGTTGATTCGGTTTGAATTCGAATAGACTTCCATATCTGATGAGGAAATCACGGTTTGATTGGGTAACTACCATATTCGAGAGAGAATCATGGTTAAAATAGGCAACTGCCTGTTCTGGAAGATACTGTATTCATTACGCTTCTGAGCGAGCTGACGTGTCTATGGCGGTCTGTGAGCTTGAGCTCGCTAAGAGACGAACTGTGCATGAGGCGAGCTGCGGTCTGACTGTATTCACAGGTCTGAGGGATTTACCTGAGTGAGCTGAAGAGCTTGCTGGCCTAAGAATCGATACTGAGCATCGTCTAATGGGCCTTGACTAGGTTGACTTTTATTGGGCCTGAATTGGGCTTTTACCAACCCATTTAATGAGTCCGAAAAATAAATATAACAGTTAACAATGAAGTGTTATTTTTAATCAAAATACAAACTTCACTTTACGATGAAATATTTATTAAGTTATGAATATTAAATCGTTATTGAATTATTACACATATGCCCTTGAGGGTTATAGATCTGAACCTCAAGGGCACATGAGTACATGTATAAATTTCATATATATATATATATATATATTCCTAGTATCGATTGGATTCTGGGTTTAGAATCGTAGACTGGAACATGAATCGAATATGGTCAGTTCTTCAATGGAGGAACTGAACATGAATTCACTTATTACATAAATTAATTCGAACATCTAGAAATCGTTTCAGATTGCTTCAATTAAGGCGGTTCATGTTTTATTTGCCCATCCCTACTAGTCATGATAGGCAAAGCTAACAATGTGTGTCACGTAGTAGCAATGCGATTTCCTATTCTAGAACACATTAATTTGATGATAAATCTCTGCAAGCTTTTAGCTTTGAAAAAACAAGACATTCTCATCACATTTGTTACCCTAGAGATGTACACCAAAACCAATGAAAATTTTCCTAACATAAGGTTTGTAAACATACCAAACAGTAATCCACAGTCAGAGGAATATCAAACAACGGATGTGCATTGTTTTGGTTGAGCTGTTATGACCAAGTTAAGAATTCTCTTTGAGCAAATTCTTGATAGCCTTTCAACCTCTTGCGACTTTCATCACAATTGACCGGTTACACCAAATTTTCACTTGATATTAATGGTAGAAGAGAGCAAAGGAAACTCTCTTGAATGGATGGGGTATGGGCTATTTACGGAAATACAAAAAAAAAGGAATATAATAGCATTTATAGTCTGAGTTGGTGTGTGAATGAAGGCTAGACGTGGTCCAACGACCTCTAGGTGAAGGAGCTAGTCTATGAGTGAAATTTGTGAACAATGCAAGGAATCACTCGCATTATAACCGTAGAATCACTTAACATGACCAAGCCAAATGCTTGATTTGAAGGAGGAATCACTCAACTCCAAGATTACAAGATATTTAGGAAATAAATCTCAAATTCCACATCTTTTCATATTTTCATCAAGCAGATATATAATGAATTACATCATAATTTTAAACATCATTTAAAACATTTGCTAATTTGAAGACAATGAACAACGATTGTATAATTTTTTTTAAGGATGATGGTAGACATGTACACTCTTGGCCAAAGTCGAATATCGTGATCCTTGTTTTAATAACCAGCAACTAATTAAAGATCACATGCCAAATTTCTGAAATAGTTAATTTTTTTTTTTAAATAAAATAGTCGATTTATATAAGCACGAAACTCATTGAATACGTTTTATTCAGGCTAATATATCATAGAGAAATTTGTGATTTGATATGATAATTTGTGCAAAATTAGGAGGCTTGGGTACATTAAAAAAAATAATTAAATTCGAACGGTAAGAGGAAGTGAAATATTTAAGTAATTGTATCGAAGACCGCGAAAAGAAAAAAATGGGTTAACTTTGTAAGATTCCCAGATTCCTAGACAAGTTGAATGATCATGAGCACTTTGTCGAAGGTCTTCCCCACACAAGCAAATTAAATAAGATAAATCCAACAATTAAGAGAAAAATAAGTTAAAAATAATAATGCTAAACGTAGACAAAATTTCACTATCATTCATGATATTTAAATACTGCGTGGAAAAGGTGAATATATATAATAGAAAGTAAATTACAAACTAACTATTTGAGATATATTTTTTCAGAAGCTAAACTTTTCAATTCATTAACAAATAGCTCAAAACCCTTAGTGAATCCGTTACTTGTAATCATGGGCTGTAATTGATTTTTAAAATATCTGTTAAAATTTATTAAAATAATATTAACAAATTTTATATTTCCACCATTCAATTTAATGGTCAGTGGAGATGTTTTGTGAAAAATACTTTTACAAATTAAAAAGAATGTGGATATCCATTCCTCATTTTAGAGATAAACGATGAAAAATCAAATGTAAATTAAAAACATAAAATCAAAAACTTAAAAATGCAAATTTAAGAAGTTGGAGGTGGAGATTCCAAATGTGATCTCCACCACCAGCATCTTTAAGTGATGGAGATTTCAAGCTGGGTTCTATATCGTTGGTGACAATCAAAATTGTCGGGGAAGAAGATCCTAGGTGGGATCCTTTGCATTGGAGCGAAGACAAAGACCTATAAGATGGAGATGAAAACCTATATTTTGGGTCTCCATTTCGAAAATTCTAACTCCAATAGTTATTCATATGTACTTTAGTTGGTCAAAGTTCAAGTTCACATGTACACATTTCATATTAAAAGCAAACAATATAAAGATGTAAATTTTTTCATTGATTTTTAAGCTTACAGTTGTTTGTATATAAAGTGAATATTAAGAATTTTACACTATGTATTGTAATAAAATTTTACAAAATAAAGTTTAATATTAATTTCATTTGTTGAATTGAATTCGTTAATTTATGTATAAGAAATTATTTAGAATTTCATCAAAATACTTTTCCAAAGAAAATGAAAAAAGAATTTAAATAAAATTATTAGAGAGAATAGTAAAATAAAATAGAGTATCATTGACAGTTTAATTGAATTATTTTTTAAAAATAATTTAATTAATTTAATATTAAAATTTGAATTTCCACAGTCCATTTAATGGACATTAAAGATATATTTTACCTTCCTCTTCTAAGATCTCTAATAGTCATATATCTTTTCATCCACATTAATTATCAGGGCTTAAATCCCTATAAATGCATTTTATAAGTTTATATATATATATATACAAAACTTATTCTCCTTTTAACCAAACTATATAAGCAATAATTAATGCCACAAACCTCTAATCCATTTCGTTTTAATTTATTAAAAAAGAAAAGAAAAGAAAAGGGACCATAGTGATGTTGACAACTTAAAGAATGTAACCTAAACAAAATACAATAAAATAACATTGGCATGGAGCACACCTTCCTTCAATTATTGTTGGATTTATTAGTTTACAACTATTTATATAAATTTATATAGCTTAATTAGCATAGACAAGTACTCAATCGATTTATCTTTCTGCGAGGGATCATCATTTGAATGAATATCAATCCTAGTCATGGCAAGCAAAGCTAACAATGTGCGTCACGTAGTGGCAATGCCGTTTCCTGCTCTAGGACACCTTAATCCGACGTTGAATCTCTGCAAGCTTTTAGCTTTGAGCAAAACAGGACATTCTCATCATAGTTGTTACCCAATAACAAGTTTCCCAACATAAGGTTTGTAAACGTACCAAACAATATTCTACCGTCGGAGGAATCCCAAACCGCGGATGTACTTCGTTTTGGTTTAGCTGTTTTGACCAAGTTGGGAGCTCCATTTGAACAAATTCTTGATAGCCTTCAACCTCCTGCTGCTTTGATTATAACTGACCTTTCACTATCTTGGGCAGTCCACGCCGGAAATCACAGAAATATTCCAATTGCTGCGTTTTGGCTGGTAAACTTAACTGAATTTTCCTTGCATTCTCATCTGAATCTCTTCAAAGAAAAACAGTTCCCGACTGATTTGAAAGGTCAGATTCTAATATAATATTCACGTCCTCGTTTTCATTACATATAATATAAGTGTTGAAGTTATGTTTTATACAATTTTCGAATATCTGAAGTTATGCTTTATTTGTTAATATATATCTTACATGAGGACGTGAATACATGTAGAGTATGTTAGTGAATACAAGTTTGTCTGTTTGTGAATACATGTGGAGCATGCTAATGAAGTTGTGGACTTCATCCCTGGAATTTCTCCGCTACGAGTGTCTGATCTTCCTCGTGTCTTTGCACACGGCCATTCTGTCGCACTAGATGCCTGGGGTTTAAATTTGCCCGCATCCGAAATACAGTATCTTTTG
Organism: Litchi chinensis; assembly: GCA_019925255.1. Classification (NCBI taxonomy): domain Eukaryota; kingdom Viridiplantae; phylum Streptophyta; class Magnoliopsida; order Sapindales; family Sapindaceae; genus Litchi; species Litchi chinensis. The sequence goes on along the minus strand of CM034464.1, from coordinate 28,270,669 downwards.
TGCCCCTCCATCTATGAGCTAGAATCGCAAGTCTTTGACTCTCTAAGAGCAAAACACAATTTCCCTATCTATGCTCTTGGTCCTCTAATACCCTATTCTGATCTCAATGATGACAAAGTCAGTCCAACCCCAGACTATATAGAATGGCTCAATTCTCAACCTACAAACTCTGTGTTGTATGTCTCAATGGGAAGTGCCCATTCACTTCCAAGTGCCCAAACAGATGAAATGGCTGCTGGACTAAGAAATAGCGGTATTTGATACTTATGGGTGGGACGTTAGAACACTTCTCGGCTTGAAAAGGAATGTGGTAAACTGGGAATGGTGGTGCCTTGGTGTGACCAAATGAGGGTGTTGAGACATTCTTCTATTGGGGGATTTTTGACACATTGTGGGATGAGTTCCACGTTTGAAGCTGGCTTTTTAGGCGTTCCAATGCTTACTTTTCCTTTATTTGGGGATCAGTTCTTAAACTCTAAGCTAATTGTGGAAGATTGGAAAGTTGGATGGAAGTTGAGGACGGAGCTTGGAACTAATAAATCGATTACAAGAGAAGCGATTGCAAAGACCGTACAAAAGTTCATCAATGGCAGTGGACGTCAGGAGTTGATGGAAAATGTCAAAAAATTTCAAGAAATTATAAAGGGAGCACCTGCAAAAGGTGGATCATCGGATGCAAATCTCGAAGCTTTCCTCAAAGAGATTACACAAGGCCACGTACCCTGACCATGCATGTATGGGTTTTCTTGTTTTCCTTTTGAATTGAGAGCTTTGAAATAAATTATTGAATGAAGAGATTGAAATGTCAGTTTGTCATCCTAAAACAATAAAAGAACTATCGTCAACATGATAATTTATTTTGAAGCAGAAGCATGATATGAAATACATTCTTCATAAAGCATTACAGGTTTTTTGCATTTGACTTATCCTACAAAATTTTTTACAATACCAATGCTAGCTATCCAATCACATAAGAAAAGAATTATCAAACAAATTTTGCTGATAATAAAATAGTATTTATGGGCTGATTTGGTGTGGGAATGAAGGCTAGACGTGGTCCAACGACCTTCAGGTGAAGTAGTTTGTAAAACCTTAAATTTTTCTTAAGGGTAAAATTGAAAAATTTTATGAAAATTGTGTAAAAGTGCAAGGGCCAAAAAGTTAGATTTTTAAAGGTTTAGTTTAAAATCATAATTTATGAATAGTTGAGGGGAACCCAATTGTAATTTGGCCGGATTACATAGCCTGTCTTCAACCTTCGGCCAATCAGAATTTTTCCCTCTTCAGTTTTTTTTTTTTCCCAGTTTTCTTATTCCCGTAACCCCTACTTTGACCTCTTGTTCCAACCATATCCAACCTCCGTTTTGGTCAAACTTGATATTGTAAACCCTCAATTCTAGCTACAGTTGAATAGTAATGCTCTAGTAGTAATTTTTAAAGTTTAATTTAATTTCGCATCAAGAATAGGATGTCGTTTAGAGGACTCAAGAGTATTAGGAAATGTTATGGGAGAGTATAGAATGAAATGAGTTTATTTTTCAAAGTCAAAAAGTTGAAAAAGTCCACCAATGAGAAGTAGTCAAATATGATAAAAAGTTATGGTGTTTAGTGAACCATGTGGAGCTATTTGATTGGTAAAAAAGCTTGTGGTCTCTAATGTATTAAATGGACCAATTAGATTCAAGTTTATCTAGTTTGGGGTTATGACAAGATTAAATAAAGTATAAGAGTCATTTTAACAATTTTTAAGAGAGATTAGCATGCAATTGTGGCACCACTATATAAAGTGGAGATCACGGCAATTATCATTCATTTTTTTGAGTTGAAAAACCGAGAGTGAGGGAGAGAGGGAGCCGACCACTATCAAGAGGAGGAGCAAGTGATTTTAAGTAATTTGCTTCAAGCAAATCATCATCAATTTCAAACTTGTCATCAACCAAAGTCTCTAAAGCAAGTTTGGATTAAAAGCAAAGTTAAATCAAGTAAGTTTCTTGGTGTTAAATCATCTTGATTGTGTGAAAATCCCATTTCTATTCTTGCTTAAGTGTTGTATTGAGTTTATGATTTGATATTATGTTGATTGGTGATAAGTTTAGTGTGATTTTGGAGTTTAAAATTGAAAGATTGATGATGATTATTGGTGATGTGGAATTCAGCCATTGTTAGGGTTTGTGTAACCCATTTTTCTTTCATCTATTTGAGACTTAATTCATGCAATTTAGATGCTAAAAAACCTATTAGAAATGATAGAATTGAAAAATATAAAATGTAGAGTTAAGTTGAAAAATTTCGAGCTAGATGAAGGGGCTATAGAGACCTGCACTAGTTGGGCTTATTTGGGGTTTTTTTAGACCTTAAAACATGCCTAAATGTCATAGCAAACCATAAAAACTGGAAGGGAACGATTCCGATAAAAATTAAGGAAGTTATGATAAAAATAGTGTAGGTATGTAGTTGTAAAGTAAGATGTGATCACAAATGCATTATTCAATGCATTAAATGAATGTATTCTGTTATACTTGAGTAAAAGAACCTTAGATACAAAAGAATAAAGTCATTGCATGTAGGATGCAAAAAATGTGCATAAAAAAGTGTTGAAAAATAGATGTTTTTCATAGGTTTCAACCCCCTATACTTAGAATTTTTTGAAACCGTTTTACGGGTGACCTAAGTGCGAGTTAGGGACATGTTTAGAGTGAAATCGGAGCAAAGAAAATCACTAGGATGGGCCCTAGCATAGTCTCAGTTTTAGGGGTCCAAAAACAGTGATTTTACGTTTTGGGCTTTCGACGATCATTTTAAGCATTCCAAAGTGTCCCTAGGTGATAATAAATAAGGCTTGTGCAAAGAAATTGGAATACGAAAGCATCAGTTAAGTAGAAACTTAGTTGCGAAGGTTTAGGTGTAAAGTGGAGTTAATAGAGTTAGTTGAGTTTTAAGTGATTTCTAGCTTTGTGTTAATGATGTAAGTGATTCTAAATGAGTATTCAATGTTTTAGGGTAAAGGCGGAGTGTATCAAAAGATTTCAGAAGAGGTTCACTTTTGATCGGAATGCGTTTTGTGAGTAGAAACTCAACCGTTTCAAGTGTAGTTTAGTTCAAAGTTAATTTAATAGTTATTTGTAATTATTTCGTTATATAATTGAATTGTGTATTGTGATTATATCATGTGAATTTTTAATTGAGTTGTATTTATACCAAGAATGTATAAGAATTAACGATTTTAGGCAGTTTGTCTTGAGAATAAGTTTATTTTAAAAGATTGAATAAAAATATTTTATTACGCCTATGGTTTACCCTAGCCCCAGTTAAAAGCTTAGTAGAGTACTCTATACGTGAATGGTAGATGAGAGAGAGTCACTAACTAAGAGTGGAGTCCGGACGACTCCTGAGAGATAAGAGTCAGTTGAGTCACCCTCTGCACATATAGGATAATGTAGTTCAGACCGATTTGTTTAAGGGTAACGCGTGCCCAGAGTTCGCGCATTGGCAACTATATAGGGCAGATTCCTTAATTCCTAGTGGCTAGCTAGAGATTTGATGCTGCCACGACAGGAGTAGTTTCCCTAGGTTACCATTAAGGTGAGAAATGAGAAAGTTTTAGATAGAAATTTGAAATGAGTTTCAGAAACAGTTTCTCTATGAAATGCTAAAAAGTATTTCAGAAAAATACTTTAGTTCATGAAGTTGTTTAATATTTATCTCACTGAGTTATACTCACCGTTTGATTTCTTTGTGTTTCTTAAAATATTCCCTCAGGTACAGGAGCGAGTCTTCTAGCAGATGAGGCTCAGACAGACGCACGAATAGATTGACGGATGACTATTCCCCATTGTATAGCTCGTATTTTTGTCATGCATGTGTTGTGCATAAATCATGTTGTCAATGATGTAAATTTGTAAACGTAAATATCAGTCATTGGATGCACGTTTTATGAAAATATTTTAAAAAGAAAAATTTAGATTTCCCTCAATTTTATAATTGTGATTAATTATGTTGTGATTGATTTTGGGTGAGAGCCAGAGGCCCCTGGTAGTGGAGATTGTGTGTCATAGAAGTGTCTTTAAATTGTTTTTGAATTTGTAGGGTGGCATAGTTCATTAAACAATCGGCATGCTGCCGAATTTTCATCAGAAAAACGAAAAAGTTTTACTATTGCCACCTAATAAATAGGTTCAAAATAAGTTTTAACTAAGTATCGGTGCTTCGATGGGAGTTCTTCGGGCTAAAGTTAGGATTCATTAGAGTTCTATCGGGGTACTACAGGATCTTTCATAGGTCTAGAGAAAGGAGACGGGGAAGGGTCTCGTTAGATCCTATTGGAAAGCTCATACGACGTAGATTCCATAGGTACCAATTACCATCATTTAGATCTTCGAATCTATAGAGAAAATTCTATCATTAGCCAACTTCAATTTTTCAAGATCCCGACGAAACTAAGCGATTCCGACTCTGACCAACCCCATTTTCGTGTCACCCGTGTCGAGGACAACAAAACCTACCTAGCTGCACCTCCCACCACCGTGATCGCCAGAATCCATTTTCGAAAAGTCACCGTCAGCCACCATGTACAACGGAGGTAAGTTTCTCGATCTCTCGGACTCAAAATTTAACTCTGGACGTATCTACGAACTCGTTTTTAAGCTTATAATCCATTTTTAGGGTTATTTTCCCCCTAAGATAGCCATATTAAAAATTTTCTATATTATGTTACTTTATAGATTCGATTTGGAATAACAATAACTACATTGGGAATCAAGGTTTGTGGAGTAGTTAACGGCCCACATTTAAGTAGGGGTTCAATCCTAATCTTTTAGAAATTTTTATGTTAAAGTTAGAGTTTTTTTGAATTTTTATAATTTTGGAAATGTTCTAATTCTTTGTGAAAATATATCGTGGATTGCTTTGGAAATATATTGTAATTTATGACAGGTTTGAAAAAGATTTGGTTTATTGAATTAGTAGCTGTTATGTTATCGAAATTTTCATAAATAAAAAGAAGGGTTTTCAAAATATCGATTTTGATGTATATTGTATTGATTGCATGGTGAATTCATTTAAATTGTTTTGTATCTTGAATGAAGTAAAAGTCCACCGTCCTAGTCATTATGTGATGTTATCACAAACTATTTGTACTATATGACTTTATATTGGGGTTATTGCACAAGGTATTTTTTGGTATGGTTACTAGGGTCATGGTATGCCAAACGTTGTTTTCTTATTTAAAATAATTTACTGAGACTATAGGCCATCGAGTATATGACTAGGGAACAAGATTTACATTGTTTTGAAAATGGTATGACTTGACTTAAAAATTTAAATGTTGTATTACTATTTTATGAGTCTATATGTTTTATGAAATAATTTATGAGATTTGTTAAAGACAGTTAACCATGCAGGGTTTTAATAATGATTTTAGAAAGTGGTTTCTGAAACTTTATCAAGAATGAAATTCTACTGAGTACTAGCTCACCCCTCCTTTATTTTTCCCTCTCTCCAGGGAATGTACAGGGTGATTTAGGTGGCCATCAAGTGAAGTAGGTAAATGATCAAGGAAATCAGGAACTCTGCTCGTGGTATAGTTATTTAGTATATTTCATTTCAAATTGGTATTTAGAGATGGATGTCCTTGAAACCAATTTAGGGAACTCTCATTTGATGTATTTAAAGCATTGTATTAAAAATACCGGAGTTATGGATTTTCATTTCGAAATTTAAGTATAGGTGAATGCTTAAATACGATAAGCTGATTGTATGGCTAAGAGTTCATAATTTTATTTATTACTATGAACCCATTATTTCTTGCAAATGTTCACATATTTGTGGGAATGGTTTCCATCGGAATTATTTTAGAGTATTTTGGAGCTTTTCATTATATTTCTTCAATATTTTATCTTGGTATTCTGAAGCATCCAAAACAAAGCAAAATGTTATATTTTAAAAAAAAGAGAAAAACTCTATGAACTTTATAGTGTCAATTGAAAATTTCTATACATTAATATTTATGATTTTGCCACAGCCCAAAAATAAAATGGTACAAGAGCATTTGGTTTTACATACCTCGGAATGTAACATCTATTAGAGAAAATGGATGACATTTTACTTAGCTTGCATTGTTATTTTGTTAATACTTTGGTGTCTGAATTATAAGTTGGGAGATTGCCTCCGAGAAGGAGAACCCGGGGATAGGAGTCTAAGACTGATAGTCCACCCCCGTTGCAACCTACGAGTGAGCAGGTGGCCAATTTTTTTGAGGCTTTTATGGCGATGTCTGCCTCCCATGCTCCCCGAGTCAAGAGCAAAAATGGAAGGCTGAGGGAATTTTGCAGGATTTTTAGTACTCAGTTTGATGCTCAACAAAATCCCTATTGCCACTGACAGATGGTTGAAGGCAATTAAGAGATCTTTTTCCCAAGTCAATACCCTTAGGGAGTTTTGAGTGGTTTTGCTGTTTACAGACTATTTGGTGGGAGAATTTAAGAGTACACCGTAATCTTACGGGTATAGATTGGGATGCTTTCAAGGAGTTGTTCCGTGAGAACTATTTCAATGCAGGCCACAGACGGGCATTAGCTGACATGTTTGAGACTATTAAACAAGGAGGGATGACTATGAACATTATACTATACTAGGTTTATGGAGTTATCCCAGTATGTAGGTAGAGCTCATGAGTCCTTATTACTATCCAAGTTTTTGATGCGTTTGAGGCCCGCAATAAAAAACAAAATCTATACCCAAGAATTTAGAAAGATCACAAATTGTTTAGTTGTGGCCACCTTAACTGAGACAATCATTGGAGATGGTCCATCCCACCGGAATCAAAATCGTGGCAATCGAGATAGGAAGATCACTAAGAAAAATCAAGGGGGATGGCGTGGCAACAGTAATACTATTAGTGGGAGTGGCACAAGTAGTGGATCCTTAGGACGAAGTGTGCCATATGGGAATTATTATAACTGTGGACAATAGGGTCACTTGAAGAAAGCTTGCCCCTATCTAAAGAGGTCGTCATCATCCTATAGAGGAGTTTTAAGGAGTCATTTAGATTCTGTTTCCTTTTAGGGTTAGCCCATGCCCAAACTGTCGCGTACATCACCTTCAGCTTTCACCTCTCCTCCTCAATATCTACATCAATATCGTGCACCTACCATGAGGTTTAATCAGAATGTGCCTTAGAATTTTTGAACCCCACAGGCATTTGGGAGTCAGGGCACCCACGATTACAATATGGGTCCTAGTGCTAGTGAAAGTCGTTAAGGGAATGACAGAGAAAAAGGAAAAGGGAGAATCGAACAAGCTTATGCTGCCACCGTTGAAGAGGCATATAATCAATCTAGCAGAAAGGTGATTGATGGTATGATTCTTATCACTCATTCTTGGGCACATGCTTTATTTGATACGGGTGCAACACATTCTTTTATCTCCATATTGTTTGCAAATACTTTAGGATTGAGTGTTAAGAGCCTTAGTATGCCTTTAAGTATAAGGACCCCTTTAGGTAGAGCTCATGATTTGACAACTTCTTGTAAATCAGTGAGCATTGGGATAAGTGATAGCAAATTTTTTGATGATTTGATTATGATGCCCATGGGGCAATTTGATGTGATTTTTGGTATAGATTGATTAGCTAAGTATCGGACTATAATTGATTATTATTAATAAGAGAGTGATACTTTACACAAAGAATAGTAAGGTTGTTTACCAATCAACTCAAGGAGTGTGACAACCAAGTTCAATTTTGAAACCATTATTAGGTGGGAAAAGAAGGTTAGAGACCTATAGGAGTTTGTTTGCTATTAATAGAGAAACGGGGATGGTAAACTAGTATTCCCTATTATATGTTGTTGAGGAGTACCCATATGTATTTCTTGTTGAGTTACCAAGGTTACCACCAGATAGGGAGACTGAGTTCTGTATTGACTTAATCCTAGGAGCTCCTCTAATTTCTATCACTCCTTATCACATGACACCAACAGAATGAGAGGAATTGAGGAAACAATTGGGAGAGCTTCTAGAGAAGGGTTTTATTCGGGAAAGTACTTCCCCTTGAGAAGCCCTTGTTTTGTTTGCAAAGAAAGCATATGGTTCCTTGAGACTTTGTGTGGACTATCGAAAATTGAATAAGCTAACGATGAAGAATAAGTATCCCTTGCCCAGGATAGATGAGTTGTTTGATGTAACACCCGGAATTTCATCTCCCTAGAAGAAATAGTATCTCCCGGATAAAGAGTATTTTTGGACGGAATAGTGTTTCCAAATGAATAGGGATTTCATGTGAATAGTATTTTTGAGTGAATAGTGATTTTCAGGAAAAGGAAAATTTCCTTAAGTTTCGTGAAATAAAGAATTTTTTGGTGAATAGTATTTTCGGGTAAATAGTATTTTCGGTGAATAGTATCCGTGTGAATAGTGATTTTCGAAAAATGGACCCCGGACATCATAAGCTTCAGAATATGAATTAGAGTTATTAGAAAATGAAACAGAGTAAAAATGAGTTCGTTTGAGTGAAATTTAAAGGTTCCGAATATTTATGGATAAAAATACCCTCGCTGAGAACATTGTGAATTTTAGTGAGTTTATAACCGATTGAATTTTTTTGAAGCATGGAATTGGAAGTTAAGACACCCAATTAGAGTATTGCATGGTCAATTTGATGATTGAATGACCATAGAATATTTTTGAACTTTATTGGAGTGTAAATGAGAATTAATTATAGTAAAGGGCAAAATGGACATTTCATTTAAGTATACATGGATTTGGTGTGAGCATTGCATGGAAATAACTTGAGCAAGAAACACAATCCATGTGAACTTGAATTAACCAATGGAAGAGTGGTGATGAAGTGGGTGATATATAAAGTTGAAAATAAATAAATAAATAAATAATGAATGGAATGAAAGTGATATCAAGAATGGTGCTCGGTTAAACAAGATAAAAAAGTAACAAACAAACAAAAAGCAAGAAATGAGGAGAAGACCGGGTCAAACAAAGAAGCAAAAGTAACAAACAAACAAAAAGTAAGAAAGGGAGCAAAGAAGTGGTCAAACAAGTAACAAAAAAGGCAAGCAATTAAGAAGCAAATTCAATTAGTTATAAAGGGGTGTTGAACCGAGAGACCAAATGAGAGAGAGAGAGTTAAGTCGGTGGAGAGAGCTGAAATAGAGAGCACATTCGGGTAGCAAAACAGAACCGAAAACAAAAAAGAGCTGGACCGTGAGCTGCAGGAGAAACATGACAAGCTGAAGCAGAACGGAAGGAAAAGAAAAATACTGCAGCCGTGAAAGAGGAGGAGAAGAAGAAGAAGAGAGGATCCAAGCTTTGTAGCCTCTCAATCCCCTCCATGTTCATCAAGAAAGAGTGAAGGTGAGTAGAAGTTGAATTATGTTTAATTGATAGACTTTTTAAGTTAATGATTTATATGAAGTTTGATGAATTATATGGACTAAATCAAGGTTGATGATCATCAATCTAAGCTTGGAAGTGAAGAAGAGGATTAAGGAGTCTTGGAGCAAAATTTGGAGAGGTAAGAGTTGGAGTTTGTAAGTTAAAATTGATGATATTAATTGATTTTTTTAGTTTAAATTTGCAGTTGATTTAAGGATTGATTGGTGGAAGTATTATGTGTGATTATTTGCTTGAGATAGAAAGGATGAATGAAGTTGTCATAGATTAGTATGTGATTAAATGATAAAAGTATTGGTGGTAAGATTGTTTGGATGATTAGCTAAAATCATATATAAGGTTTATGTTGATTGAAAGGAAATCTTGGAAAGAAATATTATATGATTGTGTTGTTGGATATATACATGTATATTAGTGTATAGATAATTGTGTTTTTGCATGTATTTAGATTGATTTTAATGCTTGAAGAAGTGGTATAAGGTATGGAATGAAAATAAATTGATTGGCATCAAAGAATGCAAGAAATATGAAAATTTGAATGTTGGATAATTATGTTGGTCAAGATAAAGTGTGAGAGAAAATTTGTCATCAAATAAATAGTATGTATTTTGATGATGGTTCTAAGATGTTTGATTGCTTTAATGCCCAAGGAATAAATGGAAATGGATGTGAGAATGTTAATTGGAAAGTTGATGGAGTGGTGAATTTATTTGGCAAGTATGTTGATGGATAAAATAATTGGCTAGTTAATATTTTATTGGAAGTTTATGTGAGTGAATGATAAAGTTCTTGAATGAAATATTATACGTGCTTGGATGGTGAGTTTGATGTGTTTGAATATTTGAGCACCAAAGGAATGAATTGAAATTGTTATGAGATTTTTATTGGAAGATAAGGTAAACTGGTGAATTTGTTGAATATGTATATATATTGAGTTAAATTAAATGATCTCTTGGGCAATTGATATGTGTTGGATTAAAGTAAATAAATTGTTGGATATTTAAAGGAGTTTAGATGCAAAATTATGGGTTAGAAAGTGATTTGGAAAATTGTCAAGAATATAAGGTTGTTATGTAGTGGTATATGGATTTTTAATGAAGTGAAATTGTAATATTTATGAATCCTAAACCAAGATTTTTGGTTGGATTAAATTATAGGGATATCTCAAAAACAAAGAAAGTGTTGGCGAGGTGGTGTAAAAATGGGAAATAAAATTGTGAGTGGTTTATTTTTAAAGTATTTATGAATTTATTTCATGGGAATTGAGTTAGTTACTTGTTACTTGAATAAAAGAGTTTATTATGTGATTTTAAAGTTATTTTAGCATGTTACATATTTTATATGAATTGCATGAATATTTTTAGATTTTATTTGAAGTGTAATTATTTTAAGTAAAGTAAATTAGTAGTTTTTGATATATACACATGCATGCAATTAAGTTGATAAGATACTTCAAAAATCATCTCGATTATAAAGTTGAGATTAAAAAAGTAAAGTTTTATTTTAAGAAAATCAAAGAAAAGAAAAGGAAGATTTTTATTATGGAAAGAAAATCAAGATTTTATTATGAAAAGATTTTAGATGCCTTGGGTTTACCCTAGCACCCAAAGAGATTACCGGCCGAAGTACCGTATGTGTGTATGGCAAAAGCAGTTGGGAGAGTCAGTTACTAACACTAACTTGGGGGGTTGAGTCGAGTCTGTCAGTCGCCCTCTGCACGTATATGGTAGCGTAGATCTACCTGATGTTGGGAGGGGATCGTAACCCCAAGAGGTTTCCCACATCTGCGACTACGCCTAGTAGCATCCCCGAGCTCCTGTGGCGTTGAGAGATTCCGTCACAATGGAGCTAAGTTTCCCTGGGTTGCCTTTGGCGAGATAAAAGAGAAAAGCATTTTAAAACGAAGTGAAGTTTATTAAACTAGAAATTATTTCTAGTTTTGAGAAATAAAGAATTTATTAAATTAGAACTGATTTCCAGTTTTGAAAAATAAAGAAAGGTTTATAAAAATATTTACTCAGTTTTGATAAAAGAGGAAAGCACATTAATAGACGTGAAGTTATTAAATTAGAACTATTTCTAGTTTCGAGAAATAAAGAAAAGTTTACAAGAATTAAATAGTTTTTTTGTAAATTTAATAAAGTTATTATGAAATTTTAGCTTTATAAAGTATTTTTAATAAAATTTTTATGCATGCTAGTTATTTAAGATTTTTCAGTATTATATTTCAAGTTGTATCAATTACTTATAATTGTGCAGGCAAGGCATTTTAAAAGTATTGCATTCGAGTTATATTTTAGCATATGAATTAATTATTTTAGTATGCGAGATATTTAAACAAGTAAATATTTGAAATTAATTATAGAATGCGAGAAATCATTTTTAGCTTTAGAACTTAAAAGTTTATTTTCCAACCGTTTTTGGGAAGAGTTAGTTTAAGCAAGCATACAGTTAGATTACTTTAACCACTCACTGAGTTTTATACTCACCATCCTGTTTTCATATTTTATAAAAAAAATCCTCCTCAGGTACAGGAACGAGCCATCAACCGGAAGAGGCTCCATCAGACGCGTAAGTGGCCTGACGCAATAGCATCACTGCATAAGTTAGATTAAAAGTATAGGCCATGCATTCCATACAATTTTTTATGACTATGTTGTAAATAATATTTTGAATATTATACAATATTTTGTATATATATAAAATGTAGTTTTTGATAAATTAATTTATCTATTTATCTTAAATGAAAATGAAATATATGGATTTTAAATTGAAAATGTTTGTGGTTGGATTGTGAAAATGATTTGAGGGCCTGAGGCCCAGTAGTGGAGAAATGTTTGTTATAGAAGTGTTAAATTTTGAAATTTATAGGGTGGTATATTTGAAAAACAGCTGTTATGCTGCCCAAATTTTTTTTAAATCTGTTTTATAAATGTCCACAACAAAAATAAAAATTTTCTCGCGTTTCCACTTTAACAGAAAGTTTTAAAAAGGTAAACGGCGTAGCTTTACGAGAACTTTCCAGTTGGATCAGATATCCTCTGGAGAGCTACTGTAAGGCGGCCGGCAAGCCTAGTAAAGAGAGGGGCCTGTCATTTGATCAACTAAGTGGATCACAATTCTTCTCAAAAATTGATTTAAGGTCTGATTACCACCAGCTAAAGGTTCGAGAGGAAGATGTTCCTAAAACAACTTTTCGAACTCGTTATGGTTATTTTGAGTTTCTTGTCATGCCGTTCGGGTTGACTAATGCCCCTGTAGCTTTTATGGACTTTACAAATTGGATTTTCAAACCTTTTTTGGACAAGTTTGTAGTGGTGTTTATTGATGACATCTTGGTTTATTTGAAGACTCGAGAGGAACACGCAGAGCATTTAAAGATAATTCTACAAACACTTAAGGAGAACCAGCTGTATGCTGAGAAAGACAAGTGTGACTTTTGGTTGACCAAGGTCAAATTTTTGGGTCATGTGATCTCCCAAGAAGGAATATATGTATATCCAGCAAAGGTAAAAGCTATCCTCGAGTGGGAACGACCAAAGAATGTAATGGAAGTTCGTAGTTTCCTCGGTCTAGCTAGTTATTATCATCGTTTTGTTGAGAACTTTTTGAGAATTGCTATACCATTGACCAAGTTGACAAGAAAGGATCCGAAGTTTATATGGGGTGAAAATTATGAAGTTTCTTTTCTGGAGCTAAAATAAAGGTTGATCACAGTACCTATTCTTATAGTACCAAATAGTAATGAGCCCTATATGGTATATATAGATGCCTCAGACACCGGTCTAGATGGTGTTTTGATGCAAGGAGGAAAAGTAGTTGCTTACGCTTCTTGTCAATTGAAACCACACAAAAAGAATTATCTCACTCATGATCTAAAGCTTACTGCTCTGATTTTTGCCCTAAAAATATGGAGGTGTTACCTTTATGGGGCAAAGTTTGATATCTACTATAATCATAAGACTTTGAAGTATCTCTTCACTCAACGGGACTTAAATTTGAGACAAAGGAGATAGGTTGAGTATATGGAGGACTATGACTTCAACCTTCAGTATCATTTTGGAAAGGCAAATGTGGTTGCAGATGCCTTGAGTAGAAAACCGCATCGGACAATAGCAAGCTTAACATTAGAGGATTAAGAAAGGACAATAGTTATTGGAGATTATAATTTTTGTTTATATGAGAATTCACCACAACTTATGTTTGCAACATGGTGGCCACGCCTAGTATCTTACAACTTGTTAAACAAAGCTAGTGGGAAGACAAGGAATTGAGGAATACTTAGAATCGTTTGCAAAATTAAGAACAATTGGAGAATTGGGAGCTTAAAACGGATGGATTTGTGTATCACTATGGAAAAGTGGTAGTTGCCAACAATCCAGAGCTTAAAAAAGCCGTTTTGGTTAAGGCTCACAAGTCAAAATTCACAAGGCATCCTCATAGCATAAAGATGTATCAACATCTAAGGAGACAATACCGGTGGTCCAGAATGAAGCAAGATGCAATTGAGTTTGTTGCTAAGTGCATGATATGTCAACAAGTAAAAGTAAGCATCAACAACCGTTGGGGTTACTTCAACCATTACCAATTCTAGAATGGAAATGGGAGAAGGGTCATTATAGACTTTGTGATGGGATTACCTTTGACCTTGCAAAGATATGATGCAGTGTGAGTTAATGTGGACTGATTAACTAAGACAGCCCACTTATACCCATAAGAAAAGACTACAAGTTCGTTAAACTAGCTACACTTTATGTTGAGAACATTGTCTGATTGCATGGTGTGCCCTCTAGTATTGTTTCAGATAGAGACCGACGTTTCATTTCTAGATTTTAGAGAGCCTTACAAACTGCCTTGGGGATGGAACTAAATCTTAGCACCACTCATCACCCTCAAACTGATGGGCAGTCTTAGAGAACTATCCAAATATTGGAGGACGTGCTCCATTCTTATATTTTGGACTTTGGAGGAAATTAAGGTGAACATCTACCATTGGTGGAGTTTGTTTATAATAATAGTTATCAAGCTAGTATCGATATGACTCCATATCAGACCCTATACGGAAGGCCCTGTAGGTCACCTTTGTGTTAGGCTGAACTAAACAAGCATGTTACCGTTGGACCAGAGATTATTAAAGAGATTATAGCAAAGATAAGGACCATTCAGGAAAGACTTAAGACGGTCCAAAGTCACCAAAAGAGTTATGCTGATCTTCACCGACGTGAGGTGGAATATGAAGTTGTGGACTATGTTTTCTCGAAGGTTTCTCCTATGTGTGGTGTAACTAGATTTGGAGTTAAGGGAAAACTAGCCCCTTGATACATTGGGCCATTTGAGATCATGGAAAGGATTGGAAAGGTCGCCTATCGATTGAATTTGCCACCTCAGTTGGCACATGTCCATAACGTCTTCCACATGTCCATGTTGAGAAAGTGTGCTGCATACCCGTCTTACATTATCCCCTATACTAGGATTCTTATACAAGAAAATATGACTTACGAAGAACAGCTAGTACAAATCTTGGCGAGAAATATTAAGGTGTTGTGAAATAAAGAAATACCAATGGTTAAAGTATTGTGGCAGAATCATAGTGGAGATGAGACTACTTTGGAGTTGGAATTAGAGATGTAGCATAAGTACCCCTATCTATTTGAAATTCGACTTGAGGTTGCACTTTGAATTTTGAGACAAAATTCCTTTATGGAGAGTTGAATGTAAGACCTTAAATTTTTCTTAAGAATAAAATTGAAAAATTTTATAAAAATTGTGTAAAAGTACAAGGGTCAAAAAGTTAGATTTTTAAAGTTTTAGTTTAAAGTCATAATTAATAAATAGTTGAGGGGAAATTGTAATTTGGCCAGATTACATAACCTGTCTTCAACCTTCGGCCTACCAGAATTTTCCCCTCTTTAGTTTTTTTTTTTTTTTTTTCCAGTTTTCTCATTCCCGTCATCCTTACTTTGACCTCTCGTTCTAACCACATTCGACCTCCGTTTTGGCCACACTTGGTACCATTACAAAGCTCGTGCGATGTAGATTACATAGGTACCAATTTCACTAATTTTTACCGTCGTTTGTGTCTTCGAATCTGCAGAGGAAGTTCTACCACTAACCAACTTTGATTTTTTAAAATCCCAGTGAAACTCAATAATTTCGACTCTGACCAACCCTATTTTCGTGACAAGCGTTTCGAGGACAACTAAACCCACCTAGCCACACCTCCTACCACTGTGGTCGCTGGAATCCATCGTTGGAAAGTCGTCGCAGGCTACCATGTATGGCGGAGGTAAGTTTCTCAACCTCCCAGACTTAAAATTTAACTCTGGATGCGTTTATGGACTCATTTTCAAGCGTAGAATCCATTTTCAAGGTTATTTTTCCCTTAGGGCAGCCGTATTAAAAGTTTTCTATATTACGTTACTTTATAGATTCAATTTGGAACGGTAATAACTACATTGGGAATTAAGATTTTCGGAGTAGTTAATAGTCCACATTGAGGTAAGGGTTCAATCCTAATTTTTTAGAAATTTTAATGTTAAAGTTGGAGTTTATTTGAATTTTTATAATTTTGGAAGTGTGTTAATTCTTTGTGGAAATATATTGTGGATTGCTTTGGAAGTATATTATGGTTTATGACAGGTTTGAAAAAGATTTGGTTTACTGAATTAGCAGTCATTATGTTACCGAAATTTTTCATAAATAAAAATGAGGGTTTTCAAAGTATCGATTTTGATGTATATTGTATTGATTGCGTAGTGAATTTATTTAAATTGTTTTGTAACTTGAATGAGGTAAAAGTCCACCGTCCTAATCATTATGTGATGTTATCATTAACTATTCGTACTATACGACTTTATGTCGGGGTTACTACGTAGGGTATTTTCTGGTATGGTTACCAAGGTCACGGTGTGCCAAACGTTGTTTTCTTATTTAAAATAATTTACTGAAACTATAAGCCACCGGGTATATGACTATGGAACGAGATTTATATTATTTTGAAAATGCTATGACTTAACTTAAAAATTTAAATGTTGTATTACTATTTTAGAAGCTTATATGTTTTATGAAATGGTTTATGAGATTTGTTAAAGACAGTTAACCATGCAGGGTTTTAACAATGATTTTAGAAAGTGGTTTCTGAAACTTTATCGAGAAATGAAATTCTACTAAACACTAGCTTACCCTTCCTTACTCCCCCCCCCCCCCCCCTCCCTCCCCCACACTCTTCTAGGAAATGTATAGGGTGACTTAGGTGGCCATCAAGCGGAGTAGGTAGAAGATCAAGGAAATCAGGAACTCTACTCGTGGTATAGTTATTTAGTATATTTCATTTCAAATTGGTATTTAGAGATGGATGTCCTTGGAACTAATTTAAGGAACTCTCATTTGATGTATTTAAAACATTGTATTAAGAACACCAGAGTTGTGGATTTTCATTTCGAAATTTAAGTAGAGGTGAATGCTTAAATACGATAAGCTGATTGCATGACTAAGTGTTCATAATTTTATTTATGACTATAAACCTATGATTTCTAACAGGTGTTCACATATCTGTGGGAATGGTTTTCACCGGAATTATTTTAGAGTGTTTTAGAGCTTTTCATTACATTTCCCCAATATTTTATCTTGGTACTCCGAAGTATCCAAAATAAGGAGAAATTTTATATTTTTAAAGCAAGAGAAAATTCTATGAACTTTAAAGTATCAATTGAAAATTTCTATAAATTAATATTTACGATTTTGTCACGACCCACGGCCCAAGGCCCGGGTCGTGACATAGTTAGTCTGTGAGTGAAATTTGTGAATAACGCAAGGAATCACTCACATTATGATTGAGGAATCACTTAACATGACCAAGCCAAATGCTTGATCTGAAGGAGGAATCATTCAACTACAAGATTATAAGATATTTAGGAAATAAATCTTAAATTCTACATCTTTTCATATTTTCATCAAACCAATATGTAATAAATTACATCCCAATTTTTAATTTCATTTAAAAACATTTATCAGTTTGAAGATAATGAACAATGGTTGTATAATTTGTTTTAAGGGTAATGGTAGACATGCACAGTCTTGTCTAAGGTCGAATACGAATATAGTTTTAATAACCAGAGACTGATTTAATGATAACATGCTAAATTACTGAAATAGCTTTTTTTTTAAGGAAAATAGTCAATATATTTAAGCATGAAACTCATTAAATAATTTATGTAGACTAATCATAGAGAAATTTATAATTTGAGATGATATCTTGCGCAAAATTAGGAGGCTTGGGTGCATTATAAAATAATTAATTAGAAACTATAAAAGGAAGTGAAATATTTAAGTAATTGTATCGAAAGACAGTGGAAAGAAATAAAGCGGTTAACTTTGCAAGATTCCCAAACAAGTTGAATGATCAATTGAACACTTAGTTAAACTACAAATATCTAAGAAGTTGAAGATGGAGACTCCAAATGGGATGTTCACCACCAGCATTTTTAAGCGATTAAGATTTCATGATCAAGCTAGGTTCTCTATCATTGGTGATCATCATTGCCAAGCAAGAAGATCCTAGATGGGATTTCCATTGTGTTGGACCGAAGATGAAGACCTATAAGATGGAGTTGAAGACCCATACTATGGGTCTCTATGTTTGAAGATTCGAACTCCAATAGTTATTCACATTCTTATTTACTTTAGTGATCGAAATTCAAGTTCATATATAAACATTTCATGTTAAAAACAAACATTATATATGAAGATGTAATTTTTTTAATTGATTTTTTAACTTATAGTTGTTTGTGTATAAAGTTGAATTTTAAGAATTTTAAACCATGTGTTAAAACAAAATTTTACAAAATAAGGTTTAACGGTAATTTCATTTGTTGAATTGAATTCGTTGATTTATGCACAAAAAAATTATTTAGAATTTCATAAAAATGAAAAGAGAATTTCATCCAAATTATTAGAGAGAATAGGAGAATAAAATAGAGTATCATTGAAGGTATGATTAAATTATTTTTTTAAAAATAATTTAATTAATTTAATATTAAATATTTTAAAATTTCCACAGTCCATTTAATGGGGCATTGGAGATATTTTTTATCCTCCTCTTCTAGGACTCTAGCTCCAATAGTTGTACATCTTTTCATTCACTTTAATTGTTGAGGTTCAAGTGATCACTAAAGTAAATGAGAATGTGAATAACTATTGGAGTTAGAATGTATGAACATAAAGACCCAAAATATGGGTCTTCATCTCTATCTTTTAGGCCTTCATCTTCATTCCAATGCAAAAGAAATTCCACCTAGGATCTTCTTCCTTGAAAATCCTGAACATATATATACATACATATATATATCCCCTTGAAATCATAAATAATCTTAGTTTAACCTAACTTTTTAAAATATTATCCAAAAAACCCTCCTGTTGTCAAACAAAAGTGATTTTTAGTGGTTTTATGACAAAATAATAAAAGACCAAAAATACTCTTACATTATCAAAAAATTAAAAAATAAAAAACAAAAAAATAGTCAATTACCAAACTATTGTTTCATAAGCAAAATTAAAAATAAATAAATAAATAAAAGATACATTTTTTTCAAAAATTTTACATTAAATTTATATAAAGTAAATAAATAAATTACAATTTTAAATAATTAAAATAATAATAATTATCATTCACAAAAACCATAATAAAATATAATATAATAAATTAAAATTAATTAAATTAATTAGTTAATAATTAAAAACAATTAATTTTTTTTTTTTAAAAAATGGAATTCGTATTTTCATATTCAATCCAACTCTAGATCTTCATCAAATGGTTCCAGTTTCTATTCTTATTTAATCCAAACACAAACAAAACAATGTTTGTAACTTAAACACAAACCTAAAATGCATAAATAATTCAAAAATCAAAAACACCCAAAAGCCTTAACTAAGAGTACAAAGATC
The DNA here is from genome assembly GCA_019925255.1 of Litchi chinensis. NCBI lineage: Eukaryota > Viridiplantae > Streptophyta > Magnoliopsida > Sapindales > Sapindaceae > Litchi > Litchi chinensis. The sequence continues at coordinate 28,251,325 of CM034464.1, read as the reverse complement.
AATCCGAATTGTACTCTTATTTAATCTAGTTTCCATTCTTCATCAACAATGGGAAAAAATAATAATAATAATAATCCAAAAAATAGAGGCAAGAAAGCATGAACCAATTTTGTTTCTACGCTAGAACAAGTCATCTCTGCTTCAAATCGAAAAAACCCAGTAAACTCACATTGTTTCAACATTAGAAGAAGACTTGATTTCTAAACCCAGTGGAGATGGCAGATCTTCCATCACCGTTAGCTTCCTCTTCCGACTGATTCCTCAACATCTCTTCTTCTTCTTCTGCTTTTATCGCCTCTGGTCATCGACATCTCCTCTTCTTACACTTCTATTGCCTTTGGTTTATCATCAATTAGTTACAAGCGGCGTAAGAGGTCGACTAGCACTAGTTGGTGGCATGTAAGAGGTTGATTGATAGGTGATAATGGTGATGGGTTAGGGTGGTGTGTTGAGTGGTGGTGGGGTTAGGTTTTGATGGTGGGTGGGTGATGATGAAGTTGAATGGTAATGGTCATTAATGGAGATGACATAGAGAGAGAGAGAGAGTAATGCTAGAGAGAGAAAGTAATAAGTGGCGATGATGGATGGGAATGACTTTTGTATTTTCTCTTTTTTAAAAAAAAAAAAATTGTTTTGTATTTCCTTTTTAAAAATTATTTTCTTTTTTAGTTTGTTGGTCCGGTTATGTTCCACCTCTCTCATGAAGGCCCAATTACCCTTTTACTCTCAAAAATAATGAAGAGTTTTTTTGTTGACAGACTATTCCAATTAACGGTTGGGTTATTTTAGTTATTACTTTCAAAACCAGGAGTGGTTTGATATTATTTTCAATTCCAAATAATAAACTAATAATACCCTATATATATATATATACATAACTTTATCAATATAACCAGACTATATATATAAGTAATAATTGATGCTAGTGGATTCTAACAAACATTTAATATATTTCCTATCAACTTCTCTTTTTTTTTTTAAAAAAAAAAAGAGAAAAGGAAAAAAAAAAACCTAGAGTGATGTCAACAACATAAGGAATGCATGTAATAACCTAAATAAAATAAAATAAAATAACATTGGCATGGATCACACCTTTCTTCAATTATTGTTAGATTTAATACTTTACAACTATTTATATATGTATATAGCTTCATTATCATAGACAAGTACTCAATCGACTTATCCTTCTCCTAGGTCATCATTTGAAAGAAAATCAATCCTAGTCATGGCAAACAATTGTGGGCCCCGTTCCTATAGCTCTATTTCCATACTATCGGCACCCGTCAGCAACTCCACAGTAGCCTTCTAAAAGATATCTGATCCAATTGAAAAGTTTTTGTGAAGTTAAGCCATTTTACTGTACTATAAATATTTACAAATTCTCTTTTGGAAATGGAAACGCGTGTGAAATTTTTTCTTTTGATCATACATTTATAAAATATATTTAACAAAAATTTGGATAGTATAACGACTATTTTTTTAAAAAAGCCACCCTGCAAAAATTTATAAAAAGGTTTATACACTTCTACATCCAACATTTTCTCAACTTCTAGGTCTCAGACCCTTCTCATTTCAAAACCACAAACAACCACAAACATGCATTTCAATTTCAAGAACAATTTGAAAACCAATTTCATGTCATGCATATATTGATACGAACCACGCCAAGAACTTATGAAACCCGTGAATCAAGTAAGGTTCCAAGATCATCTAAAATCATATTTGTACGAAAACCTCGACCCATTGCTTATATAGAAGCAAGAACCTTGGTATGGTGAAGACGCCACAATCAACGATAGAAGAATTGATTGATAAGTCTATGAAGAACGCCACAGGAAAATCCTGATAAGTTCGAAAAAGTTCCACGAAGAACCAAAGAGAATACTCTCACTAATATTATTAATCATGAACTGAATTCCCTTTTGGGGTTACATTGGTTTATATAGCTCAAATTACTAAGTAAAAAAAAAAAAAAAAAAGAAGAAATAATTAATTTAGCAATTAAGCTCTTACAAATAGCAAAATAAATAATAAAATTGACAACTAATTGTTTTGAAAAAAATTGGTAAGAAATCAACCTCATATTGGAAAGTCTTGATGACCAAGAATCTTCTCCATATTGGAAAGTCTTATGACCAAGAATATGTTTCATATTGGAAAGTTTTTATTAGCAAGCAATTAGATAGAATTAGCCCCACCAATTGCTTTAATTAAATTGATTAAGTCTTGCTCTTCTTTTGGGCCCATCTTGGAATTCACCATTTTAGAATTAGACCAAATCTCTTGAATCAATCCATTAAGTGCTTCTTTGAACCTCTTAGCCCTTGCCCTTGTAATTGACTCAACTGGAACATGCAATGAATCCTTTGGTAATGCTTCTTTGTTCTCATTGTTCCCTCTCTTTTGAAAAAGATTTGTTCTCAAATCTTCATCTACATCAAAAGGAGTTAAATCAGTAACATTGAAAATTGCACTAACATTGGACTCGCCTGGCAAATCCAACTTGTATGCATTGTCATTAATGCGATTCAAGGACTTGACAAGGTTCATCTCCTCTCGGAAGCAGCTTAGATCGTCTTTGTGCCGGAAATCTTTCTTTTTTCATATGTAACCAAACCCAATCTCCAGGTTTAAAAATCAACTTGTGCCGCCCTTTGTTAGCTTGTTTTGCATATTGCTCTGTTCTCCTCTCAATGTTGAGTCTTGCTTTCTCATGTATCTACATAACAAATTCAGCCTCTTTCTTTCCATCTAAGTTAACATGTTCAGACATAGGTAGTGGCGTTAAATCCAATGGAATTAAAAGATTAAAACCATAAACAATTTCAAATGATGAAAACTTAGTTACGGAATGAACAGTACGATTATAAGCAAACTCAACATATGGTAAACAGTCTTCCCACGTTTTGATGTTCTTTTTGATAATAGCCCTTAACAAAGTAGCCAAAGTCCTATTTACTACTTCGATTTGGCCATCAGTTTGAGGGTGACAAGTATTACAAAACAATAACTTAGTTCCTAACTTACCCCACAAGGTCTTTCAAATGTAATTCAAGAACTTAGCACCTCTATCTGAAACAACTGTCCTAGGCTGATAAGAACCCCGTATATATATGATACGACAGCCACAAGCAATTTGAATCAACAACCCCAAGAAAGTTTAATTCAGGAATAGATAAAAAGAAAATAAAAGAATGTACCTTGATCCAATGATTAGCGAACCACGAACCAAGATAACAAAGACGCCACTCCCAAGAACAAGAGAAGAATGAGGGAGATAAGTCAAGTTGATAATTCAAGAATCAATTCTTGATAAATTCTCACAGTTCTTCAAGAACAAAGAGAAAAAACTGAAAATTTTTATTCAAATTGGTTAATCCCGTTTATGAGGTTTACATGGCCTTTTATAGGCAAAATAAATGAAACCCTAGCTTCTAAATATCACTTGGACGCCCTAAACCCTAATACACCCCACTTGGGCTTAAATTAACTAAGTTTGGGCTTAAAATTTGACAGCCCAATACATAACCTAATAACCCACCACGAAATAAAACAAATAAAAGCCCAATTGTAAACTCCTAGCTCCAACTTCTAAAGTCCCAACGTTAGAAATTAAGTTAGAGAGATAATATATAACTCTCTACGTTTAATTGATTTAATTTCATAGCCTTCGAAATTTATTCATTTAGAATACGACGAAATTCGTCGTCCATAAAAAGTTTAGTAGTGTGTCAATGAAAATTTAAGTTACGAAATCCAAGATTTTAGTAAAAGATAATCGAATTAAAATTCGATTAAAAAGAGAGAGTCAAGGTCAATGAAACAAGCTTAGCGTTTTTAAAATAAATTCTAACGAAACAAGAATTAAATTAAACGATGGAAGCTAACTTGGAAACAATTATGGATGGGCTAATATGAGAATCAAGAGAAAGAAAGGAGATTTAAATGAAATTAATAAAGGTTGGGGCAAGATGCAAATAAGAAGAGTTGAGTTAGTATAAATACAAACCTTAAGCTTAATTTTTTTCAGCAAACTCAGTCACCAGCCACGAGAAACCGAGAGAGAGTTCGAGAAAAAGAAAGAGAGTGAAGCTGCTGCCGTGAAAGGAAGAGAGGGAAGATAAGTCAGCCGTGAACCATAAGTGAAGAGCTGGAAGAAGAGAAGAGGGGAAGCAACCAGCAGCAAGAAGGCAAGTAGCTGCTGGTCGAGCAAGAAGGCAGCAACGCAGAAACAGGGTCGCGCGACAGTGCTGGTCGCGAGCTCGAGCAGAACAGCGATGGGGAGAGGAAGACACGACCTGAGGCAGAACAAGGACCCAAAACAAGTCAGCCGTGAGTCCAAAAAGGCGAGGTTCAGGTCTGGTCGTGCAAAACGCACACAAAACAGCAAGCGAAACAGAACCAGACGTGAGCCAGACAGAACCGCGACAGAGTGCAGCGAGCTGGACGGCCAGGAAAGAAATGAGAAGAAAGCCCATCCAGTTCTGCCATCCAAGCTCTCAATCACCCTCCTAAGACTCCTCTCAAGCTCTTCTCACTTCTTAGAGTCATAAACCAAGTAAGAAATCAAATTTCTCACCTCTTTTCTTGCTGAAAATTTCAGCAATGTTGTTGAAAAATGTGATGCAGAATTGTGATGCTTGGGTTGGTTAGATTGCTTGTAATCTTTGAAAGAACCTTATGAAATTGAAATAAACACTTGAATGATGAGTTTTTGTGTGTAATTGCTGCCATAAAATGATGTAAATGGGCTGTTATATCCTCCCTCAAAGTAGAAACCGAAAATGGTTACACATGCACACCAAGTGATTGAGAAAAGTTTTGAGTGAATTTTGAGCACTCTAATGACTAAGTTAGATTTATGTATGTATTAGAGACTTGAAGGGCAGTAGTTAGACCTTGAAATTAGATGGTTTTGAAACCAATTTCAAGCCTTAAAGAGGTTGGAAAAGTTAGAGGAGATTTAGAGTTGCAAAAAGGGGAAAATTTGACAATATTGGTGAACCCGAGCTTAAATTTGAACTAGAGGAGACCTGACCATATTTGGCTTATTTGGGGGTGTTCTACACCTCAAATGATGCCTAGGAACCATAGAAAACCATAGGTTTTGGAACGGATCGAATCCGATAAAAATTGTGCAAGTTATGCACAATATAGTGCCGTTAGAGCTCTGAGAAGTGAAACGGTTAGCTTAATGCAATTTTTATGGCATGAAATGAGTTTAGTTAGTCATTATAAGTTAAATGAAGCTTAGTTATGGAATAAAATCTAGCGTCGCTAATCCGAAACCAAGAGTTTACAAAACGTGCATTAAATTGCACCCGAAAGTGTCTAAAACGGACGTTTTCATTAGATTTGACATAGCAAACGATAATATTTCTTAATGAAATTTGTCGTGTGACTAGAATGTGATATAAGTGAGCCATAGGAAAAAGAACGAAGGAAAACGGAGCCCCGAGCAGCAGGTTATCGCCTGTTCTGTCAAGGGCTGTCCATTTTAAATAAAATTGTGATTTTTCGTTTTAAGCCTCCGACAAGTAAACGGACCGTGTGAGGATATCCCTAGGGGTCCAAAACTAAAACTTTTTCACAAAAAATTGGGATTTAAGAGTCTCGATTGATTTAGAAACGAGTTAGGAGCTATATAGAGAGAATTGAGCATAGTTGGGAATTCCGAGCATATAGTTGAGAAATTGAGGTTTTTGTTAATAGTAATGATGAGATCATGTTATGTAGGTGACGAGCGCGTGAGCGGCGTCCAGGAGCCTCGTCGAGACGCTTGACGCGGAGCGACGCGGCCTTGAGGTAAGTGGTTCGCCACTTAATAGCTTTTTAAATGGTCATGCAATTTCTTGATGATGTTAAATGACTATAGTAGCTATGTAATAAAGGAAATCGGAAAAACTATATAATGATATAGTTAAAAGTTAAGCATATGGATTCCTATGTAATCCATATGTTTCTAGAAAATGATTATGAGTTGTATGTAGAGAAAATGAACTAAGAAAGTTTTCAGAAGATGTAAAACTAGTGAGTTTTGTGCTTTTGCACTTGAAGAAATTGATTATAAAACCCATGTATATGCCTTAAGAGGTTATGAGAGTTAGCGCTACGTGACGACGCAGAAAATTCCGTCCGTAGTCGCTCAGAGTATAGAGAAATTAGCACTACGAGACGACGCAGAAAATTCCGTCCGTAGTTGCTCAGTTTCCTAGAAAATATAAGCGCTACGTTGCGATGCAGAAAATTCCGCACGTAGTTGGTTAGTTGATAGTTAGCGCTACGAAGCGATGCAGTAAATTCCGCTCGTAGTTGCCCAAAGTTTTAGCACTACAATTGCGATGCAGAAAATTCCGCATTGTAGTTGCTCAGCGATAAGCTTTAGCGCCCTACGTGCGATGCAGTAAATTCCGTAACGTAGTGGTTGAGATGACTTAGTAAGCTTCACGTTGGCGTTAGTTTTAATCGCCCGTGATGGTTAGAATGTTTAAAGGCTATACATGGGGGTTTTGAAAGAAATCATAAAACAAATGATAAATTGTCATGTTAGTGTATGTGATATTATATCTTCGTTGCACTAACTTATTTGTTTATTTTGTAGTTATTTATATTGCATTGTATGCCACCGCGGACGACAGGACGTCATCATTTTGTTGTATATATATATAGTTAGGCGATCTATGATATGTGATGAATGTAAACCTTTATGTATGAGATGGATATGTAATTGAGAAACAAATATTCATATTTTGAAATTGTATATTTGTAAATATTCATGCATTTTATATATATGATGCATCTAGATACATTCTACATGAGTTCGTGCTTATGAAAAGAGAATTGGGTGTTGATGTTGCATGTTTGAGGAAAAATGATGATGATTTGTGCATGTTTGGGAATAAAGAAGTTGGGAGGAATTGAGGTTTTAGTCGAAGTGTTATTTTCTTGACAGGTAAATTTTGGTTTATCAAAAATGCAGCCGTTATGCTGCCGAAAATTTTATAAAAATATTTGAAACAAAAGTTGCGAAAAATTTTATCACTCCCAACTAGTTTAAAAGGAAAACTAAATTTTTGAGTTTAAACGAGTAAACCGGTTGAAGAAAGTTAGGGTTCGCTTCTCGGATTTCTTCGACCCGACAAGTCGGTCTCGATAAGTCCGTTGAAGTGCCCGGCAGGATCCTCCAGACAAGAGCATAGATAAGGTCTGGGAAGGGTCCTGTCAAGTTGGTATCAGAGCCCGGTTCTCGTTCAGTTGAGAAAAAGTTTTAAAAGAAAAGTTTGAGCTATTTCGCACAAATTGTGCGCTAGTTATGCTTAAGGCACGAAGTTACTTGTGCATGCATTATTTTTAAAGATTTTGAGAGTTATGCTTTCATCGATTGCATAAGCTAAAGTATAAATTATAGTATTTGAATTCAGCATGTTATGAATATGCTTCGAAGCAAGTTGCTAAGTAGAAAGTTATGCATAAGATTGTGAGTTAAATATTGCATGAAATTATCATGCCAGATTATATTGAGCTAGTTGTTGAAATTTAAATTTCGTGATTTGTGGCTATTAGTGTATTAGTACACGCTTAGCTATGCAGCATAGAGATCGTCCGAGGACGAGACGGGTAGCCACAGAGGCACCCACACCAGATAGAGAGCAGGTTGACGAGTCTGTCAACGTGCTAGAAAGTTCTGCACACCCAGAGCCATCACAATCAGTACGACCAGAGCCTGCCCCAGGACCTACTCCAGGGCAGATGGAGCAGATGGCCCAAATGTTAACCGCGGTCCTTAAGCACTCGCGGGAGACAGGGGCAAGTGTAGAGCGCGCCTGCAGGTTAGGCGCGAAGCCATATGACGGGACTGGGGATCCCGAGAGAGCATGGTCATGGCTAGAGATGAATGAAGAAATATTTCAGATCCAAAGATGCACCGAGGATCAGATGGTCATCTTCTCAGCCTTCTTACTGAAGGATCGCGCCAAGGACTGGTGGAAGGCGCATCAGAGAGCCCACTCAGAGGGAGTCACTTGAGCCGAGTTCAAGAGAGAGTTTACAGACAGATTTTTCCCCAAGAGCTATAAGGATGCTAAAATACAAGAATTTTACAAATTGGAGCAGGGGGACTCCTTAGTGCCAGAATATGAGAAGAAATTTCCAGAATTGATCCGCCTCGTTCCATTCTTTGCAGAGAATGAGGAAGAAAAGATCAATAGATTTATGGTAGGTCTTAACCCCGCGGTTAGGACCATTGTGACATCTGCCTTGCATACTAGATATGGACAGCTGGTAGAGGCAGCCACCAGAGTAGAGCAGAGCGCACAGACCGTTGTAGAGTCCAAGTTGAAATTCAGTCAGAAGCGGAGCTGGACCGGTAGCCATCAGGGAGAGTCCAGCAAGGTACCCAAGAGTGGGCAGCGCTCAGCAGGGTCACAGAGTCGGCAGCAGAGTCAGAGACCCCAGACCAGTCAGAGTCCTATTCGTTCATCAGCAGGGTCCAGGAGCCAGCAAAGCTGGAGGAGTTGACCAGTGTGTGGTAGGTGTGGCCAGTTACACTACGGTGAGTGCCTACAGGGCAAGACCAGATGCTTTCGGTGTGGACGGGAGGGCCATTTTATTAGAGACTGTCCTAGTGCAGGTAGAGATATACCCCCCAGAGGACAGCCAGGTAGACCTCCCAGAGCACCGACAGGTAGACCCCTCAGTCAGGCCGTCAGAGTATATACAGTGACCCAGCAGGCGGCAGATGCTACACCAGATGTGGTCACAGGTACCATCTTTTTATTTGATGTTGATGCTCAGGTATTGGTGGATCCAGGAGCCACCCATTCTTTTATTTCTCGAGAGTTCATAGATAGAGTCGGGATAGAGTTGAGTCCGACCAAGTGTAGCATGGTAGTGTCACTTCCCACAGGTGATTCGCTAATTGCGGATAGAGTTTACATGAAAAGTAAGGTGACTATAGCAAGTCATGAGTTCGAGGCTAATTTAATAGTACTCGATATTCATGACTTTGATATCATTTTGGGTATGGATTGGTTATCCAAGCATCGTGCGACTGTAGATTGTTATAGAAAAGAGGTTTAGTTCAGCAAGCTTGGGGAACCAGATGTGATATTTTGTGGAGAGCGAAAAATACTCTCTACAAGTTTAGTAAGCGTGATCCGAGCGAATAAGATGCTCCGTAAAGCATGCCAGGGGTACTTGGTCTATGTGATAGAAGCTAGCGACAGTGAGCTACAATTCACAGAGGTTCCTGTGGTGAATGAGTTCTCTGATGTATTTCCCGAGAACCTTCCAGGACTACCTCCGGATAGAGAGATCGAATTCGAGATTGAGCTAGCACCAGGCACAGAGCCCATCTCTATAGCTCCGTATCGGATGGCACCAGTTGAGCTAAAGGAATTAAAAGTGCAAATGAAAGAGTTGTTGAGCAAAGGCTTCGTTAAGACTAGTACATCACCGTGGGGAGCTCCGGTGTTGTTTGTAAAGAAGAAAGATGGAAGCCTCCGTTTGTGTATTGATTATAGACAGCTAAACAAAGTAACCATCCGGAATCAGTATCCACTGCCAAGAATCGACGACTTGTTCGACCAACTGCAGAGAGCTAAAATCTTCTCGAAGATAGATCTACGGTCAGATATCATCAGTTGAAGGTACGTAGGGAAGATGTTCCTAAGACGGCCTTCAGAGCCAGATATGGGCATTATGAGTTTTTAGTAATGCCATTTGGCTTAACCAATGCCCCAGCAGCCTTTATGGATCTGATGAACCGTGTCTTCAGACCATATTTAGACAAGTTTGTCATAGTCTTCATCGATGACATCCTGGTGTATTAAAGTAGTAAAGAGGAACATGCAGAGCACTTGAGAATTGTATTGCAGACTCTAAGAGAGCATCAGTTGTATGCAAAGTTTAGCAAGTGCCAGTTTTGGCTAGATCGCGTGGCATTTCTGGGACATGTAGTATCAGCAGAGGGTATTTCAGTAGATCCCCAGAAGATAGAAGCTATTGTAGATTGGAAGCCACCCACGAGTGTAATAGAAGTCAGAAGCTTCTTGGGTTTAGCTGGGTATTACAGAAAGTTTGTAGAAGGATTCTTCAAGATAGCTACTCCACTGACCAAGTTAACAAGAAAAGAAGAGAAGTTCATCTGGTCAGAAGCCTGTCAGAGCAGTTTTGATGAGTTAAAGCAAAGGCTGACTATAGCACCAGTGCTTACACTTCCCTCAGGAAGTGAAGGATTTACAGTATATTGCGATGCCTCCAGGCAAGGTTTAGGTTGTGTGTTGATGCAGCATGATAGAGTGATAGCTTATGCTTCAAGACAATTAAAGAAGCATGAAGTGAACTATCCAACACACGACTTAGAGTTAGCAGTTGTAGTGTTCGCTTTGAGAATATGGCGACACTATTTCTATGGAGTACCTTATAGGATCTTCACAGATCACAAAAGCCTACAGTACTTGTTCACGCAGAAAGACTTGAACATGAGACAGAGAAGGTGGATAGAGCTTATTAAAGACTATGACTGCACCATTGAATACCACCCAGGCAAGACAAATGTAGTAGCAGATGCACTAAGCAGGAAACCCTCTAGCTCCGTAGCCCAGCTTACAGCAGAGTACTTGCAGATGCTAGTAGAGTTGAGATCTATGAGGGTCAGTTTAGAGACAGTAGAGTCAGGTGCCTTATTAGCAGCTTTCCATGTTCGGCCAATGTTAGTAGACAAAGTTAGAGACTTGCAAGCTCAGGATCAGTACTTAATGAAATTAAGAAACAAGATAGAGGCTGGACAGCAGGGTAGCTTCACCTTGTGAGGTGATGGAACACTAGTATTGGGCCAAAGATTATGCGTGCCAGATGTAGCAGAGTTGAAGAAAGAAATCATGGAAGAGGCACACTCCTCTGCATATGCTATGCACCCAGGGAGTACTAAGATGTATCAGACTTTGAGAGACCACTACTGGTGGAAGGGTATGAAGAGAGATAGCAGAATTCGTATCCAAGTGCCTAATTTGTCAACAGATCAAGATTGAACATCAGAAACCAGCAGGTTTACTACAGCCTTTATCCATTCCTGAGTGGAAGTGGGAAAAGATCACGATGGATTTCGTGACAGGACTTCCCAGGACATAGCGTGGACATGATGCCCTTTGATTTATCATAGATAGACTGACGAAGTCGGCCCACTTCATTTCTGTTAATCAAACCTATTCTCTGGAAAGATATGCACAGTTGTATGTAGACGAGATTGTGAGGCTACATGGCGCACCAGTGTCTATTGTATCAGATAGAGATTCTCGCTTCACTTCTCGATTCTGGCCGAAGCTACAAGATGCCATGGGCACCAGATTACACTTTAGTACTGCTTTTCACCCACAGACAGATGACCAATCAGAGAGAACCATCCAGACTCTCGAAGATATGTTGAGAGCCTGTGTGATGGAATTTAAGGGAAGCTGGGATAATTACCTCGCATTAATAGAATTTGCCTACAACAATAGCTACCAGTCGAGTATTGGTATGGCACCTTATGAGGCATTGTATGATAGAAAGTGCAGAACCCCAGTCTGTTGGGACGAAGTGGGGGAGAGAAGACTAATTGGCCCAGAGATTGTCCAAGATACAACCGAGAAAGTGAATATGATCAGAGAGCGGTTGAAGATAGCAAGCGATAGATAGAAAAGCTATGCGGACAATCGAAGAAGAGATTTACAGTTTGAAGTGGGGGATCAATTGTTTCTACGAGTCTCGCTATGGAAGGATATTTTGAGATTCGGAAAGCGTGGAAAGTTAAGCCCTCGATACATAGGCCCTTATGAGATAGTAGACAAAGTGGGTGAAGTAGCGTATCGATTGAGGCTACCATCAGAGTTAGCCAACATCCATGATGTATTCCACGTCTCTATGTTACGTAAGTACATAGCTGATCCTTCTCACATTTTGCAAGAGCAACCAGTTCAGTTGAAGGAAAACTTGACCTACGAGGAGCATTCAGTAGAAATCATAGATCATAGAGATCAAGTATTGCACAACAAAGTGATTCCGCTAGTGAAGGTGCTATGGCGAAATCACGAGTTAGAAGAGGCTACATGGGAGCCCGAAGCATAGATGCGTGCCCAATACCCTCAGTTATTTGAATAAGGTACACAATTTAAATTTCGAGGACGAAATTTTTATAAGGGGGGGAGAAATTGTAAACTCCTAGCTCCAACTTCTAAAGTCCCAACGTTAGAAATTAAGTTAGAGAGATAATATATAACTCTCTACGTTTAATTGATTTAATTTCATAGCCTCCGAAATTTATTCATTTAGAATACGACGAAATTCGTCGTCCATAAAAAGTTTAGTAGTGTGTCAATGAAAATTTAAGTTACGAAATCCAAGATTTTAGTAAAAGATAATCGAATTAAAATTCGATTAAAAAGAGAGAGTCAAGGTCAATGAAACAAGCTTAGCGTTTTTAAAATAAATTCTAACGAAACAAGAATTAAATTAAACGATGGAAGCTAACTTGGAAACAATTATGGATGGGCTAATATGAGAATCAAGAGAAAGAAAGGAGATTTAAATGAAATTAATAAAGGTTGGGGCAAGATGCAAATAAGAAGAGTTGAGTTAGTATAAATACAAACCTTAAGCTTAATTTTTTTCAGCAAACTCAGTCACCAGCCACGAGAAACCGAGAGAGAGTTCGAGAAAAAGAAAGAGAGTGAAGCTGCTGCCGTGAAAGGAAGAGAGGGAAGATAAGTCAGCCGTGAACCATAAGTGAAGAGCTGGAAGAAGAGAAGAGGGGAAGCAACCAGCAGCAAGAAGGCAAGTAGCTGCTGGTCGAGCAAGAAGGCAGCAACGCAGAAACAGGGTCGCGCGACAGTGCTGGTCGCGAGCTCGAGCAGAACAGCGATGGGGAGAGGAAGACACGACCTGAGGCAGAACAAGGACCCAAAACAAGTCAGCCGTGAGTCCAAAAAGGCGAGGTTCAGGTCTGGTCGTGCAAAACGCACACAAAACAGCAAGCGAAACAGAACCAGACGTGAGCCAGACAGAACCGCGACAGAGTGCAGCGAGCTGGACGGCCAGGAAAGAAATGAGAAGAAAGCCCATCCAGTTCTGCCATCCAAGCTCTCAATCACCCTCCTAAGACTCCTCTCAAGCTCTTCTCACTTCTTAGAGTCATAAACCAAGTAAGAAATCAAATTTCTCACCTCTTTTCTTGCTGAAAATTTCAGCAATGTTGTTGAAAAATGTGATGCAGAATTGTGATGCTTGGGTTGGTTAGATTGCTTGTAATCTTTGAAAGAACCTTATGAAATTGAAATAAACACTTGAATGATGAGTTTTTGTGTGTAATTGCTGCCATAAAATGATGTAAATGGGCTGTTATATCCTCCCTCAAAGTAGAAACCGAAAATGGTTACACATGCACACCAAGTGATTGAGAAAAGTTTTGAGTGAATTTTGAGCACTCTAATGACTAAGTTAGATTTATGTATGTATTAGAGACTTGAAGGGCAGTAGTTAGACCTTGAAATTAGATGGTTTTTAAACCAATTTCAAGCCTTAAAGAGGTTGGAAAAGTTAGAGGAGATTTAGAGTTGCAAAAAGGGGAAAATTTGACAATATTGGTGAACCCGAGCTTAAATTTGAACTAGAGGAGACCTGACCATATTTGGCTTATTTGGGGGTGTTCTACACCTCAAATGATGCCTAGGAACCATAGAAAACCATAGGTTTTGGAACGGATCGAATCCGATAAAAATTGTGCAAGTTATGCACAATATAGTGCCGTTAGAGCTCTGAGAAGTGAAACGGTTAGCTTAATGCAATTTTTATGGCATGAAATGAGTTTAGTTAGTCATTATAAGTTAAATGAAGCTTAGTTATGGAATAAAATCTAGCGTCGCTAATCCGAAACCAAGAGTTTACAAAACGTGCATTAAATTGCACCCGAAAGTGTCTAAAACGGACGTTTTCATTAGATTTGACATAGCAAACGATAATATTTCTTAATGAAATTTGTCGTGTGACTAGAATGTGATATAAGTGAGCCATAGGAAAAAGAACGAAGGAAAACGGAGCCCCGAGCAGCAGGTTATCGCCTGTTCTGTCAAGGGCTGTCCATTTTAAATAAAATTGTGATTTTTCGTTTTAAGCCTCCGACAAGTAAACGGACCGTATGGGGATATCCCTAGGGGTCCAAAACTAAAACTTTTTCACAAAAAATTGGGATTTAAGAGTCTCGATTGATTTAGAAACGAGTTAGGAGCTATATAGAGAGAATTGAGCATAGTTGGGAATTCCGAGCATATAGTTGAGAAATTGAGGTTTTTGTTAATAGTAATGATGAGATCATGTTATGTAGGTGACGAGCGCGTGAGCGGCGTCCAGGAGCCTCGTCGAGACGCTTGACGCGGAGCGACGCGGCCTTGAGGTAAGTGGTTCGCCACTTAATAGCTTTTTAAATGGTCATGCAATTTCTTGATGATGTTAAATGACTATAGTAGCTATGTAATAAAGGAAATCGGAAAAACTATATAATGATATAGTTAAAAGTTAAGCATATGGATTCCTATGTAATCCATATGTTTCTAGAAAATGATTATGAGTTGTATGTAGAGAAAATGAACTAAGAAAGTTTTCAGAAGATGTAAAACTAGTGAGTTTTGTGCTTTTGCACTTGAAGAAATTGATTATAAAACCCATGTATATGCCTTAAGAGGTTATGAGAGTTAGCGCTACGTGACGACGCAGAAAATTCCGTCCGTAGTCGCTCAGAGTATAGAGAAATTAGCACTACGAGACGACGCAGAAAATTCCGTCCGTAGTTGCTCAGTTTCCTAGAAAATATAAGCGCTACGTTGCGATGCAGAAAATTCCGCACGTAGTTGGTTAGTTGATAGTTAGCGCTACGAAGCGATGCAGTAAATTCCGCTCGTAGTTGCCCAAAGTTTTAGCACTACAATTGCGATGCAGAAAATTCCGCATTGTAGTTGCTCAGCGATAAGCTTTAGCGCCCTACGTGCGATGCAGTAAATTCCGTAACGTAGTGGTTGAGATGACTTAGTAAGCTTCACGTTGGCGTTAGTTTTAATCGCCCGTGATGGTTAGAATGTTTAAAGGATATACATGGGGGTTTTGAAAGAAATCATAAAACAAATGATAAATTGTCATGTTAGTGTATGTGATATTATATCTTCGTTGCACTAACTTATTTGTTTATTTTGTAGTTATTTATATTGCATTGTATGCCACCGCGGACGACAGGACGTCATCATTTTGTTGTATATATATATAGTTAGGCGATCTATGATATGTGATGAATGTAAACCTTTATGTATGAGATGGATATGTAATTGAGAAACAAATATTCATATTTTGAAATTGTATATTTGTAAATATTCATGCATTTTATATATATGATGCATCTAGATACATTCTACATGAGTTCGTGCTTATGAAAAGAGAATTGGGTGTTGATGTTGCATGTTTGAGGAAAAATGATGATGATTTGTGCATGTTTGGGAATAAAGAAGTTGGGAGGAATTGAGGTTTTAGTCGAAGTGTTATTTTCTTGACAGGTAAATTTTGGTTTATCAAAAATGCAGCCGTTATGCTGCCGAAAATTTTATAAAAATATTTGAAACAAAAGTTGCGAAAAATTTTATCACTCCCAACTAGTTTAAAAGGAAAACTAAATTTTTGAGTTTAAACGAGTAAACCGGTTGAAGAAAGTTAGGGTTCGCTTCTCGGATTTCTTCGACCCGACAAGTCGGTCTCGATAAGTCCGTTGAAGTGCCCGGCAGGATCCTCCAGACAAGAGCATAGATAAGGTCTGGGAAGGGTCCTGTCACCAATATTATCAAAGTTTGATACTTAACAAACTAATTAAACAAACTAACTTAATTAAACCAGCCCACAAGACAAATTAAGCCCAAATTAATACAAACAAATGAAACCAGCTCAATTTGCCTTCAAATAGCCACCCAAGCCTTTAATATTTATGATCTTGAACTTGAATCATATTTTGAAGCCTTGGTGTCCTTTCCATGTCGTCCAATCCTTGTTGCGCAAGACTCTTGGCCCAAATCTCTTGAATCAGCCCATTTAATGCTTCCTTCATTCTTTTAGCTCTAGCCCTTGTCATAGGCCCTCCATTGATGCTCAAAGGATCATTAGGCTTGCTTCCTTGGTTTCCATCATTCCCCCTCTCCTCAAAAGGATTTGTCCTCAAATCTGCACCTGCATCAAAATCAAAAGGAGAAAGATCAGAAACATTAAAGGTAGCACTAACATTATACTCACCTGGTAAGTCTATCTTGTATGCATTATCGTTGATGCGTTCAAGCACTTGGAATGGACCATCTCCACGTGGCTGCAACTTAGATTTCCGTTGCTCAGGAAACCTCTCCTTACGCATATGCACCCAAACCCAATCTCTTGGTTCGAACACAACTTTCTTTCGTCCTTTATTAGCTTGAGTAGCATATTGCTCGGTCCTCCTCTCAATATGTTGCCTTACTTTTGCATGTAATTGCCTAACAAACTCAGCTTTCTTCGTCCCATCCAAGTTTGCTCTTTCCTCTATTGGCAAAGGTATCAAATCCATTGGAGTAAGTGGATTGAAGCCATACACAACTTCAAACGGTGAAAAACCAGTGGTCGAATGCATGCTCCTGTTGTAAGCAAACTCTACATGTGGCAAGCAATCTTCCCAATTCTTTAAGTTATTTTGGATGATGGAACGTAGCAAGGTACCCAAAGTCCTATTAACCACCTCCGTTTGTCCATCGGTTTGCAAACTGCAAGTAGTAGAAAACAATAGTTTTGTTCCCAACTTTCCCCACAAAGTCCTCCAAAAATAACTCAAGAACTTTGCATCTCGGTCCGAAACAATACTCTTTGGCACTCCATGAAGTCGAACAATCTCCTTGAAGAATAAATCAGCAACATGTGTGGCATCGTCAGTCTTGTGACATGGTATGAAGTGAGCCATCTTTGAAAACCTGTCAACCACAACAAATACCGAATCTCGGCCCTTTTTGGACCTAGGTAAACCCAATACAAAATCCATAGAAATATCAATCCAAGGTTCACTAGGTATAGGCAAAGGTGTATACAAACCATGCGGTAAAGCCCTAAACTTTGACCGTCTACATGTTATGCACTTATCACAAACTCTCTCAACATCTCTCTTCATGTGCGGCCAAAAGAAATGCTCATCTAGCACATCTAAAGTTTTCCTAACACCAAAATGTCCCATTAATCCACCCCCATGTGCTTCCCTAACTAACAACTCTCTGATAGACTCTTGAGGAATACATAGTCTATTCTCTCTAAACAAAAATCCCTCATGCCTATAGAATTTACCAAAAGCAGTGTTCTCAAATGCGACATACACAGAAGCAAAATCAGGATCATTCACATACAATTCCTTAATATGCTCAAAACCTAATAATCTTGCATTCAAAGTAGAAATCAAAGTATACCTACGAGATAAGGCATCAGCTACAACATTTTCCTTTCCTTGTTTATACTTGATCACATAAGGAAATGTTTCTATGAACTCTACCCATTTAGCATGCCTCCTACTCAACTTACTTTGTCCTTTCAAAAACTTCAAGGACTCATGATCAGTATGGATTACAAATTCCTTAGGCCACAAATAATATTGCCAAGTTTCTAAGGCCCTAACTAAAGCATACAACTCCTTATCATAAGTAGGATAGTTCAATGATGCTCCACTTAGTTTCTCACTAAAATAAGTTATAGGACGCATATCTTGCATAAGAACAGCCCCTATACCTATCCCCGATGCATCACACTCTATCTCAAATGTCTTAGAGAAATCAGGCAATGCAAGCAATGGTGTAGAACACAATGTATCCTTAATCAAATCAAATGCATGTTGTTGCTCACTACCCCATTTGAAACCCACACTCTTTTTCACAACCTCAGTTAGCGGTGCAGCGATGGTACTAAAATCTTTAACAAATCTTCTATAAAAACTAGCTAGCCCATGAAAACTACACACCTCACTAACATTCCTAAATACAGGCCACTCCCTGATTGCCTTAACTTTTTCTTCATCTACTTCTATCCCTTTTGATGAAACAACATAACCCAAAAACACAATCTTTTCAGTGCAAAAAGAACACTTTTTCAAATTAGCATACAACTGTTCTTTCCTTAACACATCAAGCACACAATGCAAATGTCTAACATGTTCATCTATGCTTTTGTTGTACACTAATATATCATCAAAGTAGACCATAACAAATTTTTCAATGAAAGAATGCAAAACATGATTCATTAGTCTCATAAAAGTACTAGGTGCATTAGTTAAACCAAAAGGCATTACTAACCACTTATATAAACCAAGTTTAGTTTTAAAGGCAATTTTCCACTCATCTCCTTCTTTCATTCTAATTTGATGGTATCCACTTTTCAAATCAATTATAGAAAACATACAAGATCCATGCAATTCATCTAACATGTCATCTAATCTAGGTATGGGATGTCGATACTTAACTGTAATTTTGTTGACAGCTCTGCAATCAATGCACATACGCCAAGTCCCATCCTTCTTAGGTACAAGTAGAACCGGTACGACACATGGACTCATGCTCTCCCTCACATACCCTTTCTTTAACAGCTCCTCAACCTGCTTTTGAAGCTCCTTTGTCTATTCGGGATTGCTCCTATAAGCTGGACGGTTTAGAATTGAAGCTCCAGGTATAAAGTCAATCTGATGCTCTATTCCCCTATTCGGTGGCAATCCATCCGGCATCTCCTCAGGGAATACATCCTTGAATTCCTGCAAAAGAGTTGTAACAACACTAGGCAAAGAAACACCAATGTCAGAGTTAGAAAAATAAGTGTCTTTGTACAAAAGTACAAACATTTGCTGCTTGGCTAGAAAAGCAGTTCTCACATCGCTCCCTTTTGCATAAACACTCATTTTCTTTTTCTCACTTTTTCTTCTCTCATTCTCTCTTTGCACTCAACCTTCTCACTTTTCTTTTGCTCACACTCTAGTGTTTGGTCACTCTTTCTCTCAGCCTCACTAGTGTTTGAACTCTCAAACTCTCATTTTCTCTCACTCTCTTTCTTTTGTTCACTCGCTCTTATTCTCACTTGATCTTCATACACCTGTTAAGGTGTTAAAGGCACAAGAGTGATCGTTCATCCATCCTTGGTAAAAGAATATTTATTCTTAAACCCATCATGTGTCACTTTCCTATCATATTGCCATGGACATCCCAAAAGCAAGTGACCTGCGTGCATAGGTACAACATCACATAACACCTTATCCTTATACCTACTAATAGCAAAGGATACTAGCACTTGTTTCGTGACCTTGACTTCTCCACAATCATTCAACCATTTTAATCTGTATGGTTTAGGATGCTTAAAAGTAGGTAAGCTCAATTTCTCTACTAACTCAGTGCTAGCAACATTAGTGCAACTACCCCCATCGATGATCATACTGCAAACTCTATCCTTGATATGACATCTAGTATGGAAAATATTCTCACGTTGCACCTTATCACCTTCCTTCACCTACACACTCAAAGCGTGCCTAGCCACTAACAATCTCCATCTATAGGATATGCAACCTCGACATCACTAGCGTCTTCCAACGGTGGCATCTCATCATCATCACTCTCACCTTCAGTTTCTATGGCTCCATCTTCCCTCAAGATCATAACTCGCTTATTAGGACATTGAGAAGAGATATGTCCCCTACCTAAGCATTTAAAGCATTTAATGTCCCTATTTCTCTTCTGACTTTCCTCAGACTTGCCCTTATCGTGACTACCACCACCCTCCTTAGGTTTAGTACCCTCGGCCTTAGGCTTGAAAGGTGTCTTTTCATCCTTTTTACCCCAAGTCGATTTCCACGACGATGTAGAACCTGAATTACTACCATACCGTGACATGGTACCCCTTCGCTTGAGTTGCCTCTCCACCTTCATGGCCATATGAACCATTTCCTCCACTTCGACATAATGTTGCAACTCCACAATGTTGGCAATGTCCCTGTTCAACCCTTGCAAGAATCGAGCCATAGTAGCCTCTCTATCTTCATACACGTTGGCTCTAACCATGGCTATCTCCATCTCCTTGTAATAATCCTCTACACTCTTTGAACCCTGTGTAAGACCTGCCAATCATTGGTATAGTTCCCTATAGTACGAACTAGAAACGAACCGCCTCCTCATAACAGCTTTCATGTCATCCCAAGTGTTTATAGGACGCTCTCGATTTCTCATTCTATTCAACACTAACTAATCCCACCAAACTACAGCATAATCCACAAACTCGGTTGCGGCTAGCTTCACTTTCTTCTCCTCAGCAAAGTTATGGCACTCAAAAACCAACTCCACTCGTTTCTCCCACTCAAGGTACACATCGGGATCCATCTTCCCTTGGAAAGAGGGTATTTTCATCTTTATGCTACTAAGATCACTATCCTGTCTATCATTCCATCTTCCTCTCTCATTCCCAATCCCATAATTCCTATTATCCCTATTGCCATTACCTCTACCTCCACGTCCACCTCTACCACCTCTAAAGCGGTCCCTATGGGCATTGAAGCCATTATCTTCGAATTCTAATTCATCTCCATTGAATACCCCAAAGTCATCCCCATACTCATCATCACCACCACATAATTCTGGAGTCCTCCTTTGTTGCCCTCTTTGCAAATTAGCTATGGCCTCATCTTGTCTCTCCAATCGATCTCTAATGTCTCCAAACACCACATTCATTCTCTCAAACTGTTGCTGCATTGCTTTGAGCACATTTGCCTCACCAATCTTTTCTCCTCCTTCAATATCTCTTTCATTACTCGAAGACATGATTGAAACCTACAAAGAATGTTAGAAAGAAATAATCTCACAACACTCCCTCACGTGTTTATCACTCTTCACTCTTGTTTTTACTCAACACTTGTAATGTAACTCAACACTCCCTGTCCACACTCAAGTTTTGTCTCTAAGTTCTTTATGGAACTAATCAATCTACCAAGGTTCACCCTAGAAGTAATCAACTTAACTAATCTCAACAAGAAAAGAATATATGTTTATAAAAGGAAATAATGGAACAAGAAAAAAAATATATGAAAAGAACAAAAAGGAAGTAATTATGGTCAAAGGAAGAAACAAAAGAAAAGAAGAGGATTTCAAGGTAATAAATTAGGAAAGAAATTAAGTTTGCCTACTTATTTTAAATCTACCAGAATTGGCAAGGAAAAGAATTTATATCTTTATTTAGGAAAGAACAAAATAGGAAAGAAATTAAATTGATTCCTTTTGTTTAGGCAAAAATATAAAAGGAAAAAATAAGATTGACTCTCTTTAAATGCTTTCCTTATGTAAGATGCCCAACTAGAAAGGGAATAAAGTCTCAACTTCCTATAATTAAGATTTTCTTTTCTTTCTTTTTTTTTTAATTTTTTTTCTGGATTTTTTTTTTTTTTGTTGTTGCTCTCTTTTTTTTTTCTTTCTTTCTTTCTTTTTTTTTTTTTTGTTTTCTTTTGTTTTTTTTTTTTTTTTTGCCTTTTGTGATGACGTGAACAGTAACTTAAAATAAGATGCATAAACAGTAACTTGCAAATCAAGATACGTGAACAATGACTTGCAAATAAGATGACGTGAACAGTAACCAATATGACAAGAAATAAGATGAACAAGTCTGACTTTTTTTTTTTTTTGGTGAAATAAATCCCGAATTAATTAACCTAAAGCTCTGATACCAAATGATGAGAACCCCGTATATATATGATACGACACCCACAAGCAATTTGAATCAACAACCCCAAGAAAGTTTAATTCAGGAATAGATAAAAAGAAAATAAAAGAATGTACCTTGATCCAATGATTAGTGAACCATAAACCAAGATAACAAAGACGCCACTCCCAAGAACAAGAGAAGAATGAGGGAGATAAGTCAAGTTGATAATTCAAGAATCAATCCTTGATAAATTCTCACAGTTCTTCAAGAACAAAGAGAAAAAAACTGAAAATTTTTATTCAAATTGGCTAATCCCGTTTATGAGGTTTACATGGCCTTTTATAGGCAAATTAAATGAAACCCTAGCTTCTAAATATCACTTGGACGCCCTAAACCCTAATACACCCCACTTGGGCTTAAATTAACTAAGTTTGGGCTTAAAATAATTAAATTTGACAGCCCAATACATAACCTAATAACCCACCACGAAATAAAACAAATAAAAGCCCAATATTATCAAAGTTTGATACTTAACAAACTAATTAAACAAATTAACTTAATTAAACCAGCCCACAAGACAAATTAAGCCCAAATTAATACAAACAAATGAAACCAGCCCAATTTGCCTTCAAATAGCCACCCAAGTCTTCAATATTTATGATCTTGAACTTGAATCATATTTTAAAGCCTTGGTGTCCTTTCCATGTCGTCCAATCCTTGTTACGCAATACTCTTGGCCCAAATCTCTTGAATCAGCCCATTTAATGTTTCCTTCATTCTTTTAGCTCTAGCCCTTGTCATAGGCCCTCCATTGATGATCAAAGGATCATTAGGCTTGCTTCCTTGGTTTCAGGCATCCCATGCAATCTCACAATATCTCTAAAGAACAATTCAGCAACATGTGAAGCATCATTAGTTTTGTGACATGGAATAAAATGTGTCATCTTAGAAAATCTATTCACAACCACAAAAATTGAATCTCTACCACATTTAGACCTAGGCAAACCTAACACAAAGTCCATTAGAATATCAACCCAAGGTTCACTAAAAATGGGCAGTGGTATGTATAAACCATGGGGTTGCACTCGAGATTTTACTTGCCTACATGTAACACATCTACCACAAATCCTCTCAACATCCCTTTTCATGTGTGGCCAATAAAAGTGTTCTTGCAAAACGGCTAAGGTCTTAGCGACTCCAAAGTGTCCCATTAAACCTCCACCATATGATTCCTTCAGTAACAAATCTCGTAATGAGCAATTAGGCACACACAACTTATTTTCCCGAAACAAATAATCATCATGTCTAAAGAATTTCCCAAACGCAGATTTTTCATAAGATTGATACACATCACTAAAATCATGGTCTAATAGATATATTTCTTTGATGTGTTCAAAACCAAGCATCTTAGCATCAAGAGTGGAAAGTAATACATACCTGCAGGAGAGTGCATTCGCCACGACGTTTTCCTTACCTTATTTGTACTGAATCATATATGGAAACGTCTCAATGAATTCCACCCAACGTGCATGTCTCTTGTTCAACTTGTGTTGGCCTTTCAAATGCTTTAAGGACTCATGATCAGTGTGAATCACGAATTCCTTAAGCTATAGATAGTGCTGTCATGTCTCCAAAGCTCGAACCAATGCATACAATTCCTTGTCATAAGTAGGGTAGTTTATGGTTGCCTCGCTAAGTTTCTTGCTAAAGTATGCAATTATCCTTCCTCCTTACATAAGGACTGCACCTATACCAATACCTAAAGTATCACATTCAATTTCAAACGTTTTAGTAAAATCAGGCAAAATAAGTAAAAGAGCATGAGTTAATTTTTCCTTGATCAGTTGGAATGTCTTCTATTGCTCGTCTCCCCATTTGAATCCAATGTTCTTTTTGATGACTTCGATAAGCGATGCAGTGATGCTACTAAAGCTTTTCACGAACCTTCTGTAAAAACTAACAAGTCCATGAAAACTACGAACACTGCCTACACTTATTGGACTCGGCCATTCTTGGATTGCACGCACCTTCTCCTCATCAACCTGTATACCTTATGCACTCACAACAAATCCAAAAAAACAAGCTTATCCAGCAAAAGGTACACTTCTTAAGGTTAGCAAACAACTTTTCTTTCCTTAAAATATCTAAAAAAAGTTTTAAATGTTCAACATGATCATCCAATATTTTGCTATAAATCAGAATATCATCAAAGTAAACCACAACAAATCTGCCTATAAAAGCACGCAAAACATGGTTTATTAATCTCATGAAAGTGCTTGGTACATTAGTTAATCCAAAAGACATAACTAACCATTCATATAAATCATATTTTGTTTTAAATGCAGTTTTCCATTCGTCTCCTTCTCTCATTCTAATCTGATGATATCCACTTTTAAGATCAATCTTTGTAAAAACACAAAATCCATATAATTCATCAAGCATATCATCTAATCTATGAATGAGATATCGATACTTTACCGTTATGTTATTGATGGCTTGACAATCAACATACATTCTCCATGTCCCATCCTTCTTAGGAACTAGCAACAATGGAACTGCACAAGGACTCATGCTTTCTCTCACGTACCCCTTTTCCATCAATTCATTAACTTGCCTTCGTAGCTCCTTTGTCTTCTCAGGGTTACTCTTATAGGCTGGTCGGTTTGGAATAGTTGCACCGGTACAAAATCAATTTGATGCTTTATCTCTCAGATTGGTGGTAAATCATATGATGTTTACTCGGGAAAGACATCCTCATAAGCCTGCAAAAGAGAAACAATAGAACTAGGCAAAGTGGGGAAAAGTTCGTCAGTGTTTAAAAATGTATTTTTGTATAAAAGCACAATCATTGGCTTATTTGAAAACAATGTTCTTTTTATGTCACTTGCTCTTGCATAGATATTCTTTTGTTTTCTTTCTAATTTTCTCTGAATGGCTGAATCTTTCTTTTCTTTTTCTCTCTCATTTTTCTTGGCCTTCCTCTGATTTTTACTCTCTTTTTGCAACCCCACTTGGTCTTTATAAACCTATTTTGGTGTCATTGGAACAAAAGTGATTGGTCTTTGATTTAGTACAAAAGAGTATTTGTTGGAGAATCCATCATACTTCACACGCTTATCTAATTGTCATGGCCGTCCTAACAACAAGTGTTCAGCTTGCATCAGTACAACATCACACAACACCTCATCTTTATATTTACCTATCCGAAAAGAAACTAACACTTGTTTGTTTGCCTTTACTTTGCCACCATCATTCAACCATTGTAACTTGTATAGCTGTGGATGCTTAAGTGTTGGCAACCCCAATTTCTCCACCAAAGTAGTGCTTGCAACATTAGTACAGCTACCACCATCAATAATCACACTACATACCTTATTCTGAACATGGCACCTAGTATGAAAGATGTTTTCCCACTGCACCTCATCATCTTCTTTAACCTGCACACTTAGAGCTCTCTTTGTAACCAACAATTCACCTTGGACAGTGTATTTCTTATCATTCACATCCTCCAATGGTCGCATAGAATCAGTGTCATCTTCATCATCCAATTCAATCTCGCCATCCTCTCGCAATACCATAACTGACAGGACCCTTCCCAGACCTTATCTAAGCTATTGTCTGGAGAATCCTGCCGGGCACTTCAACGGATTCCTCGAAACCAACTCGTCGGATCGAAGACATCCGGGAAGCGAACCCTATCTTTCTGTATCCGGTTTACTCGTTAAAACTTAGTGATTTGAATTTGAATCGTCACTGGTTGGGAGTGGTAAACATTTTCTTTGATTCTTTTTTTTCTAATTCATTTTATAAAAATTTCGGCAGCATAACGACTGCATTTTTGATAAACCAAAAATTTGACCTGTAAGGAAAACAACACTTCGACTATTTCAAAACACCTCCCAACTTCTTTAATTCTCAATCATGCATCATTCATCAGACTTTCATAAGCATAATAATAAGCTTTAATGCCAAGTATACATATATGAATCATATATAGTATGCATGAATATATTTACATTTTTCAATCTCAACATCATGGAAATTCAAAATATACATAATTAAATACATACTACAAAAATGTATATACACGTCTTGAGCTATCGCCCACCTATCAATGTATATGCAAGCAAAAGGTCTCGATCTCGTCCGACGGCGGCACGCAATAAAAACAAATGAGCTACAAAATAAATCAGAGGTTAGTGCAATAAGGATATATAATATCACATACACCAACATAAGATTTCATTATTGACTCGAGTTTTACAACTTCTTTAAAAATTCTTCCATGTGTATCCTTGACTCATTCTAACCATCACGGGCAATTTTAGCTAACGCCAACGTGAAGCTTACTAATGCATCTCAACCACTACGTTACGGAATTTACTGCATCGTACGTAGGGCGCTAAACTATTTACTGAACAACTACAATGCGGAATTCTCTGCATCGCAAATGTAGTGCTAAATCTCTAGACGACTACGAGCGGAATTTACTGCATCGCTTCGTAGCGCTAACTGTCAATTAACCAACTACGTGCGGAATTGTCTGCATCACAACGTAGCGCTATATTTTTCTATAAACTGAGCGATTACGGACGGAATTCTCTGCGTCGTCACGTAACGCTAAATCTCATAGCTTTTAAGGTATACACATGGGTTTTCATAATCAATTTCTTTAAGTGCAAAAGCACAAATGACTTTAGTTTGAAAATCTTGAAAGCTTTCTTAGTTCATTTTCTCTACATACAACTCATAATCATTTTCTAGAAACATATGGATTACATAGGAACCCATACGCTTAACTTTTAACTATATCATTATATATTATTTTCGATTTCCTTTATTATATAGCTACTATAGTCATTTAACATCATCAAGAATTTGCATGACCATTTAAAAAGCTATTGAGTGGCGAACCACTTACCTCAAGGCCGCGTCAAGCGTCTCGACGAGGCTCCTGGACACCGCTCACGTACTCGTCACCTACACAACAAGTTCTCTTTATTACTATTAACAAAAACCTCCATTTCTCAACTATACACTAGAATTCCCAACTATGCTCAATTTTCTCTATATAGCTCTTAACTCGATTCTAACTCAACCGAGACTCTCAAATCCCGATTTTTGTGGAAAAGTTTTAGTTTTTGACCCCTAGGGATATCCCCACACAGTCCGTTTACTAGTCGGAGGCTTAAAACGAAAAATCACAATTTTAATTAAAATGGACAGCCCTTGACATAACAGATGGTAACCTGCTGCTCGGGGCTCCGTTTTCCTTCGTTCTTTTTCCTACGGCTCACTTACATCACATTCTAGTCACACGACAAATTTCATTGAGAAATATTATCGTTTGCTATGTCAAATCTAATGAAAACATCCGTTTTGGACACTTTCGGGTGCAATTTAATGCACGTTTTGCAAACTCTTGGTTTCGGGTTAGCGACGCTAGTTTTTCTTTCATAACTAAGCTTCATTTAACTAATAATGACTAACTAAACTCATTTCATGCCATGAAAATTACATTAAGCTAGCCGTTTCACTTCTCAGAGCTCTAACGGCACTATTTTGTGCATAACTTGCACAATTTTTATCGGATTCGATCCGTTCCAAAACCTATGGTTTTCTATGGTTCCTAGGCATCATTTGAGGTGTAGAACACCCCCATATAGGTCAGTTTTGGTCAGGTCTTCTCTAGGTCAAAAATTCCACTCGGGATTGCAAAAATTGTCAAATTTGCTCTATTGATCTCTACATGCCTCTCTATGCTTTTCTATGCTTTTTCATGCCAAATTTTGAGTTCAAAACCATCTAAACTCAAGGCTATCTACTGATCTTCAAGTCTTTAACACTCACATAAACATAACTTTGTCATCCAAAGCTCTCAAAATTCATTTAAACATTTTGTCAAATGGGTGGAGTGTGAGAAAAACTAATTCCCGATTTTGTTGTGAGCAAGGATATGGCAGCCCATATATATAGTTCTAATGCATCATTTACACACAAAAACTTATCATCTAAGGTTCTATATCAATCATTTAGGTTTTGACATCAATTTCAAGTGTCAAACATTCAACAAAATACAAAATTTCTGCACACAGAAAATTCAGCAGCTCAACTGAATGTTTCAACAACAAGAAGAAAGAAATAAGATGATATCTTACTTGCTTCTTGTTTAGAGGGTTTGGAGGGGCTTGAGAGAGGTCTTAGAGGGGCTGTTTGAAGCTTGTAAGGGCTGCTCCTTCACTCGTTTCTGCTGGTCGTCCAAGTTACTACAGTTCCTTCACGTTTCTACCTCTTTCACGCTTGTTTTGTTTCGGTTCTGCTTCCCCTTCACGACCAGCTCTGTTCTGCTCTTGTTAGGCACGTCCAAGCTGCTGGTTGCTTCATCTTTTCATGTCTTCTCCCTCTCTTCTTTTGGCCTTTCACTCCTGCTCTTGATCTCTTCCTTGACTCTGCTCTGTTTCAAGTCTGGATGCTGCAGCAGCGCTGCTGTCTTTGGTTCACGACTTCTTCTATTTTCTCACGGCTGAAAGCTGCTGTTTGATGCATGAAAATCGCACGTCTTTCACGCGTGATCAGCTCTGGTTTGGTGTTGCACGGCTGCAGCTGTCTATTTCTCTTGGTTTCCAGCAGCTTCTTTCGGTTCCAGCAGTTTCTTCCCACTCTCTCGACTGATGACTTGTGTGTTTGCTGAAAATTTTTCAGCCCAAGTGTTATATATATACTAATGGAACTCTTCTTAATCACATCCTTGCCCCAACTCTTTTTAATTTCACTTAAACCTTTGATTTCTTTCTTGTCATGCACAGCTGCCCCTCTCCTTTGTTTTTAACTTTCCGGGCAGCTTTAATTCTTCTTTCTTTTTGTGTTTTTGTGCTGAAAATTTCAGCTGAGTGGTGTTTATATAATAAACAACTTTTACTAATTGCATCTTGTCCCATTTCTTTTTAATTTTATTAAACTCTCATTTCCTTTCTTTAATTCTCATATTAGCCCCTCTATACTTGTTTTAAATTCTCATTTCATTAACATTTTCCTTCGATCGTCAAGCTTGAATTATAAAAAAAAAACTAAGCTTATTTTATTAATTTTGACTCTCTCCTTTTAATCGAATTTTAATTCGATTATCATTTACTAACATCTTGGATTTCTGGACTTAGATTTTCATTGAGACGTTACTAAACTTTTTAATACGACGAATTTCATCGTATTCTAAATGAATAAATTTCGGAGGCTATGAAATTAAATCAATTAAACGTAGAGAGTTATATATTATCTCTCTAACTGAATTTCTAACGTTGGGACTTTAGAAGTCGGAGCTAGGAGTTTACAATAACTCTTTTGTTTGGACATTGACTTACTATGTGACCCCTACCTTGACACTTAAAACACTTAATATCACGATTTCGAGTGATGGTAGAATCTATTTTACCTTGATTTCCATGGCTAGTCGTTTCTTGCTTTTGCTCAGTTTTGGGTTTGGCCGTGGCTTGCTTCTCCTCTTTCCTCACAAAATTCAGCCTCCATGATGAACTCGATCTAGGATTTTGTCGTGTATTGCCGCTTCTCTTCTTGAGTTGGTTTTCAATCTTGATAGTCATGTGTACCATATCTTCCAACTCTACATAATACTGCAATTCTACCACATTAACAATTTCCCGGTTCAAACCAACCAAGAACCTAGCCATAGTAGTCTTTCAGTTCTCCTCTACATTCATATGGATCATAGCAAGTTCCATCTATTTATAATATTCCTCCACACTCTGATTACCTTGTGTAAGTCTTTACAATTTCTAATATAACTCCAGATAGTAATGGTTTGGAACAAATCATCTCCTCATCACAGTTTTCACTTCCTCTCACGTCTCCATTGGACGCTCTCTATTTCTCCTTCTATTTAATACTAATTGATCCCACCAAACAATTGCATACTCATAAAATTCAATTGCTGCAAGTTTTACCTTTTTAAGCTTGAAATAATGGTGACAATTAAACACTAATTCCATCTTTTTCTCCCACTCAAGGTAAGCTTCAGGATCATTTTTGCCTTGAAACGATGGAATTTTCATCTTAATACTATCCACGTTATTATCCTCTCGATTCCTAGCTTCTCTAAACCGCCTACCATACCTCTTATTGCTAACAATGGAATTTTGGTCATCTTCTTCTTCAAAATCATCCCCATAATACTCTTCATTTACAATTCTCACTTCCCTAGGTTAAACCCTTTCTCTCCTGTGCATATTAGGAACATTTTGTGGCTGTTCCATATGTGCATTCTCTACCCGATCTAATCGTTCATGAACCTGCTCCATCTCTGCTCTCAATATTCTCCTCATCTTACTCATTAAGGCTTCCATTAGTAACTTTGGATCAATCTCTCCTGACAAGCTTTTGTAAGTATTTTTGTCCTTGTTGTTTAACATGTTTGCTGCAAAACAAAGTTGGAAAAAAAAAACAAAAAGAAAAATAATAATAAAAGAAACCTCACACACTCCCTCACGTGTTTCACTCAAATAAATATGCACTCATGTAAACCCCTAGTCTCGAATTATAACCTCCTAGTGTTAAGAGAGAGATTAGAGAGTTAAAATCAATCTCTACAGCAAATTAATTGAATTTCATAGCCTCCGAAATTTATTAATTTAAGAATACGACGAAATTCGTCGATCATAAAAAATTAAGTAGCGTGTCAATGAAAATCCAAGTTAGAAAATCGATGATTTTAGTCAATGATAATCTAATTGAAGTTTAATTAAAAAGAGAGAGTCAAGTGGTCAATAAGACAAGCTTGACAATCGAAAGCGAATTCTAACAAGGCGAATAATTAAATCAAACGATGAAAGTTAAATTGGAAATAAATATGGATGGGCAAATATGAGAAACAAATAAAAGAGAGGAGATTGAGATGAAATTAAAAAGAATTGGGGCATGATGCAATTAAGAGAAGTTGATTAGTATAAATAAGACACTTGGGCTGAAATTTTTTCAGCAGAAAAGAAGCAGCCCCTTTCAGTCGAGAAACCGTGAGAACATTCGCGAGAGAGAGAGAGATCAGCGAGCAGACAGCCATGAACCGTGAGAGAGAGACTGAAATGAAGGAAGACCATGAGAAGAAGAAGTAACTAGTAGCTGGTCGTGCACCAGAGGAGGCAGCAGCAGCAGCGACAGAAGTAGATTCCAGCGCGTCCAGCAGCTCGCGCGAGGACTGGTCGCGAGTCCGAGCAGAACCTGCAGGCTGAACGAGCAAGAGAGGGCTGGCTGTGACTACAGCTTACTGTCCAAGCAAGAGAAGAAGAGAAGGGGCCACCAGCAGCTGCTGGTCGTGGGAGAAGCGAGCAGAAAACAGACGCGACGGCAGAACGCGAAGAAACTGCAGGGGCTGGTCGGCCAGGAAAGAGAAGGAAAGAGAGAGCACCCAAGCTGCCTTCCAAACTCTTAATCCTCCTCCTAAGGCTCCTCTCAAGCTCTTCTTACTTCTTAGAACCATAAATCAAGTAAGAAATCAACTCACCTATCCTTTTACTTTGCTGAAAACTGAAATAGAAATGAAATGGTGACAGCTTGTGTGTTGTTGAGTTGTGTGGGAAGATTTCTCTTCAAACTTTGATAGAACCTTAGGTCATTGAAATAGATAATTGAATGATGAGTTTTGAGTGTAATAGCTGCCTTAAATTGATGTAAATGGGCTGTTACACCCTCCCTCAAAATAAAAACCGAGATTGGTGTTTTATGCACACCAAGTGATTGACAAAAAGTGTGAGTGAGTTTGAGAGCTTTGGATGACAAAGTTGTGTTTATGTGAGTGTTGAGGACTTGAAGAGCAGTAGATAGCCTTGAGTTTATATGGTTTTGAACTCAAAATTTGGCATGAAAAAACATAGAAAAGCATAGAGAGGCATGTAGAGATAAATAGAGCAAATTTGACAATTTTTGCAATCCCGAGTGGAATTTTTGAGCTATAGAAGACCTGACCAAAACTGACCTATATGGGGGTGTTCTACACCTCAAATGATGCCTAGGAACCATAGAAAACCATAGGTTTTGGAACGGATCGAATCCGATAAAAATTGTGCAAGTTATGCACAAAATAGTGCCGTTAGAGCTTGAGAAGTGAAACGGTTAGCTTAATGCAATTTTTATGGCACGAAATGAGTTTGGTTAGTCATTATTAGTTAAATGAAGTTTAGTTATGGAAGAAAATTTAGCGTCGCTAACCCGAAACCAAGAGTTTGCAAAACGGGCACTTAATTGCGCCCGAAAGTGTCCAAAACGGACGTTTTCCTTAGATTTGACATAGCAAACGATGGAGTTTCTCGACGAAATTTTCCAGGTGACTTAGTTATGTGATAAGGAGACGCTAGAAAAAGGAACGGAGGTGAAACCATGGCTGGTTTCAATTCTGTTTTTCGTGGTCAACCGTATAATCAAAAAGTTGACTTTTTGTTTTAAGCTTTTGGAGACCAAACGAAACATATGGGGATGATCCTAGGGGTCTAGAAGTAAAACTTTTACAAAGAAATCGAAGTTAGAGAGTTTCGGTTGAGTTAGAAACGAGTTAGGAGATTATATAGAGAAAAATGGGTCTTAGTTGAGATTATTAACCTTGAAGTTGAGATTCTCAACTTTTCAAATTATCACTAGTAATGATGAGATCATGTTGTGTAGGTGACGAGCACGTGAGCGGCGTCCAGGAGCCTCGTCGAGACGCTTGACGCGGCCTCGAGGTAAGTGGTTCGCCACTTAATAGCTTTTTAAATGGTCATGCAATTTCTTGATGATGTTAAATGACTATAGTAGCTATGTAATAAAGGAAATCAGAAATAATATATAATGATATAGTTAAAAGTTAAGCGTATGGATTCCGATGTAATCCATATGTTTCTAGAAAATGATTATGAGTTGTATGTAGAGAAAATGAACTAAGAAAGTTTTCAGAAGATGTAAAACTAGTGAGTTTTGTGCTTTTGCACTTGAAGAAATTGATTATAAAACCCATGTATATGCCTTAAGAGGTTATGAGAGTTAGCGCTACGTGACGACGCAGAAAATTCCGTTCGTAGTCGCTCAGAGTATAGAGAAATTAGCACTACGAGACGACGCAGAAAATTCCGTCCGTAGTTGCTCAGTTTCCTAGAAAATATAAGCGCTACGTTGCGATGCAGAAAATTCCGCACGTAGTTGGTTAGTTGACAGTTAGCGCTACGAAGCGATGCAGTAAATTCCGCTCGTAGTTGCCCAGAGTTTTAGCACTACAATTGCGATGCAGAAAATCCCGCATTGTAGTTGCTCAGTGATAAGCTTTAGCGCCCTACGTGCGATGCAGTAAATTCCGTAACGTAGTGGTTGAGATAACTTAGTAAGCTTCACGTTGGCGTTAGTTCTAATCGCCTGTGATGGTTATAATGTTTAAAGGATATACATGGGGGTTTTGAAAGAAATCATAAAACAAATGGGAAATTGTCATGTTAGTGTATGTGATATTATATCTTCGTTGCACTAACTTATTTGTTTATTTTGTAGTTATTTATATTTCATTGTGTGCCATCGCGGACGACAGGACGTCATCATTTTGTTGTATATATATATAGGTGGGCGATCTATGATATGTGATGAATGTAAACCTTTATGTATGAGATGGATATGTAATTGAGAAACAAATATTCATATTTTGAAATTGTATATTTGTAAATATTCCTGCATTTTATATATATGATACATCTAGATATATTCTACATGAGTTCGTGCTTATGAAAAGAGAATTGAGTGTTGATGTTGCATGTTTGAGAATAAAGAAGTTGGGAGGTGTTCAGAAATAGTCGAAGTGTCATTTTCCTTACAGGTTAAATTTTGGTTTATCAAAAACGCAGCCGTTATGCTGCCGAAATTTTTATAACATGAATTTGAAATAGAATCAAAGAAAAGGTTTATCCCTCCCAACCAGTAACAGATAAAATCAAATCACTAAGTTTTAACGAGTAAACCGGATACAGAAAGATAGGGTTCGCTTCCCGGATGTCTTCGATCCGACGAGTCGGTTTCGAGGAATCCGTTGAAGTGCCCGGCAGGATCCTCCAGACGAGAGTTTAGATAAGGTCTGGGAAGGGTCCTGTCAAGTTGGTATCAGAGCCCGGTTCTCGTTCAGTTGAGAAAAAGTTTTAAAAGAAAAGTTTGAGCTATTTCGCACAAATTGTGCGCTAGTTATGCTTAAGGCACGAAGTTACTTGTGCATGCATTATTTTTAAAGATTTTGAGAGTTATGCTTTCATCGATTGCATAAGCTAAAGTATAAGTTATAGTATTTGAATTTAGCATGTTATGAATATGCTTCGAAGCAAGTTGCTAAGTAGAAAGTTATGCATAAGATTGTGAGTAAATATTGCATGAAATTATCATGCCAGATTATATTGAGCTAGTTGTTGAAATTTAAATTTTGTGATTTGTGGCTATTAGTGTATTAGTACACGCTTAGCTATGCAGCATAGAGATCGTCCGAGGACGAGACGGGTAGCCACAGAGGCACCCACACCAGATAGAGAGCAGGTTGACGAGTCTGTCAACGTGCTAGAAAGTTTTGCACACCCAGAGCCATCACAGTCAGTACGACCAGAGCCTGCCCCAGGACCTACTCCAAGGCAGATGGAGCAGATGACCCAAATGTTAACCGCGGTCCTTAAGCACTCGCGGGAGACAGGGGCAAGTGTAGAGCGCGCCTTCAGGTTAGGCGCGAAGCCATATGACGGGACTGGGGATCCCGAGAGAGCATGGTCATGGCTAGAGATGAATGAAGAAATATTTTAGATTCTAAGAGGCACCGAGGATCAGATGGTCATCTTCTCAGCCTTCTTACTGAGGGATCGCGCCAAGGATTGGTGGAAGCGCCATCAGAGAGCCACTCAGAGGGAGTCACCTGAGCCGAGTTCAAGAGAGAGTTTATAGACAGATTTTTCCCCAAGAGCTATAAGGATGCTAAAATACAAGAATTTTATAGAATAGAGCAGGGGGACTCCTCAGTGCCAGAATATGAGAAGAAATTTCCAGAGTGATCCACCTCGTTCCATTCTTTGTAGAGAATGAGGAAGAAAAGATCAATAGATCTATGGTAGGTCTTAACCCCCCGGTTAGGACCATTGTGACATCTGCCTCGCATACTAGATATGGACAGCTGGTAGAGGCAGCCACCAGAGTAGAGCAGAGCGCACAGACCGTTGTAGAGTCCAAGTTGAAATTCAGTCAGAAGCGGAGCTGGACCGGTAGCCATCAGGGAGAGTCCAGCAAGATGCCCAAGAGTGGGCAGCGCTCAGCAGGGTCACAGAGTCGGCAGCAGAGTCAAAGACCCCAGACCAGTCAGAGTTCTTTCCGATCATCAGTAGGGTCCAAGAGCCAGCAGAGCTGGAGGAGCCGACCATTGTGCGCTAGATGTGGCCGATTACATCATGGTGAGTGCCTTCAGGGCAAGACAGGGTGCTTCAGGTGTGGACAGGAGGGCCACTTCATGAGAGACTGTCCCAGTGCAGTAGCTTCGAGCCCATCGGAGGCCAGATCAGCAGTTCAGGGGCAGACTAGTAGGAGTTGTGGACCCGATAGGGGAGGCCCCTAGACTGGAGGAGCTACTAGTGCATGGCAGCCTGGTAGCGGAGCAGGTAGAGATATACCCCTCAGAGGACAGCCAGGTAGACCTCCCAGAGCACCGACAGGTAGACCCCACAGTTAGGCCGCCAGAGTATATACAGTGACCCAGCAGGCGGCAGATGCTACACCAGATGTGGTCACAGGTACCATCTCTTTATTTGATGTTGATGCTCATGTATTGGTGGACCCAGGAGCCACCCATTCTTTTATTTCTCGAGAGTTCATAGATAGAGTCGGCATAGAGTTGAGTCCGACCAAGTGTAGCATGGTAGTGTCACTTCCCACAGGTGATTCGCTTATTGCGGATAGAGTTTACATGAAAAGTAAGGTGACTATAGCAAGTAATGAGTTCGAGGCTAATTTAATAGTGCTCGATATTCATGACTTTGACATCATTTTGGGCATGGATTGGTTATCCAAGCATCGCGCGACTGTAGATTGTTATAGAAAAGAGGTTCAGTTCAGCAAGCCTGGGGAACCAGATGTGATCTTTTGTGGAGAGCGAAAAATACTCTCTACAAGTTTAGTAAGCGTGATCCGAGCGAATAAGATGCTCCGTAAAGCATGCCAGGGGTGCTTGGTCTATGTGATAGAAGCTAGCGACAGTGAGCTACAATTCACAGAGGTTCCTGTGGTGAATGAGTTCTCTGATGTATTTCCCGAGAACCTTCCAGGACTACCTCCGGATAGAGAGATCGAATTCGAGATTGAGCTAGCACCAGGCACAGAGCCCATCTCTATAGCTCCGTATCGGATGACACCAGTTGAGCTAAAGGAGTTGAAAGTGCAAATGGAAGAGTTGTTGAGCAAAGGCTTCGTTAAGACTAGTACATCACCGTGGGGAGCTCCGGTGTTGTTTGTAAAGAAGAAAGATGGAAGCCTCCGTTTGTGTATTGATTATAGACAGCTAAACAAAGTAACCATCCGGAATCAGTATCCACTGCCAAGAATCGACGACTTGTTCGACCAACTGCAGAGAGCTAAAATCTTCTCGAAGATAGATCTACGGTCAGGATATCATCAGTTGAAGGTGCGTAGGGAAGATGTTCCCAAGACGGCCTTCAGAACCAGATATGGGCATTATGAGTTTTTAGTAATGCCATTTGGCTTAACCAATGCCCCAGCAGCCTTTATGGATCTGATGAACCGTGTCTTCAGACCATATTTAGACAAGTTTGTCATAGTCTTCATCGATGATATTCTGGTATATTCAGGTAGTAGAGAGGAACATGCAGAACACTTGAGGATTGTATTGCAGACTCTAAGAGATCATCAGCTGTATGCAAAATTTAGCAAGTGCCAGTTCTGGTTAGATCGCGTGGCATTTCTGGGACATGTAGTATCAGCAGAGGGTATTTCAATAGATCCCCAGAAGATAGAAGCTATTGTAGATTGGAAGCCACCCACGAGTGTAACAGAAGTCAGAAGCTTCTTGGGTTTAGCTGGGTATTACAGAAAGTTTGTAGAAGGATTCTTCAAGATAGATACTCCACTGACCAAGTTAACAAGAAAAGAAGAGAAGTTCATCTGGTCAGAAGCCTGTCAGAGCAGTTTTGATGAGTTAAAGCAAAGGCTGACTATAGCACCAGTGCTTACACTTCCCTCAGGAAGTGAAGGATTTACAGTATATTGCGATGCCTCCAGGCAAGGTTTAGGTTGTGTGTTGATGCAGCATGATAGAGTGATAGCTTATGCTTCAAGGCAATTAAAGAAGCATGAAGTGAACTATCCAACACACGACTTAGAGTTAGCAGTTGTAGTGTTCGCTTTGAGAATATGGCGACACTATCTCTATGGAGTACCTTGCAGGATCTTCACAGATCACAAAAGCCTACAGTACTTGTTCACGCAGAAAGACTTGAACATGAGACAGAGAAGGTGGATAGAGCTTATTAAAGACTATGACTGCACCATTGAATACCACCCAGGCAAGGCAAATGTAGTAGCAGATGCACTAAGCAGGAAACCCTCTAGTTCCCTAGCCCAGCCTAGAACAGAGTACTTGCAGATGCTAGTAGAGTTGAGATCTATGAGGGTCAGTTTAGAGACAGCAGAATCAGGCGCTCTAGTAGCAGCTTTCCATGTTCGGCTAATATTAGTAGACAGAGTTAGAGACTTGCAAGCTCATGATCAGTACTTGATGAAATTGAAAAGCAAGATAGAGGTTGGACAGCAGAATAGCTTCACTTTGCAAAGTGATGGAACGTTAGTGTTGGGCCAAAGATTATGCGTGCCAGATGTAGTAGAGTTGAAGAAAGAGATCATGGAAGAGGCACACTCCTCTGCATATGCTATGCATCCAGAGAGTACTAAGATGTATCGGACTCTGAGAGACTACTACTGGTGGAAGGGTAAGAAGAGAGAGATAGCAGAGTTCGTATCCAAGTGTTTAACTTGTCAACATATCAAGATTAAGCATCAGAAACCCACAGGTTTACTGCAGCCTTTATCCATTCCTGAGTGGAAATGGGAAAGGATCACGATGGATTTCGTGACAGGACTTCCCAGGACACAGCATGGACATGATGCCATTTGGGTTATCGTGGATAGATTGACAAAGTCGGCCCACTTCATTGCTATTAATCAAACCTATTCTCTAGAAAGATATGCACAGTTATACGTAAATGAGATTGTGAGGCTGCATGGCGCACCAGTATCCATTGTATCAGATAGAGATTCTCGCTTCACTTCTCGATTATGGCCGAAGCTACAAGATGCTATGGGCACCAGATTACACTTCAGTACTGTTTTTTTTTTCACCCACAAACAGATGGCCAATCAGAGAGAACCATTCAGACTCTCGAAGATATGTTGAGAGCCTGTGTGATGGGGTTTAAGGGAAGCTGGGATAATTACCAGCATTGATAGAGTTTGCCTACAACAATAGCTATCAGTCTAGTATTGGTATGGCACCTTATGAGGCATTGTATGGCAGAAAGTGCAGAACCCCAGTCTGTTGGGACGAAGTGGGGGAGAGAAGATTAATTGGCCCAGAGATTGTCCAAGACACAACTGAGAAAGTAAATATGATCAGAGAGCGGTTGAAAATAGCAAGCGACAAACAGAAAAGCTATGCGGACAATCGAAGAAGAGATTTAAAGTTTGAAGTGGGTGATCAAGTATTTCTACGAGTCTCACCCTGGAAGGGTATTCTGAGATTCGGAAAGCATGGGAAGTTGAGCCCTCGATACATAGGCCCCTATGAGATAGTAGACAAAGTGAGTGAAGTGGCGTATCGACTGAGGCTACCGTCAAAATTAGCCAACATCCATGACATATTCCACGTCTCTATGTTACGTGAGTATATAGCTGATCCTTCTCACATTTTGCAAGAGCAACCAGTTCAGTTGAAGGAAAACTTGACCTACGAAGAGCATCCAATAGAAATCCTAGATCGTAGAGATCAAGTATTACGCAACAAAGTGATTCCGCTAGTGAAAGTGTTATGGCGAAATCACGAGTTAGAAGAGGCTACATGGGAGCCTGAAGCACAGATGCGTGCCCAATACCCTCAGTTGTTTGAGTAAGATACGTAATTTAAATTTCGAGGACGAAATTTTTATAAGGGGGGAAGAAATTGTAAACCCCTAGTCTCGAATTATAACCTCCTAGTGTTAAGAGAGAGATTAGAGAGTTAAAATCAATCTCTACAGCAAATTAATTGAATTTCATAGCCTCCGAAATTTATTAATTTAAGAATACGACGAAATTCGTCGATCATAAAAAATTAAGTAGCGTGTCAATGAAAATCCAAGTTAGAAAATCGATGATTTTAGTCAATGATAATCTAATTGAAGTTTAATTAAAAAGAGAGAGTCAAGTGGTCAATAAGACAAGCTTGACAATCGAAAGCGAATTCTAACAAGGCGAATAATTAAATCAAACGATGAAAGTTAAATTGGAAATAAATATGGATGGGCAAATATGAGAAACAAAGAAAAGAGAGGAGATTGAGATGAAATTAAAAAGAATTGGGGCATGATGCAATTAAGAGAAGTTGATTAGTATAAATAAG
Source organism: Litchi chinensis (assembly GCA_019925255.1). Taxonomy (NCBI): domain Eukaryota; kingdom Viridiplantae; phylum Streptophyta; class Magnoliopsida; order Sapindales; family Sapindaceae; genus Litchi; species Litchi chinensis. The sequence continues at coordinate 28,211,952 of CM034464.1, read as the reverse complement.
ACACTTGGGCTGAAATTTTTTCAGCAGAAAAGAAGCAGCCCCTTTCAGTCGAGAAACCGTGAGAACATTCGCGAGAGAGAGAGAGATCAGCGAGCAGACAGCCATGAACCGTGAGAGAGAGACTGAAATGAAGGAAGACCATGAGAAGAAGAAGTAACTAGTAGCTGGTCGTGCACCAGAGGAGGCAGCAGCAGCAGCGACAGAAGTAGATTCCAGCGCGTCCAGCAGCTCGCGCGAGGACTGGTCGCGAGTCCGAGCAGAACCTGCAGGCTGAACGAGCAAGAGAGGGCTGGCTGTGACTACAGCTTACTGTCCAAGCAAGAGAAGAAGAGAAGGGGCCACCAGCAGCTGCTGGTCGTGGGAGAAGCGAGCAGAAAACAGACGCGACGGCAGAACGCGAAGAAACTGCAGGGGCTGGTCGGCCAGGAAAGAGAAGGAAAGAGAGAGCACCCAAGCTGCCTTCCAAACTCTTAATCCTCCTCCTAAGGCTCCTCTCAAGCTCTTCTTACTTCTTAGAACCATAAATCAAGTAAGAAATCAACTCACCTATCCTTTTACTTTGCTGAAAACTGAAATAGAAATGAAATGGTGACAGCTTGTGTGTTGTTGAGTTGTGTGGGAAGATTTCTCTTCAAACTTTGATAGAACCTTAGGTCATTGAAATAGATAATTGAATGATGAGTTTTGAGTGTAATAGCTGCCTTAAATTGATGTAAATGGGCTGTTACACCCTCCCTCAAAATAAAAACCGAGATTGGTGTTTTATGCACACCAAGTGATTGACAAAAAGTGTGAGTGAGTTTGAGAGCTTTGGATGACAAAGTTGTGTTTATGTGAGTGTTGAGGACTTGAAGAGCAGTAGATAGCCTTGAGTTTATATGGTTTTGAACTCAAAATTTGGCATGAAAAAACATAGAAAAGCATAGAGAGGCATGTAGAGATAAATAGAGCAAATTTGACAATTTTGCAATCCCGAGTGGAATTTTTGAGCTATAGAAGACCTGACCAAAACTGACCTATATGGGGGTGTTCTACACCTCAAATGATGCCTAGGAACCATAGAAAACCATAGGTTTTGGAACGGATCGAATCCGATAAAAATTGTGCAAGTTATGCACAAAATAGTGCCGTTAGAGCTTGAGAAGTGAAACGGTTAGCTTAATGCAATTTTTATGGCACGAAATGAGTTTGGTTAGTCATTATTAGTTAAATGAAGTTTAGTTATGGAAGAAAATTTAGCGTCGCTAACCCGAAACCAAGATTTTGCAAAACGGGCACTTAATTGCGCCCGAAAGTGTCCAAAACGGACGTTTTCCTTAGATTTGACATAGCAAACGATGGAGTTTCTCGACGAAATTTTCCAGGTGACTTAGTTATGTGATAAGGAGACGCTAGAAAAAGGAACGGAGGTGAAACCATGGCTGGTTTCAATTCTGTTTTTCGTGGTCAACCGTATAATCAAAAAGTTGACTTTTTGTTTTAAGCTTTTGGAGACCAAACGAAACATATGGGGATGATCCTAGGGGTCTAGAAGTAAAACTTTTACAAAGAAATCGAAGTTAGAGAGTTTCGGTTGAGTTAGAAACGAGTTAGGAGATTATATAGAGAAAAATGGGTCTTAGTTGAGATTATTAACCTTGAAGTTGAGATTCTCAACTTTTCAAATTATCACTAGTAATGATGAGATCATGTTGTGTAGGTGACGAGCACGTGAGCGGCGTCCAGGAGCCTCGTCGAGACGCTTGACGCGGCCTCGAGGTAAGTGGTTCGCCACTTAATAGCTTTTTAAATGGTCATGCAATTTCTTGATGATGTTAAATGACTATAGTAGCTATGTAATAAAGGAAATCAGAAATAATATATAATGATATAGTTAAAAGTTAAGCGTATGGATTCCGATGTAATCCATATGTTTCTAGAAAATGATTATGAGTTGTATGTAGAGAAAATGAACTAAGAAAGTTTTCAGAAGATGTAAAACTAGTGAGTTTTGTGCTTTTGCACTTGAAGAAATTGATTATAAAACCCATGTATATGCCTTAAGAGGTTATGAGAGTTAGCGCTACGTGACGACGCAGAAAATTCCGTTCGTAGTCGCTCAGAGTATAGAGAAATTAGCACTACGAGACGACGCAGAAAATTCCGTCCGTAGTTGCTCAGTTTCCTAGAAAATATAAGCGCTACGTTGCGATGCAGAAAATTCCGCACGTAGTTGGTTAGTTGACAGTTAGCGCTACGAAGCGATGCAGTAAATTCCGCTCGTAGTTGCCCAGAGTTTTAGCACTACAATTGCGATGCAGAAAATCCCGCATTGTAGTTGCTCAGTGATAAGCTTTAGCGCCCTACGTGCGATGCAGTAAATTCCGTAACGTAGTGGTTGAGATAACTTAGTAAGCTTCACGTTGGCGTTAGTTCTAATCGCCTGTGATGGTTATAATGTTTAAAGGATATACATGGGGGTTTTGAAAGAAATCATAAAACAAATGGGAAATTGTCATGTTAGTGTATGTGATATTATATCTTCGTTGCACTAACTTATTTGTTTATTTTGTAGTTATTTATATTTCATTGTGTGCCATCGCGGACGACAGGACGTCATCATTTTGTTGTATATATATATAGGTGGGCGATCTATGATATGTGATGAATGTAAACCTTTATGTATGAGATGGATATGTAATTGAGAAACAAATATTCATATTTTGAAATTGTATATTTGTAAATATTCCTGCATTTTATATATATGATACATCTAGATATATTCTACATGAGTTCGTGCTTATGAAAAGAGAATTGAGTGTTGATGTTGCATGTTTGAGAATAAAGAAGTTGGGAGGTGTTCAGAAATAGTCGAAGTGTCATTTTCCTTACAGGTTAAATTTTGGTTTATCAAAAACGCAGCCGTTATGCTGCCGAAATTTTTATAACATGAATTTGAAATAGAATCAAAGAAAAGGTTTATCCCTCCCAACCAGTAACAGATAAAATCAAATCACTAAGTTTTAACGAGTAAACCGGATACAGAAAGATAGGGTTCGCTTCCCGGATGTCTTCGATCCGACGAGTCGGTTTCGAGGAATCCGTTGAAGTGCCCGGCCGGATCCTCCAGACGAGAGTTTAGATAAGGTCTGGGAAGGGTCCTGTCAACTCAACTTTCACTCGTGTTTTCACACAAAATCATATTGGCTTTTACCCTCTAATGTGCTTACCACTCTTGACTTTTTCCACTCGTAGTAATCCTCTATAGGTTCTTATCAAACTAATCAAACAAATATCATAATTTCCAATAATAGTTCATCACAAACTCACTAAGAAAATTCGGATTCAAAGGCTAGGGAAAAAAATACAAGATTGTGTGATGGAATTTTATGGGTTTGATGGCAACAAGAAATTCGGATTGAGACTCAATAAAGGAAAACAAAGATGTAAATTGAAATAAGATTGCAAGAATTAAATCTCAATATCACACTTTTTTTTTTCGTTTTTTTTCTGGACATTTTTTTATGCCTTTTTTTTTTTGTTTCTAGTTTTTTTTTAATAGAATAAAATAAAGAAGATAGGCAAGCCTAAGACTAAACCGTACTCTGATAATAAATGATACAAATCACACCAAGAATTGACAAAACCTGTGAATCAAGTAAGGTTCCAAGATTGTCTAAAATCATATTTGTATGAAAACCTCGATCTGTTGCTTATATGGAAGCAAGAACCTTGGTATGGTGAAGACGCCACAAGAATTGATTGATAAGTCCATGAAGAATGCGATAGGAAAATCCTGACAAGTTCGAAAAAGTTCTACGAAGAACCAAAGAGAATACTCTCACTAATATTATTAATCATGAACTGAATTCCCTTTTGGGGTTACATTGGTTTATATAGCTCAAATTACTAAGTAAAAAAAAAAAAATTAATTAGGCAATTAAGCCCTTACAAATAGCAAAATAAATAATAAAATTAACAACTAATTGTCTTGAAAAAAATTGGTAAGAAATCAACCCCATATTAGAAAGTCTTGATGACTAAAAATCTTCTCCATATTGGAAAGCCTTGATAACCAAAAATATGCTCCAAATTGGAAAGTCTTTATTAGCAAGAAATTAGCTAGAATTAGCTCCACCAATTGCTTTAATTAAATTGATTAAGCCTTGCTCTTCTTTTGGGCCTATCTTGGAATTCACCATTTTAGAATCAGCCCAAATCTCTTGAATCAATCCATTAAGTGCTTCTTTGAACCTCTTAGTGTTTGCCCTTGTAATTGGCCCAACTGGAACATGCAATGAATCCTTTGGTGATGCTTCTTTGTTCTCATCATATATATATATATACATATACAAACATTTATACATTTTCTAAAAAAATACAATTAATTGTATACAATTTACAAAGCAATCAAATTTCTAAAAGCATTTATAATCAATTTACATAAACACAGTAGCACTAAGACTCGGTCTCTCTACTCTTAACTTGGAGTCCCTGCTACGGATGCACCGGTACCTGTATCTATCTCTGAAGAGGTTTTATTTATAAAAACATAAAATGTGGGTGAGCTAAACGAACTCAGTGAGTGTCGTAAAACTCTGTTTTGCTTCTGCTTTATAAAATTAAACCTCCCTAAAATTTCTTTAAAATGTATTTATTTACTTTTCTTTAAAACTGTAATTCATACTTTATAAAACTCATTCGGAAAATCACTTTAAAATGCTTTTCTATGCTTTGCTATAAAACATAAACAGCGGCAACAATAAAACTTTCAGAAATTCTTTATATAAAAATAACCAGCCACTATGTCTGTACCATATGGTACCTTAGGTACGAGCGGAATGTACCATCGCTCAGGCCTCTATAGCCTCATGTCCGGTAAGGTGCTAGCAATCATATGCCCTAAATCGTATATGGATGATATATTGGCTGAACTAACTGACTTAGTCCATCTTGCTATTAGTGACAGACTTTCCTTGACATTGCCATGCACGGATTCGGGTACTCTAACCGAAAATCTCTGTAACTTTATAAGCGGGACAATATTTTTATATAATGGGTCGATCTATTCCCACTCTTGGGCTCCGACCTAAAACCTCATAGATTCGGATGCAACCGCCCTAGCTACCTCCTCTCTTAGGCCTTTCTTGGGCCTCGACCCTCAAGGATTCGAATAACAGGTATTGGTATTGTCCCTCGAATGTATCTTTAACTTTATAATGTTCTGGAATACCTATGGGTGTACCATAGGCTCATAAAATCTTTCTATTTCAATTACTTTTCTTTATATCGCATTACACATTTCTTTAAAACTTTAACAAATCAATCAGAAGGTTTTACATCAAACTATTTACTTTAAAATCAATTTCAAGCATTTTTATACATAATCTTTAAACAAGAAATGTAAAATATAAAATCACATGAATGGAGATAAAATCACTTTATAGCATTTTCAAAGGGACACTCACCTAATCTTTAACTCACCTTGCTTTAACGCGAAATTTTTGAAATTCCTTTATTTCTCGTCACCTACATGTTTTTGTACTCTGTTTTTAGGAAACTTCACAATTGAATTCATTCATTTACAAACATTCCCATTAAACATCAAACTTTCGTAATTAAGGAAAGTTTGGCCACAGAGTGGCTATTTAACATTCTAATAACTTTCCTTTCAATTTCAAGCTATTCCTATCATTCAAATAACTCATCAAATCATCCAAATTATTCAAGAATAATTGTATAACACTTTAATACATTCATAATGAATTCATGGTAGCTTGCATACCATATTTTCTACCTCTCATTTCAACACCAATTTCAACACTTTAACATATACAATTCCATCACATTTCCTAGCAAAATAGTTAACTCCAATTTGGACCATCTTGGCCGAATGTGTGCCATCATTCACACCATTAATTCAAATCAATTTTTTCTCATCAAAATCATATTCAAAGACATATATTATGATGTCAATTCAAGCCAAACTCATGAAACAATGCATTTGAACAAAAATGATAGCCTTGGCTGTGAATTGCCCCTTTACTATCCAATTCATTTTCTTTCAATTTCATGCCATAAATACCATCTAAAACAGCTTACAAATCATGTCAAATCAATCAAAATAATCATCCATCACATTAATCATGCTCTGGTCAAATACATAGATTTACAAACTACTTTGTTTTTTTTTTAATTTTCATTTCAACCATTTCACTTGACATTCTAACTTGAGATTTCAACTCATTTTCATGCATATCTTTCACTCAAACACATCAAACACACTTGAACCACACCAATCATGCCTTAGCCGTGTAAGATACCCATACATACACTAAAAATTCTTCAAGTTTCTTACTCAAAATTCAATCAAAATAACACTAATCTTCAAGACAGTATATCATCAACATAAACAACATTAATCTCACTTTAAATCACAAAATCCACTTAGTTAATTGCTTACCAAAATTGCCTTGAATCAATTTCTTTGCTTTCCCATAAGATTGAAGCTTCAAAACCTTAAATCCATGTACAAAAATTCCATCAACAACACTAACAATAAATGGACAGCATTGAATCAAGTTTTTCACACCAAAACACCATGAAAACTTAACCACTTTCATTTGAAATTCACTCACCTTTATTGGATAACCCTCATAGACTTGTTCTCTACCTTTTATTGGCTTGAAACCGTGAAGAATAGCTCCTGCTCCAGGTATGCTTCATTCTATCGAATACCCTTGCAATTTGGTCTCTTTTTCTTTTCTGCCGACCAGCTTCCCTTTTCTCCAAAAATCTAGTCACTTCTTCACTTATATAGACTTCAATGGTCTTACTAAATTGCCCCTTAAGTTTGACATTTATTTACAAGTCATGCCATCCATTTAAATTATCTATTTAACCTTTATTTTCTACACTTATTGCATTCATGTAATTCAATTCCAAAAAAATTCTCTTTTATAATTGCTAAACAATTCATTTAATCATGCCTTTCTTATGGAAATTTCTTTATCACTAATTGCATCTCATACTTTAATAAATCAGCTCATTACTTTTTGGATTCGAATTTATTTCCGATACATTCGGAAATTCTACTAGAATTCGATTATATATTCGAAAAATTTAATGATTTTATTATTCCATCAATAAGAGCATTCTAATACTGTATATTTACAATACTTATACATCTCAAATACAATACTGGATTTGGAAAAAGAGATATCATAGACAAAGCTATGTGTCACGTAGTGGCAATGCCACTTCCTATTCTAGGACACATTAATCCGACAATGAATCTTTGCAAGCTTTTAGCTATAAGAAAACAAGACATTCTTATCACATTTGTTACCCTAGAAAATTACACCAAATCCAATGAAAAGTTTCCCAACATATGGTCTGTAAACATACCAAACGATATTCTACCGTCAGAGTAATCTCAAACTGTGGATGCATATTGTTTTGCTCGAGCTGTTATGACCAAGTTGGGAGCTCCATTTGAGCAAATTCTTGATAGCCTTCAACCTCTTGTGACTCTCATTATAACTAACCTTTCACTGTCTTAGGTAGTCCATGTTGAATAACAGAAATATTCCAGTTGCTACGGTTTGGCAGGCAAACTCCACTGAATTTTCCTTGCATTCTCATTTAAATCTCTTCGAAAGAAAAGTAGTTCCCGATTGATCTGGAAGGTCAGATTCTAATATAATATTCACGTCCTCGTTTTCATTGCTTATAATATAAGTGTTGAAGTTATGTTTTATATAATTTTCAAATATCTGAAGTTATGTTTATTTGTTAATTTTTTAAATAAAATGAAAATAGTAAAAAAAAAGAAATTATTTAAAAAATAAATAAATTGATAAATCTTACCATCCATCACTCTTCATGGATGGGAATCAACTTTTAAAAAAAAAAAATTAAAAACTTAATTGAAAAGAAATAAAAGGGGAAAAACCTAGATCTCTATCCATTCAAAATATAAAGATCTTAGGAGATGGATTGCTCCATCGCATCATAAATGCAAAAAAAAAAAAAAAGGTGAATTGACAAGACCCAACCTAACCCCTATTTCGAGTCCGGAAGGATCCTGTGAAAACTGAAGTTTTCTTGATTTAAATCTGTGTTTACTAAAAATCTTTGGAAATAGCCATCGAAATTCCGAATATGACTTAGATCGAAATGTAAGTTGAACAAAACTTAAATCATTAAATTTCTCAAGTTGAAAACCACAAACTAAACATATAAAATTATTTCTCAATATTTGAAAAATGATTGTTAGTTTGTAAAACAAACATGAAAATACACTTACAAAATTTGGTAAATAAAAGTAAGATACACAAACTTAGTTGTCTATCATCATGTGGTCTTTCTTGCGATATGCAGTAACCTGTACAAACCTACAGCGGATACCTAAGGGGAAAAAACATTTTTTAAAAAAAAAATGAGTCTAATGCCTAGTGAGTGGATATAAGTTTTCAAAAATATTTCTGAATAAAACAGAACATGTTTCTAAGTAAAACAAAATGTGTTTATGATAATAAAAGTTATTTCCCAATAAGTCATAAAGTTGTACTTTTCTTTTAAAATGAAACTAAATCCAAAACAAAATCTCAAAATAAGACTATAAACTTTCCAAAATTATTTTCAAATAATACTCAAAACTTATTAATCATAAAAAGAAACAATCTCACATATTCATAATTAATGGTTTTTGAAGTAAATATCATATCATCATAAAACTATAATTTGGTATATAGAACTTTTCCGTAAAACTTTTCTATAAGACTTTTCTAGAAAATCTATTTTTGAAATTCTGAAATTCTATAAGTTCTTTTTCTTTCACCATATTCTGGAAAACCTTTCTTTTAAAATGCTTTTGGATTTATTTTCTACACCAATTAGTACCTAGGGATTTCTATCATGCATAATGGAGATACTCAACACACACACAAAGCAAGGATAACTTATGGGGGAGGAGGATTTTTTTTCATGCGTGGTGGAATTTGCTTATCATACACACAGAGCGGTGATCCTGCTATCCACATGTCAGGCGACTCAATGACAATTTCCTAAGCCCCTAATGACTCATTTTCCCTAATTTTTCCAGCCGACTCTTGCACTAGCATGTGGTAGGCAACTTCTAATTTTGAGTCTTACTTACGTGATGCATTTTTTGACCTTTAAAGGGGAGGGTACGCCTCGGTGTTTTAAAAATATTTTTTTTTATCTTTCTTTTCTAAATTCTTTTCTAGAAATACTTTTATTCCTCTTTTTTTTTTCTCAAAATCTTTCTAAAACATTTTCATTTCCATTTCTTTCTCAAATCTTTTCAAAAAAGCACTTTTTTGCAAGGAGAACTTTTCCAAACACAACCTTTATAATAATTTCCATACTAAAAATTTAGTTTCAACAAAATCTTTATCAAAACCAAAGCTTTTCATGCACTTTATAAAACATGCTCTAGATTTTTATAAATCAATTAATTTATTCATAAACCATAAAACAAGGTTTATGTCATTAGTTTGTAAAACACATTTGGAGACTTAATACAAAATACAAGGTTCACAAATCATAAAACATACTTTAGAATCACCAAAAACATACTTTCTAGTTTTATAAAATATAAGTTTACAAAACATAAATCTCTTATTTCATAAACCTTAAAACTTAATTCTCTTTTTCAAATCATGAAGCCATTTTTATGAACCATAAATTCATAACTTACTTTGTTAAATTGTAAAACACACTTTAGAAATCGTATAATCCAAACTTATTTTGATAGATTATAAAATATACTTTGGAAATCATAACATCAAAACTTACTTAGTTAAAATATAAAATATACTTGGAAACCAAAACATACTTTATTTTATTAAACCATAAAATTCTTTTTAGAACTCAACACGACCCATAAACTTTACAAATTGTCAATTAGATTTTAGGATCACCAAAACATAATCTCTAACATAAGGTATTTTATACAAAACATAATTTCAATCTTTAAACTATGAAGTATAATTCAAGATTTTACAAATCATCAAAATTCCTTTGAAATCCCAAAAAGGATTGGCTTTTAATTTTTCTACGAATCATAAAGTTCAAAATCAAATACTTTATTTCAAAAGCCCTAAAACATAATTTGCTTTCTTAGTTGTAAAACACATTTTGAGACTCATATATAAAAAATAAAAAAAAATAAAAAGGTAAATTAATCATAAAACTTACTTTAGAAATACCAAAACCATAGCTTCTAATTTCATAAGACATAAGTTTACAAAATATATTCTCAACTCATAATTTACAAAATATATCTTGAGGTTTAAAGTCAAATGGTTTAGTTTATGAATCACAAAACATAATTCATTTGGGTAAATCATAAAACTAACTTTGAAAACTTCAATACAAAATATAAGGTTCCCAAATCTTCAAACATATTTTGGAATCACTAAAGTGTATACTTTTTAATTTTATAAACCATAGACATACTTAAAATCACAAGGCAAAACTTTGAATTCATGGCTCCCAAAGTATACTTCAAGGCTTCAAAACTAATTACTTTACTTTATTAGTTTGTAAAATATTTTTTGAGAACTCAATACAAATCATAAATTGTACAAATCATCAAACTTACTTTATAAGTTTGTAAAACATACTTTTAAGATTTCAAAAAGCATACTTTTTAACTTACAAACCCATAAGATAGACTTTTCAAAATCACAAAACATAATCTTAAACCAAAAACCATAAAACATAACCTTAAATCAAAACTATAAAAACTAGCTTACTTCATATAAATTTCAAGACATATTTTGAAAATCCAACATACCATATAAAGTTCACAAGTCACTACACATACTCTAAAATTCCAAAAAAATAAATAAAATAACATAGTCACTAATTTTTGAATCATAAATTATACTTGTGAGTTATAAACATACTCTAAAATCCATAAATCATAAAGTATGGTCCAAAGTTTCAAAACAAAATCATGCTTTATAAGTCACAAATCATATCATAATCTAAAATCTATTAAAAGTAAAATCCAAGTTTATAAAAACATAATTCAAAATCTATAAGTACTAGTATACTTTAAAACTTACTCTAGAATTCCTACTTTCTCCAACATACATTCTAACCAAAATTTATCCTTCTCAATTCATAAAACAAGTTTCAATTTCTCAAAACACACTTCAAAAGTATCACAACATACTTAAAATTCATAAATCACAAAATACATAAATCTCAAAACTAATAAAAATTAAAACATAACAAAAACACTTTCATAAATCAATTTAAAGGAAAGTATCCACTCACTAGGTTGGTTGTTTCCAAGCCCTATGAAAGTTCTCTTTTCATTGTCTCCTCCTTGGAATCTTTTTCACCTAAAATAACATCAAACTTTACTTAGAATCTATTAGAATCTACAAAGACTAAACTTAGGAAAATCAATTCTAACTTTGAACTAAATTCTCACCAAAATTCAATCTCCAAACCTCTTTATGTTCTTCTTCTCTTCTAGTTTCTCCTTCATTTCCCTTGATTTTTCTTTCTTCTTTTAGGTGGGATGCATATGGTCATGACAAAAAATGGAGAGGGGTGTTCGGCCAACAGAAGGAAATAATGGTGGATGACTTTTTAATTCACAAAATTACACATATACATATAATTCCATGCATGGCCAAATTATATCCACTTAGCATTTTTTCCATCACTTATTTTTCCATAAAATCTAACCATATATCTTCTTACATTTCCAATCTTACTCTTGTTATAACATTTTATTTCCATCTATATCCCTTTCTAGATGACTCTTTTCTTTGCATTTCCAACTTTGCCCTTATCATAACATTTTATTTACATTCTTACCTTTTCTAGAGAATTATTTCATTTCTATCAATTGCCCCTCACAAGTTCCATAACTTCTAACTTATCCATTCTAGAGTTTTCTTTCCTTTTCCATCAGTTACCCTTCAAAAATTTTATAATTTGATCAATGTCCTTCCTAGAGAATTCCATTCTCTTTTTCCATACTTAACCTTAGGTGGGTGTATTTAGAAAACAAATGGGGTGTGCTTAGAAGGAAATTGGGCCATACTAATTCTAATTGAGCTCACTTAAATAAACTTTTCTTTGGGCCCTTTAATTTAAGTTTCTAATTACACCCCTTGTGATTTTTATTTAAATCCCACCTAAACTTCATTTAGCTATATATATATTATACCCTATTGGATCGGTTCAGATTTGGGGGGTTACACAATCTATCTAAATTTAACTTATAGTTCTAAAAATTACTACTCTCTAATCGACTAACGAGGCAATAGTTAACGATTTATTAGTTACTTAACAATTAATTAGTGAATACTGTTATGAGAAAAAATTATTATTTTTCAAAATCTAAAGGCATATACTGATATTTCTTTCAACATCAGAGGCTAAAACTCAAATATTAATATAATTTTATGAAATTTTAAGGGAGGTTTGTGTAATTTGTCCTAATATATGAACAAACATAAACACCAATTCACTAAACCCTCATCGTTCCAACCCTCCACCCGTCTTTCTCTTTCTCTCTCTAAAAGCACCAAACCTTCGATCCCGACCTCTCCCATTCTCATCCATGGTGGCGGCCACGTTATCAACTTTTGGCTCAAGTGTTTTGACATTGACTCCCTCTTTCTGTAACGATTTTCATGTCATTGACACCAATACCATGGAAATCGTGTTGATGGTACTGGTCGACAACGTTAAGAAAAACCTTATGTCTCTCATCAACAAGGTAAGAGCTACGACTATCAGGCTCTTCAACATGGACAGTTGCCTCATGATGGCCCTGCCTAGTCCTAAGGCAGCCTAGCTCGGGCTTGTGGGAGATGTTGCTCGAGTGGACCCTAAAACAGACCTTATCCATCTATGTAGCAATGCGACATCGACCCCTCTCTCACTCTCCTCCACCGCTGTCTGTTCAATTTGCTTCATTTTGTTGTGTTTTGGATGTTTAGTTGATTGGAACAATGTTTTTTTAGTGGTATTAGGGGTGATTTTCGGCCAATCACTTACCTCCAGTAGGAAAAACCTCCAATCTTGGGTTTATCAAACCGGCATAGTGCCAGTCACTGATTAACCGACAAAAAATTAGCTAGAGTAATCGATTTTTTGAACACTTATTAAAATAAAATCCAACATTCACTTGTAAAATGGAAATAAACAAAATAAATAAATTCAAATTAGACATGTGAGCTTACATAGATGATTGCACGTGTGAAGTCAAGTTGAATGATATTTTTCCTATCTCTAAATGTACTATATGATAAGAGTAATTTTACACTTTCAAAAATTTTGCCCAAACTTTTTGCTCAAATAATGTGTAAAGCAAATTTGTGGCACCCACATCAATCATGTGATTATGTATTAATGATATGGTTGTTACAAATCAACTTCTCACATCATTGGGCACTAAATTTTACTCATGTAAGAAATTTGAAGTTCTTCATTGGCTCTAATACTATAAGAAATTGGGTTCTAGTGTAAATTATTCACACTATAGTTTGGTGGAATGATATCAAGTAAAGATATATATATATATATATATAATTCATATAAGGTTGTTGGTTTTTTTTTTTAAGTGCAAGAACCATGTGGTTGATATACATAGCCTAGTTGATAATTACATCTTTTAACAAAGCTGAGATCCTAAATTAAAATCCCCCTTCCCAAAAAAAAAAAAAAAAACTAAGAATTATTTGTTACTTGTTATGAACTTTATTCTTATCATAGAGAATTATAAGTTGAAACCTTGCAAGGAACACCAATAAAGTATAAATTTATCAGTGAAATTAAGTACAAGGGCTATCCCATGGATAACGTTCGTCAATATGCTTTGGACTTGGATCCAACCAATATGCTGCATCAGGCTTTATACTCCAATTACCACCTCTGTAACCTTCCCTTTTCCATGAGTATATAACAAATGAATGACATTCAGTTCGCCATGCAAAAGTACACCAGAACAATGTGGTTCCCCAAACATTTGGATTAAAACTGAATGAGTAGCTACGTTGATAAGGGACAACATGATTCCCAAGATCATCGTCTTTGGATTTACAATGAATAGTGAGATCTACCCATTTACCAAGATCATTTTTCATGTTGACATGCACTTTAGCTTGACAGGCCATATTTAAAAGCAAAAGTAGTAAAAACATTTGCAAAAGATATTTGTTGAGAGGACTCATGTTCAATTATGTGCTACTAGTTGATTGAACAATGGAGTGGCACCTCACATAAGGATATATTTATGCACCAAAGATACAATATTTATAGAAAGTATATTTCGTATCTCTATATTAGGAAATATGGAAAGTATTTTTCATATTTCTATGTTAGAAATAAATTATTGATTAACTAATTACAACAATTATAGAAAGTAATATTTCTTAATTCTATAACAATTGTAGATTTTCTGATTCAATATCAGAATTAAACTATTGACTAAATAATTACCACAATTATAGAATGTAATAATTCATATTCCTATATTGAAGATAAACTATTTAAGTAATTGTAACATTTATAGAATGTAATATTTTATATTTCTATATTAGAAATAAACTATTGACTAATTAATTGTAACTATTATAGAAAGTAACATTTTATATTCAAATAATGCCACACTTTCCAAAAATTCATCTGAAATTTTTGCCTCAAATGATGTGGCAAGATTATTTGTAGCACCCACATTTATTATAAAATGATGTATTGATATTATAATGCTTACAAATAAGTTCATCACATCATCTATTCAATGAATTTAAATAAAATTTTTGGTAGTTTATCATTTATATTCAAAATAAACTATTGACTAAATAAATACAATAATTATACAAGAAACTTTGGCAAATTAACAATGAAATCATTGGGAATTAAATGTCATAGGATATGGAATCAAACTTGATTCTTTGAATGAAAGGGGGAGTCAATTTTGATATCTAAGAGAAATTTATTTTCTTAATTAAGTGTGATATCTACATAATTTGATTCCCTACATATTTAGTAAATAATCTAATTACAAATCATAAATTAAGTTCTCTTTCTTTTTAAAAGATTTCTAATTAGTGTTCGTGTCAAGAAAGTAATATTTCCTAAGAGTAATGATAGGCTTCTCAAATATTTTACCTAAATCCATACCCAAATAATATGATATGTGAGTTGTTAAGATTTTATTAATTATCACATCATCTCATGATTTATAAGATATTGACAACTCACATGGTCATATCATTTGGGCATAGATTTTAACAAAATATTTGGGAAGCCTAGCATTACTCATTTCTTAATCATATATTGAAAATAATCTACTGACTAAATAATTGTAGCAATTATAGAAAGTAATATTTCATCTTCCTATATTGAGAATAGACAATTGATTAAATAATTTTAGCAATTATAGAAATCCTAATAAATAAACTATTGATTAAATAATTATGGCAATTATAGAAAGCAATATTCTAAATATCGCAAGGCACTAGTCAATCAATAGCCTACCATTTAGCACTTACGCACTGCTTATGTTGTTTGAACGATAGTCAATGATCAACCAATGGACTGACATTGACCACTGATCAAACCTAAAAAAATATTACAAAACAAAGAGACACAATAAAATAGACAAGAAAAACTAAGAATCAGAAAATCACCAAAACAAAATGAAAAGATATAATAAGCTCATTTCCTTTTGTTAGCCGAGAAAACACTTTTTTTATTTTTTGCTTATTTTCTTGGCATTCAAAAAAAAAAGAAAAAATTAAAAAGAGTAATAACAGAGAGAAAAGTACAAATATTAGAAAAATCAACCTCCTTTCATTCAATGAGGAAATTGTAATTTTTTTAGTAATTTACTCGAAAACCAAACCAAAAAAGAAAGGAAATTAATAAAATTTTAAGAAAATTAAATTATAGAGAGAGAGAGAGAGAGAAGTTTACAGTGAAGTAATTGTGCCTTAGACAAACAC
>CM034464.1:28172866-28195466 GCA_019925255.1 Litchi chinensis | reverse complement strand
TTAATATATATATTAGTTGATTTTGTCTCATTTGCTTCATTTTTGGACGTGAGAAGCAAGAGAGAAAGAGAGAGTCGGGTAAGAAAAGAAGCTTCACTCGCAGTCGTGAGAGAGGGAGGAAGAGAAGGTGATCCGGTCCGTATATCGCCACGGTTTCTTCACCAAAGTCAATCTTTATCATCTCCTTTAGCTAGCTAAACAAATTTAAAGTAAAGATATCACCTATTGGGTGAGTTATTTCAATTCAAAGTTTGATTATTTCTATGAAACCCATTTTATCTTTCGCTTCTTTTTTAGAATCCTAGTTTAGGGATGATGAGAGGAAGATGTGAGGATGATTTTGGTGTGGTTTGTGAGTAGAAATTCAAATAATGGTGATGGCTCTTTAGTGATGATGAATTCGGCTAAGCTTAGGGTTTGTGTAACCTAATTTGTTTTCATCCATTTGAGACTTCATTCTTACAATTTAGATGCTAAGAAACCTATTAGAAGTGATAGAATTGAAAAATGTAATGACAGAACCCTTTCCAGACCTTATCTATGCTCTTGTCTGGAGGATCCTGCCGGGCACTTCAACGGACTTATCGAAACCGACTTGTCGGATCGAAGAAATCCGAGAAGCGAACCCTAACTTTCTTCAACCGGTTTACTCGTTTAAACTCAAAAATTCAGTTTTCTTTTAAACTAGTTGGGAGTGATATAATTTTTCTCAATTCTATTTCAAACTCATTTTATAAAATTTTCGACAGCATAACGGCTGCATTTTTGATAAACCAAAATTTACCTGTCAAGAAACAACACTTCAACTATTTCTGTAAACCTCCCAACTTCTTTATTCTCAATCATGCATCATTCATCACAGTTTCTTAAACATAAACAATTCATAAGATACACAAGTGCACCAAATGTATAAATGCAAGAATACTTATCACTTTTACAAGCCCTACAACATTCAAATTCAAATATACGCGATTAAATACATATACAAAATATATCCTAGTGTCTTGCGCGATTGCCCACCTATAGATATATATATATATAGCAAAAGTCGGTCTCGTCCAGCGGTGGCACGAAATGAAAACAAACAAGCTACAAAACGAACAACAAGTTAGTGCGATAACATCATAGGATATCATATCACACATACTAACATACAATTTATACGTCTTAAAATTTTCTTTAAAACTCTCCATGTATACCCTTGACTCGTTCTAACCATCACGGGCGATTTTAACTAACGCCAACGTGAAGCTTACTAATACATCTCAACCACTACGTTACGGAATTTACTGCATCGTACGTAGGGTGCTAAATCTTATCACTGAGCAACTACAATGCGGGATTTTCTGCATCACAAATGTAGTGCTAAAAACTCTAAGCAACTACGAGCGGAATTTACTGCATCGCTTCGTAGCGCTAACTGTTAATTAACCAACTACGTGCGGAATTTTCTGCATCGCAACGTAGCGCTTATATTTTCTAGGAAATTGAGCAACTACGGACGGAATTTTCTGCATCATCTCGTAGTGCTAATTTCTCTATACTCTGAGCGACTACGGATGGAATTTTCTGCGTCGTCACGTAGCGCTAACTCTCATAACCTCTTAAGGCATATACATGGGTTTTATAATCAATTTCTTCAAGTGCAAAAGCACAAAACTCACTAGTTTTACATCTTCTGAAAACTTTCTCATTTTACTCTTTCTATAACAACTTTGTATTAGTTTCTAGTACAATATAGATTCCATAGGAATCTATATGCTTAACTTGAACATTAACATTGAAAATCCTTTTCATTTTCATTTATTACTTAGTTACAATATTCATTACGAATAATCATGAATTGATATAAAATTTAAACACTCATAAGTGGCGAACCACTTACCTCGAAGCCGTGTCACTCCGTGTCAAGCGTCTCGACGAGGCTCGTCACCTACACAATATTTTCTCATCATTATTAATAACAAAACTCAATTCTCAACTATAAGGTCAAGAATCTCAACTAAGACCATTTTTCTCTATATATCCTCCTAACTTGTTTCTACTCAATCGAGACTCTCTAATCCCGATTCTTGTGGAAAAGTTTTAGTTTTGGACCCCTAGGGATATCCCCACACGGTCCGCTTACTTGTCGGAGGCTTAAAACGAAAAATCACAATTTTATTTAAAATGGATAGCCCTTGACAGAACAGACAATAACCTGCTGCTCGGGGCTCCGTTTTCCTTCGTTCTTTTTCCTATGGCTCATTTATATCCCATTCTAGTCACACGTCAAATTTCGTTGAGAAATATTATCATTTGCTAAGTCAAATCTAAGGAAAACGTCCGTTTTGGACACTTTCGAGTGCGTTTTAGTGCACGTTTTGCAAACTCTTGGTTTCGGGTTAGCGACGCTAGTTTTTCTTCCACAACTAAGCTTCATTTAACTAATAATGACTAACTAAACTCATTTCATGCCATAAAAATTGCATTAAGCTAGCCGTTTCACTTCTCAGAGCTCTAACGGCACTATATTATGCATAACTTGCACAATTTTTATCGGATTCGATCCGTTCCAAAACCTATGGTTTTCTATGGTTCCTATGCATCATTTGAGGTGTAGAACACCCCCAAATAAGCCAAATATGGTCAGGTCTCCTCTAGCTCAAATTTGAGCTCGGGTTCACCAATATTGTCAAATTTTCCCCTTTTTGCAACTCTAAATCTCCTCTAACTTTTCCAACCTCTTTAAGGCTTGAAATTGATTTCAAAACCATCTAATTTCAAGGTCTAACTACTGCCCTTCAAGTCTCTAATACAAACATAAATCTAACTTAGTCATTAGAGTGCTCAAAATTCACTCAAAACTTTTCTCAATCACTTGGTGTGCATAAAACACCATTTTCGGTTTCTATTTTGAGGGAGGGTGTAACAGCCCATTTACATCAATTTAAGGCAGCTATTACACTCAAAACTCATCCTTGATGATTCTATAACAATCTCATGAGGTTCTAACAAGATTTAAAAGCAATTTAATCAACCAAATCAACAACACAACAACAACAACAAGAGCTGTCAACAAATTTCTGTTCTGTTTCAGCAAGAAAAAGAAAATAAATTGTAACTTCACTTAGAGCTTGCTTGGAGAGTTTAGATGACTTACTAGGGACCCTAAGAGGTGGATTGAGGGGATGGAAGGCTGGTTGGGAGGTTCTTTCTTCCCTGGCCGACCAGCTCGTCGCGATTCTGCTCGCGGATGCGCTCGCGATTCAGCTCGCGTTCTGGTCCGTTTCTGCTCTGTTTCTGCTCGACCAGACCTGCACCTCTCCTTCTTCTGCTCGTCCTCTTCCTTTGCTGCCCAGATACTGCAGTTTTACTGCCTTGGATCGCCCTCACGCGAGCTGTCCTGCTCGAGCTCGCGTCAGTTCCTCGCGCGACTGGTTCTGCTCGCGACCAGCTCGCGTTCTGCTGCCGTCCTGCTCTACTCCTTTGCTGTTCTGGACGGTTTCTGCTGCTGATCACTTCCTTCTTCTTCTTTCTTTTGGTTCTCTCTTCCTTGGTCACGGCAGCAGCTATTCTCTCTCTCTCTCGAACTCTCTCGACTAATGACTGAAAGGTGCTGTGTGTTGGCTGAAAAATTTCAGCTTAAGTGTGATATTTATAGTCATCAATTTCTCTTAATTACAACTTGGCCCAACTCTCTTAAATTTTATCTACTTCTCATCTCTTTCTCTTGATTCTCATATTAGCCCATCCATAATTGTTTCCAAGTTAGCTTTCATCGTTTAATTTACTTCTCGTTTAGTTAGAATTTATCTTACAAACGCTAAGCTTATTTCATTTACCTTGACTCTCTCTTTTAATCGAATTTTAATTCGATTATCCTTTACTAAAATCTTGGATTTCCTAACTTGGATTTTCATTGGGACGTTACTAAACTTTTTAATACGACGAATTTCGTCATATTCTAAATGAATAAATTTCGAAGGCTATGAAATTAAATCAATTAAATGTAGAGAGTTATATATTATCTCTCTAACTTAATTTCTAACGTTGGGACTTTAGAAGTCAGAGCTAGGAGTTTACAATTTCTTCCCCCCTTATAAAAATTTCGTCCTCGAAATTTAAATTGCATACCTCATACAAACAACTGAGGATATTGAGCACGCATCTATGCTTCGGCTCCCATGTAGCCTCTTCTGCCCCATGATTTCGTCATAACACCTTCACTAACGGAATCACTTTATTACGCAACACTTGATCTCTACGATCTAGGATTTCTACTGGATGCTCCTCGTAGGTCAAGTTTTTCTTCAACTGAACTGGTTGCTCTTGCAGAATGTGAGAAGGATCAGCTATGTACTTGCGTAACATAGAGACGTGGAACACGTCATGGATGTTGGCTAACTCTGATGGTAGCCTCAATCGATAAGCCACTTCACCCACTTTGTCTACTATCTCATAGGGGCTTATGTATCGAGGGCTCAACTTTCCACGTTTTCTGAATCTCAAAATACCCTTCCAGGGCGAGACTCGTAGAAACACTTGATCACCTACTTCAAACTGTAAATCTTTTCTTCGATTGTCCGCATAACTTTT
Organism: Litchi chinensis; assembly: GCA_019925255.1. Lineage (NCBI taxonomy): Eukaryota > Viridiplantae > Streptophyta > Magnoliopsida > Sapindales > Sapindaceae > Litchi > Litchi chinensis. The sequence continues at coordinate 28,190,888 of CM034464.1, read as the reverse complement.
CTGTCTATCGCTTGCTATCTTCAACCGCTCCCTTATCATATTTACTTTCTCGGTTGTATCTTGGACAATCTCTGGGCCAATTAATCGTCTCTCCCCTACTTCGTCCCAACAGACTGGGGTTTTGCACTTTCTGCCATACAATGTCTCATAAAGTGTCATACCAATACTCGACTGATAGCTATTGTTGTAGGCAAACTCTATCAATGCTAGGTAATTATCCCAACTCCCCTTGAATTCCATCACATAGGCTCTCAACATATCTTCGAGAGTCTGGATGGTTCTCTCTGATTGGCTATCTGTCTCTGGGTGAAAAGCAGTACTGAAGTGTAATCTGGTGCCTATGGCATCTTGTAGCTTCGGCCAAAATCGAGAAGTGAAGCGAGAATCTCTATCTGATACAATAGACAGTAGTGCATCATGTAGCTTCACAATCTCATCTACATACAACTGTGCATATCTTTCCAAAGAATAGGTCTGATTAACAGCAATAAAGTGGGCCGACTTCGTCAGTCTATCTACGATAACCCAAATGGCATCATGTCCACACTGTGTCCTGGGAAGTCCTGTCACGAAATCCATCGTGATCTTTTCGCATTTCCACTCAGGAATGGATAAAGGCTGTAGTAAACCTGCTGGTTTCTGATGCTCAATCTTGATCTATTGACAAGTTAGGCACTTGGATACGAACTCTGCTATCTCTCTCTTCATACCCTTCCACCAGTAGTGGTCTCTCAGAGTCCGATACATCTTAGTACTCCCTAGGTGCATAGCATATGCAGATGAGTGTGCCTTTTCCATGATTTCTTTCTTCAATTCTGCTACATCTGGGACACACAGTCTCTGGCCCAACACTAGCGTTCCATCACCTCGCAAGGTAAAGCTACTCTGTTGTCCAGCCTCTATCTTACTTCTCAATTTCATCAAGTACTGATCATGAGCTTGCAAGTCTCTAACTCTGTCTACTAACACTGGCCGAACATGGAAAGCTGCTAATAAGGCACCTGACTCTACTGTCTCTAAACTGACCCTCATAGATCTCAACTCTACTAGCATCTGTAAGTACTCTGCTGTAAGCTGGGCTACGGAGCTAGAGGGTTTCCTGCTTAGTGCATCTGCTACTACATTTGCCTTGCTTGGGTGGTATTCAATGGTGCAGTCATAGTCTTTAATAAGCTCTATCCACCTTCTCTGTCTCATGTTCAAGTCTTTCTGCGTGAACAAGTACCGCAGGCTTTTGTGATCTGTGAAGATCCTGCAAGGTACTCCATAGAGATAGTGTCGCCATATTCTCAAAGCGAACACTACAACTGCTAACTCTAAGTCGTGTGTTGGATAGTTCACTTCATGCTTCTTTAATTGCCTTGAAGCATAAGCTATCACTCTATCATGCTGCATCAACACACAACCTAAACCTTGCCTGGAGGCATCGCAATATACTGTAAATCCTTCACTTCCTGAGGGAAGTGTAAGCACTGGTGCTATAGTCAGCCTTTGCTTTAACTCATCAAAACTGCTCTGACAGGCTTCTGACCAGATGAACTTCTCTTCTTTTCTTGTTAACTTGGTCAGTGGAGTAGCTATCTTGAAGAATCCTTCTACAAACTTTCTGTAATACCCAGCTAAACCCAAGAAGCTTCTGACTTCTATTACACTCGTGGGTGGCTTCCAATCTACAATAGCTTCTATCTTCTGGGGATCTACTGAAACACCCTCTGCTGATACTACCTGTCCCAGAAATGCCACGCGATCTAGCCAAAACTGGCACTTGCTAAACTTTGCATACAGCTGATGCTCTCTTAGAGTCTGCAATACAATTCTCAAGTGCTCTGCATGTTCCTCTTTACTACTTGAATACACCAGGATGTCATCGATGAAGACTATGACAAACTTGTCTAACTATGGTCTGAAGACACGGTTCATCAGATCCATAAAGGCTGCTGGGGCATTGGTTAAGCCGAATGACATCACCAAGAACTCATAATGCCCATATCCAGTTCTGAAGGCTGTTTTGGGAACATCTTCCCTTTGCACTTTCAATTCCTTTAGCTCAGCTGGTGCTATCCGATACGGAGCTATAAAGATGGGTTCTGTGCCAGGTGCTAGCTCAATATCGAACTCAATCTCTCTATCCGAGGGTAGTCCTAAAAGGTCCTCGGGAAATATATCAGAGAACTCGTTCACCACCGGGACTTCTGCTAACTGTAGCTCTCTGTCGCTAGCTTCTATTGCATAGACCAAGTACCCCTGACATGCTTTACGGAGCATCTTGTTCGCACGAATCACGCTTACTAAACTTGTAGAGAGTATTTTCCGCTCTCCACAAAAGATCACATCTGGTTCCCCAGGCTTGCTGAACTGAACTTCTTTTCTATAGCAATCTACAGTCGCACGATGCTTGGATAACCAATCCATGCCCAAAATGATGTCAAAGTCATGAATATCGAGTACTATTTAATTAGCCTCGAACTCATGACTTGCTATAGTCACCTTACTTCCCATGTAGACTCTATCCGCAATAAGCGAATCACCTGTGGGAAGTGACACTACTATGCTACACTTGGTCGGACTCAACTCTATCCCAACTCTATCTATGAACTCTCGAAAAATAAGAGAATGGGTGGCTCCTGGGTCCACCAATACATGAGCATCAGTATCAAATAAAGAGATGGTACCTGTGACCACATCTGGTGTAGCATCTGTCGCCTGCTGGGTCACTGTATATACTCTGGCGGCCTGACTGAGGGGTCTACCTGTCGGTGCTCTGGGAGGTCTACCTGGCTGTCCTCTGAGGGGTATATCTCTACCTGCACTAGGACAGTCTCTCATAAAATGGCCCTCCCGTCCACACCGAAAGCATCTGGTCTTGCCCTGTAGGCACTCACCGTAGTGTAACCGGCCACACCTACCACACACTGGTCGACTCCTCCAGCTTTGCTGGCTCCTGGACCCTGCTGATGAACGAATAGGACTCTGACTGGTCTGGGGTCTCTGACTCTGCTGCCGACTCTGTGACCTTGCTGAGCGCTGCCCACTCTTGGGTACCTTGCTGGACTCTCCCTGATGGCTACCGGTCCAGCTCCGCTTCTGACTGAATTTTGACTTGGACTCTACAGCGGTCTGTGCGCTCTACTCTACTCTGGTGGCTGCCTCTACCAGCTATCCATATCTAGTATGCGAGGCAGATGTCACAATGGTCCTAACCGCGGGGTTAAGACCTACCATAAATCTATTGATCTTTTCTTCCTCATTCTCTAAAAAGAATGGAACGAGGCGGATCAACTCTGGAAATTTCTTCTCATATTCTGGCACTGAGGAGTCCCCCTGCTCCAATCTGTAAAATTCTTGTATTTTAGCATCCTTATAGCTCTTAGGGAAAAATCTGTCTGTAAACTCTCTCTTGAACTCGGCTCAGGTGACTCCCTCTGAGTGGGCTCTCTGATGCGCCTTCCACCAGTCCTTGGCGCGATCCTTCAGTAAGAAGGCTGAGAAGATGACCATCTGATCCTCGGTGCATCTTAGGATCTGAAATATTTCTTCATTCATCTCTAGCCATGACCATGCTCTCTCGGGATCCCCAGTCCCGTCATATGGCTTCGCGCCTAACCTGCAGGCGCGCTCTACACTTGCCCCTGTCTCCCGCGAGTGCTTAAGGACCGCGGTTAACATTTGGGCCATCTGCTCCATCTGCCCTGGAGTAGGTCCTGGGGCAGGCTCTGGTCGTATTGACTGTGATGGCTCTGGGTGTGCAGAACTTTCTAGCACGTTGACAGACTCGTCAACCTGCTCTCTATCTGGTGTGGGTGCCTCTGTGGCTACCCGTCTCGTCCTCGGACGATCTCTATGCTGTATAGCTAAGCGTGTACTAATACACTAATAGCCACAAATCACGAAATTTAAATTTCAACAACTAGCTCAATATAATCTGGCATGATAATTTCATGCAATATTTAACTCACAATCTTATGCATAACTTTCTACTTAGCAACTTACTTCGAAGCATATTCATAACATGCTGAATTCAAATACTATAACTTATACTTTAGCTTATGCAATCGATGAAAGCATAACTCTCAAAATCTTTAAAAATAATGCATGCACAAGTAACTTCGTGCCTTAAGCATAACTAGCGCACAATTTGTGCGAAATAACTCAAACTTTTCTTTTAAAACTTTTTCTCAACTGAACGAGAACCGGGCTCTGATACCAACTTGACAGAACCCTTTCCAGACCTTATCTATGCTCTTGTCTGGAGGATCCTGCCGGGCACTTCAACGGACTTATCGAAACCGACTTGTCGGATCGAAGAAATCCGAGAAGCGAACCCTAACTTTCTTCAACCGGTTTACTCGTTTAAACTCAAAAATTCAGTTTTCTTTTAAACTAGTTGGGAGTGATATAATTTTTCTCAATTCTATTTCAAACTCATTTTATAAAATTTTCGACAGCATAACGGCTGCATTTTTGATAAACCAAAATTTACCTGTCAAGAAACAACACTTCAACTATTTCTGTAAACCTCCCAACTTCTTTATTCTCAATCATGCATCATTCATCACAGTTTCATAAACATAAACAATTCATAAGATACACAAGTGCACCAAATGTATAAATGCAAGAATACTTATCACTTTTACAAGCCCTACAACATTCAAATTCAAATATACGCGATTAAATACATATACAAAATATATCCTAGTGTCTTGCGCGATTGCCCACCTATAGATATATATATATATATAAGCAAAAGTCGGTCTCGTCCAGCGGTGGCACGAAATGAAAACAAACAAGCTACAAAACGAACAACAAGTTAGTGCGATAACATCATAGGATATCATATCACACATACTAACATACAATTTATACGTCTTAAAATTTTCTTTAAAACTCTCCATGTATACCCTTGACTCGTTCTAACCATCACGGGCGATTTTAACTAACGCCAACGTGAAGCTTACTAATACATCTCAACCACTACGTTACGGAATTTACTGCATCGTACGTAGGGTGCTAAATCTTATCACTGAGCAACTACAATGCGGGATTTTCTGCATCACAAATGTAGTGCTAAAAACTCTAAGCAACTACGAGCGGAATTTACTGCATCGCTTCGTAGCGCTAACTGTTAATTAACCAACTACGTGCGGAATTTTCTGCATCGCAACGTAGCGCTTATATTTTCTAGGAAATTGAGCAACTACGGACGGAATTTTCTGCATCATCTCGTAGTGCTAATTTCTCTATACTCTGAGCGACTACGGATGGAATTTTCTGCGTCGTCACGTAGCGCTAACTCTCATAACCTCTTAAGGCATATACATGGGTTTTATAATCAATTTCTTCAAGTGCAAAAGCACAAAACTCACTAGTTTTACATCTTCTGAAAACTTTCTCATTTTACTCTTTCTATAACAACTTTGTATTAGTTTCTAGTACAATATAGATTCCATAGGAATCTATATGCTTAACTTGAACATTAACATTGAAAATCCTTTTCATTTTCATTTATTACTTAGTTACAATATTCATTACGAATAATCATGAATTGATATAAAATTTAAACACTCATAAGTGGCGAACCACTTACCTCGAAGCCGTGTCACTCCGTGTCAAGCGTCTCGACGAGGCTCGTCACCTACACAATATTTTCTCATCATTATTAATAACAAAACTCAATTCTCAACTATAAGGTCAAGAATCTCAACTAAGACCATTTTTCTCTATATATCCTCCTAACTTGTTTCTACTCAATCGAGACTCTCTAATCCCGATTCTTGTGGAAAAGTTTTAGTTTTGGACCCCTAGGGATATCCCCACACGGTCCGCTTACTTGTCGGAGGCTTAAAACGAAAAATCACAATTTTATTTAAAATGGATAGCCCTTGACAGAACAGACAATAACCTGCTGCTCGGGGCTCCGTTTTCCTTCATTCTTTTTCCTATGGCTCATTTATATCCCATTCTAGTCACACGTCAAATTTCGTTGAGAAATATTATCATTTGCTAAGTCAAATCTAAGGAAAACGTCCGTTTTGGACACTTTCGAGTGCGTTTTAGTGCACGTTTTGCAAACTCTTGGTTTCGGGTTAGCGACGCTAGTTTTTCTTCCACAACTAAGCTTCATTTAACTAATAATGACTAACTAAACTCATTTCATGCCATAAAAATTGCATTAAGCTAGCCGTTTCACTTCTCAGAGCTCTAACGGCACTATATTATGCATAACTTGCACAATTTTTATCGGATTCGATCCGTTCCAAAACCTATGGTTTTCTATGGTTCCTATGCATCATTTGAGGTGTAGAACACCCCCAAATAAGCCAAATATGGTCAGGTCTCCTCTAGCTCAAATTTGAGCTCGGGTTCACCAATATTGTCAAATTTTCCCCTTTTTGCAACTCTAAATCTCCTCTAACTTTTCCAACCTCTTTAAGGCTTGAAATTGATTTCAAAACCATCTAATTTCAAGGTCTAACTACTGCCCTTCAAGTCTCTAATACAAACATAAATCTAACTTAGTCATTAGAGTGCTCAAAATTCACTCAAAACTTTTCTCAATCACTTGGTGTGCATAAAACACCATTTTCGGTTTCTATTTTGAGGGAGGGTGTAACAGCCCATTTACATCAATTTAAGGCAGCTATTACACTCAAAACTCATCCTTGATGATTCTATAACAATCTCATGAGGTTCTAACAAGATTTAAAAGCAATTTAATCAACCAAATCAACAACACAACAACAACAACAAGAGCTGTCAACAAATTTCTGTTCTGTTTCAGCAAGAAAAAGAAAATAAATTGTAACTTCACTTAGAGCTTGCTTGGAGAGTTTAGATGACTTACTAGGGACCCTAAGAGGTGGATTGAGGGGATGGAAGGCTGGTTGGGAGGTTCTTTCTTCCCTGGCCGACCAGCTCGTCGCGATTCTGCTCGCGGATGCGCTCGCGATTCAGCTCGCGTTCTGGTCCGTTTCTGCTCTGTTTCTGCTCGACCAGACCTGCACCTCTCCTTCTTCTGCTCGTCCTCTTCCTTTGCTGCCCAGATACTGCAGTTTTACTGCCTTGGATCGCCCTCACGCGAGCTGTCCTGCTCGAGCTCGCGTCAGTTCCTCGCGCGACTGGTTCTGCTCGCGACCAGCTCGCGTTCTGCTGCCGTCCTGCTCTACTCCTTTGCTGTTCTGGACGGTTTCTGCTGCTGATCACTTCCTTCTTCTTCTTCTCTTTTGGTTCTCTCTTCCTTGGTCACGGCAGCAGCTATTCTCTCTCTCTCTCGAACTCTCTCGACTAATGACTGAAAGGTGCTGTGTGTTGGCTGAAAAATTTCAGCTTAAGTGTGATATTTATAGTCATCAATTTCTCTTAATTACAACTTGGCCCAACTCTCTTAAATTTTATCTACTTCTCATCTCTTTCTCTTGATTCTCATATTAGCCCATCCATAATTGTTTCCAAGTTAGCTTTCATCGTTTAATTTACTTCTCGTTTAGTTAGAATTTATCTTACAAACGCTAAGCTTATTTCATTTACCTTGACTCTCTCTTTTAATCGAATTTTAATTCGATTATCCTTTACTAAAATCTTGGATTTCCTAACTTGGATTTTCATTGGGACGTTACTAAACTTTTTAATACGACGAATTTCGTCATATTCTAAATGAATAAATTTCGAAGGCTATGAAATTAAATCAATTAAATGTAGAGAGTTATATATTATCTCTCTAACTTAATTTCTAACGTTGGGACTTTAGAAGTCAGAGCTAGGAGTTTACATGTAAAGTATAGAGTAAGTTGGGAAATTTCAAGTTAGATGAAAGGGCTATAGAGACCTGCACTAGTTGGGCTTATTTGGGGTTGTTTTAAGCCTCAAAACATGCCTAAATATCATTGAAAACCATAAAAATTGGAAGAGAATGATTCTGATAAAAATTGAAGAAATTATGGCCAAAATAGTATAGGTATGTAATCGTAAAGTGAAATGTGATCACAAATGCATTCTTCGAGGCATGAAATGAATGTATTCGATCATAATTGAGTAAAAGAACCTTAGATACCAAAGAAATGAAGTCATTGCATGTAGGATGAAAAAATGTGCATAAAAAGTGTTGAAAAATAAGCGTTTTTCATAGGTTTCAACCCCCTATACTTAGAATTTTTCGAAACTGTTTTACAGGTGACCTAAGTGCGAGTTAGGGAGATGATTAGAGCAAAAATGGAGTGAAGAAAATCGCTAGGATAAGCCCTACCATAACCTCAGTTTTAGGGGGTTCAAAAACGGTGATTTTACGTTCCGGGCTTCTGGTGACCATTTAAGCCATCCAGAGTGTCCCTAAGTGATAATAAATAAGGTTTGTACAAAGAAATCAGAATTTGAAAGCATCTGATAAGTTAAAACCTAGTTGCGAAGGTTTAGGCGTAAAAAGACTTTTATAGAGTTAGTTATATTAAAACTATTTATAGCTTAGTTTTAGTAAATTTATTGATTTTAAATGAGTATTGGATGTTTTAGGGTGAAAGCAGAAAGTGTCGGAGGATTTCGGAGGAGGTTTGCTTTCGATCGAAGGGCGTTTAGTGAGTAGAAATTCAATCTCTCCAAACATAGTTTTGTTTAAAGTTTATTTTATGATTATATGCACTTAATTAATTATGTAATTGTATTGTGTATTGTAGTTTATTTAGATTATATTATGTGGATTGTTAAATTGAATATGCATTCAATTCAAGAATTTATGAAAAATTAAAGTTTTTAGGTTTTTTATCTCAAAAACGAGTTTAAATGAGAATATCGAGAAAAGTATTTTATTACGCTAATAGTTTATCCTAGCCTCAGTTAAAGGCCCAATGGAATACTCTATGCATGCATGATAGATGAGAGAGAGTCACTAACTGCGAGTGGAGTCCAAACGACTCCTGAGAGACGAGAGTCAGTTGAGTCACCCTCTGCACGTATAGAGTAATGTAGTTTAGACCGGTTACATAGGAGTAACACATGCCCAGAGTTCGCGCATCGACGACTACATAGGGCAGATTCCTTAATTCCTAGTGACTAGCTAGAGATTTGATGCTGCCACGACAGAAGTAGTTTCCCTAGGTTACCATCAAGGCGAGAAATGAGAAAGTTTTAGAAAGAAATTCAAAATGAATTTCAAAAATGGTTTTCGAATGAGATTATATAAAGTATATCAGAAAATACTTTAGTTTTATTAAGTTATTTATCTCACTGAGTTATCTCATAGTTTATTTTTCTGGTGTTCTAAAAATATTCCCTCAGGTGTAGGAGTAAGTCGTCCAGCAGACGAGGCTCAGACAGACGCGCGGATAGATTGACGGATGACTATTCCCCATTGTATAGCTTGTATTTTTGTCATGCATGTGTTGTATATAAATCATATTGTAAATTATGTAAATTCGTAAACGTAAATATTAGTCGTTGGATGTACGTTTTATGAAAATGTTTTAAAAAGAAAAATGTAGATTTCCATCGATTTTATAATTATGATTAGTTATGTTGTGATTGATTTTGGGTGAGGGCCAGAGGCCCCTGGTAGTAAAGATTGTGTGCCATAGAAATGTCTTTGAATTGCTTTTGAAGTTACAAGGTGGCATAGTTCAATAAACAGTCGACATAATACCGAATTTTCGTTAGAAAAACAAAAAATTTTTACTTTTGCCACCAAATAAATGATTTACAAAATAAATTTTAAGTAAGTCACGGTGCTCTGACGGGGTTACTTCGGGCCAAAGTTAGGGTTCGTGGGAGTTCTGTCGGAGAGCTACGGGGTCTTTCTCGGGTTTAGAGGAGGGATTCGGGAAGGGTCCTGTCATAAAGTGCTCGGACACGAAATTAAATTCTTGTATAGTTCCTAGATGGACCGGAAATGATTTTGAATACAAGAATTGGTATGAAGATTTGTAACGCCCTCTCCCTAGTTGTATTATATCCATGTACGAAACAAGACAATTTTTATTTGTAAAATAATAAAAGAGATTTTTAAAGTGTTTTGTGGTGAAATTTAATTTTTATAGAGTTTCCGGAGGGATTGAGAGTAAATTTAAATTTTAAAAATTTGAAGCATAATTGGTGTAAATAAAAGATTTTTATAAGAATGGTAAAATTGTAAATAAAGATAAAGGACAAGAACATTGGGGAAAAATGAACTCTCTAGAATTTGGTGAAATCATAATTTTAAGAAAGTTTAAGGGTAAAAAGCGAGCTTGACCTACACCTATAAATAGGTGAGTGGGGTGTGTGTGTCGACAAAAGAGAGAAAAATCTAGAAGGGAGAGAGAAAGAGGGAGAGCATGGTCGGTAGAGAGGGGGGAGATAGATTTTTAGTTGTTTAAGCCAGATCTTTGCCATTTTGGAGGAAATCAAGTTGCTAGAAGGTGAAGAATTGATTTAGGAACCAAATCTGGTGAGAGTAAAGTGATAAGATCAAGATTTCATAGTTTCTTTTTGTAAGAAATCTATCAAGTGTTGTCAGTAGCTTTGCATTTATTCTATGAGATTTCTGTAAATAGATCTGATGATTTGAAGCAGCACGCGAGTGGGAAATCAAGGCAAGAGACTGAGGAAAAATCTGGTAAGTAATGTAATTGAGAAATGATGATTGATCTGTGATAGTTTGATTGTGGTTTAGAATGATTGAGTTCCGTCGCACAACCTGCAGTAGTGTTGTGACTTGATTTGAGTGAATGAAGCTAATAAAATGTTGATTGAAGTAGTTTGATTATTGCTTAGGATGCTAATTTTTCAGTTGTGAAATTGTTGAGGTCATGACCTGGGTTGATGGGAAGAGTGTGGTGAAATATTGTTGAATAAATGTATGCGAAGTGAGGTCAGGGAGTGTTAATGATTGTATAAGAATGTAAACATCAGGAAAAAGGGAGTGTTAGAAATGAGTTCGCGTAAATCTGGGTAGAAGTTCACTAGGTGCGAGCTGGATAATGCCAACAACCCTAGTTAACACTGGTCTCGTAGGACTAGAGCACGAGCTTGCAAAAGAGCCAGCTGAGCATTTCCTCAGCCTGCTATGGTGCTTGTTCGAGCTAGACTAAGGCAATCGCTCGTAAAACAAGCTGGGAGGTGCATGAGAAATAGGTTGAGTTAGAAGAAGGTAGTCGCTCGCTTGAATAAGTTAAGGCCAACAACAAGGGCTAAACGGGATGAGGAAGATGCTCGTATAGGATGAGTTGTGTGAGCTGGGGGCATGAGCTCACAACTCAAGCTAGATTGGTAGTATTGCAGTCTATGATAGCTCATGTAAATTACAAGTTAGAGATGATAGAATATAAATTGGGATTGAAGTGTTCTGCTAGTTGAAAAGAAGATTGTCAATCTGTGTCAAGTGTAGGCTACAGGGTGAGCTGAGAGGAGGTCACTGAGGGGTCGCTGAAACAGTGCGTACGAGTAGAGTGGGAAGCAAGCAGTGAGTGTGAAAATATTTTACATACATTTTAATTTATCTTGAAAACCTTTATAAACTATATTACTCTTTTTAGCTTATCAATGATTTATCTTTTTAGCATACGAGTAAATAGTTTATTTATAATATGGTATACAAATGTTCTAGCACTTTTACATTTTTAGCATGAAAGAGAATATGATTTGAATTATAAAAAGAGCAAAAAGATTTTTCAAAGACTAGTGGACAGCTCAAGTTTATAGATAGACAGACCTTATAGCATTAGACTCAGCCGGTATATCCCGTAGTGTATGAGAAGTGTTAGGAGGGCTAGTCCTGCTAACATCGGGGGGGTTGAGTCTGTTATGTCTGTCATATCGCCTTCTACACTTGTGGGATATTATCTCATTATGCGATGAGCGATGGTAGTTCTGCCACGCAGTAGAGGGATGTCTTTATAGGTTTGTGACGGTGTGCGATATTAGCTTTTACACCATGTGACCTCCCCATACTGCACGGAGCTGGTCTACCCGTTTATATAGTTGTAGCTTCCTTTGGGTTCCCCATTAGTGCAACTTTTAGAAAGAGAAGTATACCATTAAAAGCAATATTTTAGAAAAGAAAATGTTTTAGAAATATTTTAGAAGAAGTTTTTGAAATTTAAAGGTATAAATTGTTTTATTTTTAAAAATATTTTCAAAATGTTTTTTGGGAGGTATTATATAAAACATAGTTTAAACAAAACTCTCACACTTATTAGGCTTTATAGCTTACAACCTTTTTGGTTTTTATGTTATAAAAATCTCTCAGGTGCAGGAACGAGGCATCAGGGCACCAGTTTGCCGTGATCAGGCTAGGTGGGAACGACATTCGACAATGCTGCATAGCTATTTTGTAAACATTTGAGTTGAATATTTATCATAAGTTATGCATTCTTTTAATTTGAATGAACCTTGCAGAACTTTTCATAATGTCACGATGCATGTATGCTTAAGACTCTTGAATATTTATGATAATAATTTTAGTTATACTTTGCTCGGAAAGTTAAAAGGCGATTTTAAATAGATGATCTTCATGTTTAACAAATTGTTAGTTGTTACGGGTTCGCGCTACGACATCTTTTTGGGTCTCAATAGTTAAACTTTAGAGGAGTTTCGTCGGGTGCCTAGCAGGACCGTTGGGTTCATTAAAGGGAATCCAAGACGAGTCCTGTTAATTTGGTATCAAAGCCAGAGTTTTAGAAAATTTTGAATAAAAGATTTTTTTAATGATCATTTTTAACTAAATTTTTCAGAAACTGCTTAAAGTTTTGAGATTATGATTTTAACACCCATTTCATGCATTTTACAATTGGGTTTCATAGAATCATGCGTCCTCGAGGTCGCCAATCTACTAGGAGAGCAACTGCTTATGTACCCACATAAGAGGGAGGACATGTTGATGAGTCTGTCAATGTGCCTATAGATTAAACCTAAGCAGGACCTTCGCGACCTGCAAAGCTAACGATTGGGAATATGAATGTAGAGCAGCTGGCTTAAGTTTTGGTAGCGGCATTTCTCAGCCACGAGAATCAGGGGTTTCCATCAAACACGCTCAGAAATTGGAAGCCAAGCCTTATGATGGGACTGGCAATCCGGAGTATGCCTTGTTGTGGCTAGAGACTAATGAAGAAATTTTTCAAATCATGGGTTGCTTCGAAGACCAGATAGTAGCATTCTCTGTTTTCCTACTAAAAGATAGAGCTAAAGACTGGTGCAAAGCCATCTAAAGAGGGAACATAGCTGGAGTGTCATGGGTGTTATTCAAGTAAGAATTCATGAATAAGTTTTACCCGAAGAGCTACCAAGATGCAAGAATTGAGGAATTCTTTAAGTTGGAATAGGGCAATTCATCAATAGTAGACTACAAGAAGAGATTTTCAGAGCTAGTTTGAATAGTGCCCTTCATTGCGAACAATGAAGAGCAAATGGCTAAAAGGTTCGCAGCAGGCTTGAATCTGAAGATCCGAGCTTATGTAGCTTCAGTAACTCATACTTAGTACGAAGAGTTGGTAGAGGCAACTGTCAAAGTGGAAAGAATTATTAAAGCTATACCAAGGCTAAAGAAGATAACGCATAAGTGCGGATGGTCCGATAACTTGTCTAGAGGACCTAGCAAGTTCACTAAGAGTGGAGAGTCATCCATCGAATCAGGAAGCTGGATATCGAGCCAGGGGACTCAGTCTAGGTAGGGCTCCATAAAACAATCAGTAGGCTTTAAAAGCAGTGATGACAGCTGGAAGAGCTGGCCTGTGTGCAAGAGCTGCGGAATGACGCATCCGGGTGAATATTTCAAAGGTAGCACCGAATGCTATAGATGCGGTCAAGAAGGCCATTTTTTGAAGGATTTTCTGAATATAGCTTCAACCGCCAGACTTGAGATTCGAGCCGCAGCACCAGGGTAGACTAATGGAGGCCGAGGATTAGAACAGAGGGGTTCCCAAGTTAGAGGGACCACTAGTTTCGGCCAACCTGGCAGAGCATCAAGCAGGGGTGTACCATTAGAGGTTAACTAGGTAGACCCTGTATTTAGGCCAGAGTGTTTGCGATATCGCAGCAGGAGGTAGACGCTACCCTGCAAGTTGTGACAAGTATTATTTCAGTTTTTTATCGTGATGCTTATATGTTAATAGACTCTAGGGCTACCCATTCCTTCGTGTCTAGGAATTTTGCTAAGACTATTAGTATCAAGCCAGAACCCCTAGATTGTAATATGATACTGTCCACCCCTATAGGAGATTCCCTTTAAGCAAATAGAGTATTCTAGGGGAGTGTGGTAGTTATTAATGGTAGAGAATTCTCAATAAACCTGATTGTATTAGACATCCATGACTTTGATATCATATTAGGAATGGATTGGTTGTCCATGCATCGTGCTTGGGTGGATTGCTTCCAAAAAGAAGTTAGATTTCTTAAGGCAGGGAAGTCCGATATTATTTTTTGTGGAATACGAAAATCGCTTCTTTCTAATATCATATCATCGATAGAGGCTAACAGGATGCTTAGGAAGTCATGCCAAGGATATCTAGCCTATGTGGTAGAAGAAAGGTATGATGGAATGAGATTAGAGATTATCCCAATGGTCTGAGACTTTCCAGATGTGTTCTTGGAGGACCTTCCAAGTACACCTCCAGATCTGAAAATGGAATTTGAGATAGATTTGATTCCGGGAACTGAGTCAATCTCTATCACACCGTACCAAATGGCTCAAATAGAGTTGAGAGAGTTGAAAGTTCAAATGGAAGAATTGTTGGATAAAGGATTCGTGCAACCCAGCCATTCTCATTGGGGGGCTCCTGTGCTGTTCGTTAAGAAGAAAGATGGGAGTTTGAGATTATGTATTGATTATAGATAGCTAAATAAGGTGATGATACGAAATCAGTATCTACTCCCGAGGATTGATGACCTATTTGATCAACTATAGGGATCCAGAGTATATTCAAAAATTGATTTGAGGTCAGGTTATCATCAGTTAAAGATTTGTGAAGAGGACATTCTGAAGACTACCTTCAGGACTAGATATGGGCATTACGAGTTTTTAATCATGCCATTTAGGCTGACTAATGCCCCAACAACTTTCATGGATTTGATGAACTGGATCTTCAAACCGTATCTGGATAAGTTCGTCATAGTCTTCATAGATGATATCTTGGTGTTATCAGGCAGTCATGAGGAGCATGTAGAACATCTTTATATTGTATTATAGATCCTACGAGAGTATCGGTTGTATGTGAAGTTTAGTAAGTGCCAAATTTTGGCTAAACAGCGTTGCTTTCCTAGGTCATGTCATATCGGCTGAAGGTATCAATATGGATCCCTAAAAGATAGAAGTTATAACAAACTGGAGACTGCCTACAAATGTTACTGAGGTGCGAAGTTTCCTTGGATTAACAGGCTACTACAGGAAATTTCTAGAGGGATTTTTCAAGATAGCCACCCCGCTGACCAGATTAACTAGAAATTTTCCAAGAAGAAATATTCGAATGGTCAAATGTCTACCAGCAGAGTTTCGATGAGCTAAAAAAAAGATTGACATCAGCTTCAGTGTTGACTTTACCAACGAGGAAAGATGGATTTACGATACTTAGTGATGCCTCAAGATAGGGTTTGGGGTGTGTTCTGATGTAGAATGGTAGAGTTGTAGCATATGCTTCCAGGTAGTTGAAAAAACACAAATAGAGCTACCCTACCTATGATTTGGAGCTCGCAACAGTGGTATTTGCACTGCGAATATGGAGACATTGCCTTTATAATGTCCCTTGTCAGATCTTTACGGATCATAAGAGCTTACAGTATCTATTCACTCAAAAAAAGTAAATATGAGACAGCGGAGATGGTTAGAGTTGATTAAAGATTATGATTATACAATAGAATACCATCCCAGAAAAGCCAATGTAGTGGCAAATGCTTTAATCAGGCGACCTGTGAGTTCTCTAGCTCACTTGAGGACAGTATATCTTCCACTTCTAGTGGAATTGACGACGCTGGGAGTCTGGCTAGGTGTAATAGACTCGGGGGCATTGCTAGCTACTTTTTATATTTGCCCCATTTTGATAGATCAAATAAGGGAATAACAATGGCAAGATCCCCAGTTGGTAAAGCTAAAGCAAGAAATTAAGGAAGGGTGCCAAATAGATTTTACGATAAAGGAAGATGGTACAATAATGATGGGATAGCATTTATGCATGTCAGGCATTAGCAATCTAAAAAGAGAGACCATGGAAAAAGCTCATTCTTCAGCATATGTTATGCATCCGAGCAGTATGAAGATGTACCGCACCCTAAAAGAACATTATTAGTGGAAGGGAATGAAGAGGGAGATCGCAGAATTGGTATCTCGATGCTTCATCTGTTAGCAGATCAAAGCAGAGCACTAAAAACCGACAAGATTACTATAGCCACTTGATATTCTAGAATGGAAGTGGAAGAATATTACCATGGATTTTGTTGTAGGGCTTCCGTGTAGTCAAATGGGGCATGACGCCATATGGGTGATAGTAGATAGATCAATGAAGTCTGCCCATTTCTTGTCGATCAATAGCAATTACCCTTTAAGTAAGTTAGCGTAGCTCTACATAGATGAGATAGTCAGACTCCATGGTATACTAGTTTCTGTTGTGTCAGATTGTGATCCCAGATTTACTTTCAAGTTTTGACTCAGCTTGTAGAAGGTCCTAGGTACTCGGTTAGACTTCAGCACAACTTTTCATCCCTAGATGGATGGTCAATCAGAGAGAACAATCCAGACACTCGAAAACATGCTCAAAGCATGTGTCTTGGAATTCAAGAGAAGTTGGGATACGCACCTACCCCTTATGGAGTTTGTGTATAATAATAGTTATTAGGCCAGTATAGGCATGGCCCCGTATGAAACCCCTTATGGAAGAAAGTGTAGAACTCTAGTATGTTGGTATGAGGTAGGTAAGAGGAAGCTGATAGGTCCCCAGCTCGTCTAGATTACTACGAACAAGATTAAGATTATTAGAGATAAACTCAATGTGGCGAATGATAGACAGAAGACTTATATGGATAACTACTATAGGGACCTTGAGTTTGAAGTTAGTGATCAGGTGTTCCTCAAGATATCCCCTTAAAAAGGCGTTCTCAGATTTGGGAAGCATGGTAAACTAAGTCCGCTCTTCATCGAACCATATGAGATTGTAGAAAGAATGAGACTCGTGGCATACAGATTGGAGCTACCGCCCCAATTAAGCAAGATTCATGATTTGTTTCATGTGTCCATGCTTCGTAAGTACCTTCCAGATCCCTTCCATATACTTAGAGAGCAACCAGTAGAGCTAAGGAGAAACTTAACTTATGAAGAGAAGCTGGTACAGATTTTAGATCGTAAGAACAAGTTCTGCGAAATAAAGTAATTCCTTTGGTAAAAGTATTATGGAGGAATCATTAAGTAGAAGAGGCTACTTGGGAGCATGAAGATCAGATGTATTAGAAATACCCCAATTTGTTCCAGTCAGATATATAAATTTCAAAGACGAAATTTTTATAAGAAGGGAAGAAATTGTAACGCCCTCTCCCGAATTGTATTGTATCTGGTATGGAACAAGATAATTTTTGCTTGTAAAATAATAAAAGGGATTTTTAAAGTATTTGGTGGTGAAATTTAATTTTTATAGAGTTTTCAAAAGGATTGGGAGTAAATTTAAATTTTAAAAGTTGAGAAGTAATTGGTATAAATAAATTTTTTTTATAAGAATGGTAAAATTGTAAATAGAGAGAAAGGACAATGACATTGGGAAAAAGTGAAGAACTCTCAAGAATCTGGTGAAATCATAATTTTAAGAAAGTTTAAGAGTAAAAAGCAAGCTTAATCTGTGCCTATAAATAGGTGAGTGGGGTTAGTGTGTCGACAGAAGAGATAAAAATCTAGAAGAGAGAGAGAAAGAGGGAGAGCGTGGTCGGTAGAGAGAGGGAATGTAGATTTTTAGCTGTTTAAGTCAGATCTCTACCATTTTGGAGGAAATCGAGCTGTTGGAAGGTGAATGACTGATTTAGGAACCAAATCTAGTGAGAGTAAAGCAGTAAGATCAAGATTTCATGGTTTCATTTTTGCAAGAAATCTGTC